>CM070028.1:16366345-16539553 GCA_036247105.1 Cirrhinus mrigala | reverse complement strand
TTTAAAACAAACATTAAGACAGCGTATTTACGACTACTCACCCAACCTGCCGCACACGTAAACTGATGGCAAATATCGCGATGTGTGCTGAATGAGACTTCCTGAACGTGATTTCATAGCGATCATCTCATGTCCTTCGCGTCTGTGTTCTGACGCCAAAAGTTTCCCATTGAAATCAATGTAGCTTCCAGTTCGTCGATATAATGACGCCGAGGGGCGCTGTTGACGTCTTCATAGTGACGCTAGAGGCGCTTGACCGTTCTGCAGTTTTTGACGCCTCGGGAGTGAGAATGGGTTGGGTTTTGCTATTTCAGGTTGTACAACTACCTGATAGAACAAGCTCTAGCACTGAGAATTGTCTCCAAAACCTTGTCTGAAAGATCCTGGAATTCCTCAGGGGTCGTACCTAAAGCTTCCAGATCTTTGGACAGGGATGAAATATTGTCCCTTGCACTTGAGAGAGAAAATCTCTCCAGATTGGGATTTCTGAGGGGATGCCATTAGGATAAAAACAGATAAAATTAGGTTTGGAAACCAAATCTGGGCCAGCCAGAATGGAGCCGCTGAAGGAGAAGGGAACTCTGTACTGGTGATCCCTTGTTAAAACCACCAGGAGCTGAGCATTTGGAGGAGAGGCTTACAGGTGGGCACAGCCTGCCATGGTGGTTGATAAAGGAAACAACCAAAGAGTTGCCTGTCCTGACCAACATGTAGTAGCCCCTCAGCTGTGAATGAAGGGTTTAGAATCAGAAGTGCGAGAAACACTATCTTCATCTAGAAAGATGAGGGACCTTTTGATCAGACCCACTGCCTGCTGCCAGTATGAGACCTAAAAGCCTTTCAAAACAGAAAGCTCCTGGCCTAGACCTGAAAAAGCCTCCAATATAAGAGGGGATTGTATTTTACATGATACAAGAAGTGCTTTTATATTTGATAAGATATGTTCTATAGTCATTAAGAACATACTTCCCCATCAAATGTAGTACCTACTAAACCTGATTTCGGACCCAACTATAGTATTATGTCTCAAAACTAACAGTGTGCAGGGTAAGTATGGGACATTAAATATCAGTGATGTCAAAACTATTCTATATAACCATTTCTCCCTTGTAGAGTATGTCGTGAACAGCTGATAATCTACAGCACGCAAGCTTGACTGTTCTTGTCAGTCTATTAGAAGAAAGCACAAAGATCTCAAGATCACCGATGTGTCGGAAACTGATGAAGTCTCTATTTTTAAACTACCAAGCACTTAAATATGTAAAAATGAAGAGGTGTGGCCTAAGTAGGCTGCAGCTGTACTATGAGCAGGAGGGGCAAGTCTGAGAAACCACAACATTCTCTATTGGGATGCAACCATCGGTAGCACATGGTGCTATGCCCCTGAGATGTTGTAAGCATCATGTGGACCAGTGCCAGACAGCCATGAAACATGAGAAATATGGTTGCAAGTGCAACAAAGATTTCTTTCAGGTGACAGGGCTGGGTTTGTCCTGAAGCAGTCCCACGAAAGGTGCTGGTGTAGGTTGAAAAGGTCGGAGAAAAACAGGAAATGCAACCAGCAGGATTAATTAGTTCATGTGTAGTTATTTTCTGTCCATACACAGGTAACAGCAATCAGCCCCAGTCAGACCGAATACACCCATCAAATCTGCATATTGATCAAGCTTAGTGTTATTTAAGTCTGCTAAACATAGCCTGGAATGAGAAAAGAGTTCTTCTCATTTATAAATATTCTCATAAATATTCTCTATGTCTGCAAGATGGCTTTTAAAAATCGCTTTATCTGGAAAGCATCTGCTGTGTACAAACATCTGATGAACATTTTTAAGATGTCAGTTTTACATACATTCTAAATAATGAACATCTTAAAGACACTTTCTAAATGTCTATTTGACATCTAACAGGAAAGGCGTATTGCTGATGAGCAAATACTAAAACATATGTCTTCCAGACTGAATGGTCTGCATCCTTTGAACAAATGGTTAAAAAATAACCCAACCTTAACCCAGCCGCTGGGTAACTATGGGACAGAACACGCGTTGGGTTGTTTTGACCCAAGTGCTGGGTTTAACCATTTGACCCAGAATGCTGGGTTGTTTATTTGACCCAACCAGTGGGTTAGGTTAACTGTGTTGCTGGGTTAAACATAACCTAAATATTGGGTTATTTGCTGTCTTATTGCCTTACTACCCTTATATTTACCAGTAGTAATAAATAATAAATAAAAGAATGTAAAATTATTATTGCTTTTCTGTAGCCTAGTTAGAAAAACACAAAAAAATGCAACTGTAAGCATTAATTTAATGAATTTTATTTCTTTTTAAAACAATTTTCAAATGGGTGCAGCTGTCACACATTTTATCCAACCATTACAGACACATAAAACAACAATTTTAGTAGATCAGTTACTTTAAAAACTGTGTGAACTAGGCACTGTAGATTCCCATTCTTTGTCAACATTTTAGCAGCAGAGCACTCAAAAGTTAATTATTGCCACATGAAAATCGTTCCAAACATTGTGCTATTAAAACTAAGCCAAACAAAGTGTCCACCAGACAATACATATGACAATTTAAAACATGTTACAAGTGGCCAGAAAAAAACTGTTGGCCTTAAAAAATTCACACATGAAGACTTATGTTCATTAATATAATATACTGCAAGCCGGAGAAATTCCCTGGGAACGAGTCCGCTTCAGTGGCACGGCCCGTAACAATGGTGAAGGTCTGGGATGTCGTTTTCTCGTCCCCAGGGCACAGTTCCACCATGCTGGTCCCCACCTGTTAATTATACGACACTTAGTCTTGAAGACACTTAGGCCTGAAAAAATGCTCATTTTAACTGCACATTTTTAGTCTTTTACATCTGAACACTTCATACAGTGGTGGCCAAAATGATTGGAACACTAGTATTTTCACCAGCTAAAAAATGGTTTTAAGTCAGTGATTTCTATTTTTTGCTGTAGTGTGTCAGTGGGAAATATCAGTTTGCATTTCCAAAAATTCATTATATATATACATATGAAACTTATCTCATAATCAAAACAACACATTGACATTTCTTCATTCCTTTAAATAATGAAATTATAATTAAAAAAAAAAAATAAAAATTATAATAGTATTAATGCAAATGAATCCCCACCCCCATTCAACTACTGCAGGTTAAGTTTAGGTATGGGGTGGGATTCAGTGATGTAGAATATGCTCATGCAGAATAAGGCATCAGTATGTGCTTTATAAGTACTAATTAACAGCCAATACACAAACTAATAAGCAACTAGTTAAGTCTTACTGTACCATTGTACTTACCAGTTGATGTGTCAAATCAGTAGCGTAGCCAGAAAAGAGACTCTGGGTGTGCATCAGAAAAACTGGGTGTGCCACATTTATCGTCAGATTGATGTGCAAAAACATCCGACTGGTATTACTAACATTACAGATTACATATTAAAATGACCAGAGATGCGGTTGTAGCCTATTTTTCTTGCGCGGCACGCGTCCCTACAACTCCCCCCTCACTGACACAATTTCATGTGAAATGGTCAAATACAGTTGCATTTTGTTTCTATAGATTGAGATATTATAAGAAATACCTTACCTGAAGTCATGTCACCCAGCTCTTAATGCACCTTTCCATCTTGCTGGGCATAGGCAACAATTTGGTCTGCAATTGTAGCCCAGTCTTTAAAAAGTCTGCCTCTGGATGTAGCTTAAGAATAACTTACTGACGTCTGGACGTGATTCTCTGCAGTCTCTGATTAAATCGGTCGGGTTTTCTCTGTGTCAGAGCCTCCCCTGACATGCCCTCGCGTATGAACAGGGAGCATCTGGGTGGAGGAGTGGACGGAGTGGGTGCGGGCGCATTTAGGCGCATTCATCAAAGATATTTCAAAGGCAGTGCCAGCCTGTAGGTTTGTGGGGCCCTAGGCAAGATAAAGAAAATGGGCCCCACTAGTGTAAAAAGCTGTCATAGAAATTTGACGAGTGAAGAGAAAGCACGACTAATCTTAATATTTAAGTGTGAATGTGTATCAATTGTAACACATTCAACAAACGTGTAAAAATATTTATACAAAAAAAAAAAAAAAGAAAAAAGAACATTAGGAGTGCAAGTGAGTATAAAAATATAAAGAAAGTATACACAAAAACTAAATAAAATAAACAGAGCATAAACAAAATAAACACAGGCCTACTGATATTCATAAATAACAGGCTATTTTGATTGTTTTGTTTTGTTTTGATTGATGAAAAAAACTTCATTGCGTTAGACACTGAATCTGGGTCTGATCATGGGCATCATTGCATGTATAAACAAGTACTACAGCAATAAATATTATGTATATAGCAGTCAAAACATCTTTTTTACCAGCTCCAGAAAGATATCGTTTGGATTCCATTTCTACCACAACTTCACTTTAATCTCTCTATCATACTTTCATTTCAATTAATTTAAAAAATAGCATTAATGTGTAACAAGACTTCATTTCCAGAGACTATTCTGAGAGGCAATATTCAGAGAATTTAAAAATCTGAACCGTAACAAGAAAGGTTTTCAAAAATGACCAAAAATGATGAAGAACACTGAGTTTGTTGTGCCTGATTGTAGGGCTGCACAACTAGGCCAAAATGTTGTTTTTATTAATATGACTAATTCTGATTATTGTTATTACTCAATAAAAACATTAAACAAAACAATAATTATTGCTAATGATTATCAATATATTTTGCAACTGCAGCATGACCTGTTAGCATGCAGGAGGACCAACTATAAATGTTTAGAAAGGTATAATGACGTATTATATTATTATGATTAAAAATCTTTGACACAAAAAAAAAAAAAAGAAAGAAATTGGTCAGAAAATCTCATGCATTCACTGAGAGAGGGGGAGAAAAACTCCTCTACACTGGAGGAAAAAAAAAAAAAAAAAAAAACCTTAGAAAGTATTATCATTATTTTTACCCCAAATAAGGTGTTGTGAGCATTAGTAAGTGCACACATGCAATATAATATTTCATTCTTCTTCTTCTTCTTTTAGTTTTCTGGCAGATTGCTTACGTGCATAACGCTATAATGTTTCTTTCATATAGGGAATTCCTAATATGGACAAAGGTATACATTTTTGCGTAGCTGAATAAAACTCAGATAGACGTTTTAACTGATAAAACATGGAGACGTATCTGTAAGATTGTGACTAAATGCTTTTTCTCTGTTTTTCAAGCCACATCGGGTATAAACTATAGATGCAATGCTAATCAACAGCCTTTATCACTATATAAAATAGTGATACATTTTATATAGTGAGGCAGCCGTGGCCTAATGGTTAGGGAGTCGAGCTTCACAAAAGGAAGTCATTTCAAACACTGGACTGATGTTATTAAATGAATTTGGAGCTAATAATAAACATAATAATAAAATAAAATGTTCTCAATACACAACAGGTTTGTAAACAGACTCAAACACATGCAAAATCCATGCACGCGTTCTACTGAGGTAAATTTGAACGCACAGACTGATTTTTTTTTTTTTTTTTTTTTTTTCATAGGTTCGACACATTTGCCGCATAAATACACCCTAGTTATGTATTTAGAAGGTGCGAGCGGCTTGAAGTTGCGCTGCACACACCGACCGGTGTATGACATTAAAGTACCGCAAAAGCGATTTGAAACCATGCAGAGTTGTCTGTGCTCTATAGCTCATGCGATAGATTGATTTTAAACACGGATCTTTCTACGCAGTGTCGCATCAAGTCGAACGCACCTAAAAATCCAATTGACAACCTTGCGGCCGCGGGGCCCTAGGCGACCGCCTGTATCGCCTGTTGGACGGGCCGGCACTGTTCAAAGGAAGCCCGCGCCACGGTTCTGTTTTTAGGGAATATTTGCATTTACTCACATGCGATTGAATTAGCTATTCATGTAGTGGACTGTCACGATTTTGGCTAATGCAGGACACTACTCGATGCGCAACAGAGGGGATTTAGAAGTGGGTACACGCAAAGCCAACTGATAAAGAAGTGGACATAAGCCGTATACCTGCTTATACCCTGCACTACACCATGCTTATACACCACTAGAGTCATTTAAGTAAGGTGCATAGCGTAGCTAATGCAGATACCTGAGAAAAAAAAGAGCACGAAAATGCACAACATAAATGACGGATCTATCGTTGGACTCGGGACGTCACAGACATTGACTTGAAAAAAAATATGCCCTTAAAAGATCAATTTTAGTACGAGATGACATAATTCTGACAAAACTTTACAAAGCCATACAGTATGGAGTAACTGAACTGAACCCCGTATTTCTAAGCTATGCCTGTTTTCATGAAGCGTTAAAAAAAGGACGGTACTGTTAAAAAAAGGATGTGTACTGTATATAAATAAAACTTTGCACGTGCACACACACACAACTTTCATTTAACGATAAAGCGATTGTTGAGGCAAAAAAAGTACCTCACTTAACGCTCGTTATATTCACAGAATAAAACGCTAACCCCGCACAGCAACATATCAAATATTGCATTAAACAGTGAAATCACTGTGCTTTAAACCACAACTTATTAAAAAATAAAGGTAAATAATCATATAATCATATTAGCTTACCGTATAATCCTGCTTGCTGCGAATTGCGTAACCGCCTGACGAGAAGACGAGTGAAGAATCCAGAAAGTTCGATGAAGTGGAAAAATAAACAAACCGGTTGGGTTAAAATAACCCAAGCTGCGTGTTCAGTGGTGAAAGAACCCCTAGAGTCCATTTGACCCAGCATGATCAACCCAACTGTGTGTTTACAGTACCTCAAACAACCCAGAATTTTGACCCAGCACAATTAATCCAACAATGTGTTTACAGAAATAACCCAGCACTTTTTAGAGTGTAGTGTATAACCAAAGCTGTAATCTGCGAAATTAAACATTTCTCATTCCTTTATTTAGATAGCTTGTGTTTTGCATATGAATCATTCATTTTACTAGAATAGCAAAACACTATCTGATTAATCTGCTAGTTTTGTTTGTGCAAAAGTGCTTTTGAGTGAAAGAACAAACTTCCGGAAGTGGTTGATCTCCCTCTGAGACAGCCAGCTACCCACCACCTACTATTTATTTAGGCACGATGTCTGTTTGAAGTTTTATACCTTGTTTTATAGTTTTGTGGGACTACAAATTTAAGAGTCTGTTGATCCTACTTTTAGACATGATATCATGTGGAAAACTAAAGTGAAAGTACATTGTATTCAGCAGGTGAATGTCATGGCATCAGTTTTTTGATTAAATTCAATATAGTTTCCATTTAGGGGGTTCTGCCAGTCTCTGATCTTCCTCCTTAAAGTTAAATATCTGTGAATGTTTACATGTCGCTAGTTCTCGCGACCAGGTGCTGCTTGTAACTTTTGGCGATATAGGGTCTACATTCATTCTGTGCACTATGCTCATAAGTCTTTAGGTCATTTGGTGTACAGTGCCTTGCGAAAGTATTCATACCCCTTCATTTTTTTTTTTTTTTTTTTTAATTAATTTTTTTTTTTTTGCCTGCCTGCCATGTATGATATGTTTGAGAACTTGCACTGTAGAGGTTAAAATGCTGTTGCACACACTACATACTTACTGACTGCTACTTTTGATAGTGACCACTGCTCTGTTCAGGGTCTCCTTATTCTAATTCTGTTCATCAGATGTCTGTGAAATTTGTTCCGTTTTAAGTCTAAGTTGATTAATATTCATATCGAAGCAAAAACATTTGGTAGCTTCTTCAGGATGCCGAACGTTGATTAGTGATAACTTAAACGTTTTCAGCTCACTTTGCCAAGATCTGTTTCTTGTCTTATAAAATTATCACATGTCACATGGTCATTGCATTTGGAGGACATGACAATACTAAGTGTCATAGTTTAAAATGCAACTTCCTGGTATGAAAGGGCATTAATGCAAAAGAGTGTCACTGAGTATCTTTGAAGCTCTGTTTGAAGCCTTGGATATGGCGAGATTTTTTGAACTAGGACCCTTAGTTTTGATCCTGTGCTTGGTCTTATGTAAGTACAAAAATTATCCCAAAATTTTTACCTGTGTTTGTGTGTGTGCATCTATGCATTCATGTATGTATGTGGTATACAAATGTAATTTATACATAATTTGCATTAATATATATATGCAGGTATATTTGTAGCAGTAGTCAACAGATATTTTGTACATTTCAAATATATCAAAACTTAATTTTTGATTAGTAATATGCATTGCTAAGAACTTCAGTTGGAAGTCTTTTTTACAGTACTGTAACTACTGTATTTTGTATGTGGTATTTTGTGTCTAATTTTGTAAATTAATTGTTCACATAACTTGATGTGTTATTACATCTCTCTAAATTGTAATGTATTTAGTTTTATTGAATTTTATTTACCTTCACTAGTCATCAGTTTAAGCACTGAATTTGAGTTATTGAATCAGTGTGCCTTTGAATCCTTGTACCTTTTTTCAAATGAGCGAGCAGCTTCATCAAAATAGCATTAATTTGAAAGTATGCTTCTGTATAAATTTGTAGTTGTAAATTTGCACTTCTGAACAAGACACAAACCCAAAAGAACCAGGAAATAGTCGTCCTCTTTTGATAGTCGGTAAGAATGTAGGAGATGATGAAAAAGAGAAATCTTTTTTAAATGTAGTCAAAAACATGTTGCAGGCTCTTAGATTTACTTTATTTTACAAAAAAGAAAAAAAAAAAAAAAAAAAAAAAAAGTTTTTATACATTACTATGCAAAAGTGACCCTGGACCACAAAACCAGTCATAAGGGTCAATTTTTCCAAATTGAGATCTATACTGTCCTACTCATGACCTCTGACCTCCATCCTTCCTTCATGCTGCACTGCAAGCTCTCCTTCAAAATCACATCAATTGACCCAAGCAAGCCCGTTTAGGCTATACCAGGCTTCACATTTAAAAATCTTGCAATATAGTTACTAAAATAAAACATTATTTTTTTTTCTGTGCTGCAATAATAAGCATTTCTTTCTTTCTTTCTTTCCAAAATGTAATATGTAGTTTTGTTACATTTTGGCCTGTTTTCTTATTTTATTTAATTTTTTCCATTTTTATTGCCGTTTGTAGAAGCAGTTTGAACACAAAATAGACGCTTTGTTAATAAACAATCCTGGTCTTATTATACATAGCTTGTCAGCGCATAATCCAGCCTGGTCTCAAGTATTAATAAGAAGAACGAGTCGTCTCGGGGAGTGATTCGTTCAGTCGTGCATGCGCAACATCCTGTTAGGTTCTGTACTAGAGTTAGTTCACCTGTTTCGAGTCTTCGGGTTTCTCGAGTTGTTCGTTTATCTTATGGGGCTGTCACGTGATGCTGATTTTGCTAAAATTAACGAAATGACTCGAAAAAAGATTCGTTCATTTTGCTGAGCGAGACTCAAAGGTCCGAGACAGTAAAATGATCTGAAATTTCCATTACTACTATGAATCACGTCTAAGTTCATTGTCTGTGTACTCCGGCTAAAAAAGGTAGAGTATGGCGAAAAATTCCATCTTATTTTGTCCTACAACTTAAGAATCGTCTGACACGTTGTACCTTTTTGTTTGTAAACAGCGTTTGACTTACTTGCACTTTCTTAATCTTTGCACATTCGCTTTGTAAACACTGGGTCTGTCTGTAGTTCCGCCTACATTCGACGTGACCTTTCGACGTAATTCAATAGTACGTAGCGTTGTGAACGTGCATGACTGAACCTGTGCTACATGAGCTTTTGTGCTTAAAAAGTATACACCTTTTATTTTCCGAAAAAAAATGACATATCGTTTCGCTAGATAAGACCCTTCTGTGGGGTTATTGCTTTGTAACTATAGGCTGGCTCTGGCTATACGATTGCCACTAGAGGGAGTGAGAATGACACGAAAGTGCCAGCCCGGTGAATGCATGTTATGTTGTTTGGGAGTTTTCAGTAAAAGCACGTAAACACAGTTTGAACCCAGAGTCTTTATTTACAAGACACGACATGGTGTCAGAAGTGCTGTAGTTTACGTGACAGCATCTTAAGTTAGCTTGTAAAACGCCCTGATTCGCTGGGAAGAAAGCTAGAGCTGAAATGGATGGCGGAGATAATGCGGTTGCTGCGCCGAGAGCAGCAGGACCAAGTGCTACGTTCAGCATACGGCCGCCCAAGCCTTTCGACTTTTCTAAACCACAGGAATGGGTCGAAATGGATCCGAAGATTTAAACCATTTCGTCTGGCGAGCAACTTGCATGAAAACTCGGATGAAAACCAGGTGAATACTTTCATTTACTGCATGGGGGACGAAGCCGATGATATTATTCGGGGATTATCGCTGGCAAACGCGGATAGAACAAAGTATAGTGCAGTAAAAGAAGGCTTTGACGCACACTTCGTGGGAAAGAGGAACATGATTTACGAACGTGCTCATAGATAGATGACTTTCTGAACGTATGCAGCTGGATGATGAGCTGACGCTGGATAAAGCAATTCCAATGGCAAGACAAAGCGAAGAGGTGAAACGACAGCAAGCAGCATTGAGAAACGCATCGGACACTGTGGCTGCTGACGCTAGCTCAGTCGCTAGAGCGTTTAAGGGAAAGCGCGATGGAGGCAGACCCCAGAAAGGGAACAACTCTAAATTAAAGCCTCATATATCACTCTCCGGCAAAATTAATAGCAACCAGTGCCATAAGTGTGGTGGCTCCCCAGCTCACCCAAAGTGTGATTGTCCAGCAAGGGATATAAAATGTCACTCCTGTGGGAAAAAAGGCCATTATAAGCGAGTGTGTGCATCATCAAAAGCTGTGCGTGAAGTGTGTGAGGGTGACCCTATATTTCTAGGCAGCATCGCGGGACCTGGCGAACTATGGATGGTAGACATAAACATTGGTCACAAACGAGTGTCGTTTAAGATTGATACGGGGGCCGATGTCACCATCATTCCAGAAAAAATGTTCAGAGACATTTTTAAAGAGAAATTACCTGCCCTCGGGGATGCGACGAGGCCGCTGCTTGGGCCAAGGCAAGTTGCTTTGGATGTAGTTGGAGTTGCCAGGCTTCTGTTAAAGAGAGGTTTGAAACACTCAGAGGACGATGTGTATGTAATTAGAAATTTGCATACGGCACTTCTGGGCCGACCGGCTATTTCAAAGCTTGGTCTGGTGGCACAATTAGACAGCATTGACATCGAAACACTAAAGCTGAGCTATCCAAAATTGTGCAGTGGTCTGGGAGAAGTACAACAGCCGTATGTGATCAGTCTGAAACCAGGAGCCACTCCATTCTCACTCAAAACTCCGAGACGAATCCCGCTACCTCTAATGGGAAAAGTTAAAGAGGAGCTGCATCGGATGGAGACGTTGGGAGTAATTAGCAGAGTGGAGGAACCAACAAGACTGGTGTGCCGGGATGGTTGTGGTCCCGAAGAAGTCGGGTGCTGTTAGAATATGTGTAGACCTCTCCAAGTTGAATGAGTCCGTTCGCCGAGAGAAATACATCCTGCCATCAGTCGAACAGACACTGGGAATGCTGGCTGGTGCCCAAATTTTCAGTAAGCTAGATGCTAATGTGGGATTCTGGCAGATACCGTTGTCAGAGGAGTCTGCACGGTATACAACTTTCATAACCCCGTTTGGTCACTATTTCTTCAGACGGCTTCCCTTTGGAATAACTTCCGCTCCCGAACATTTCCAGAATAGAATGGCTACAGAGGTCACGGATGGGCTGGAAGGCACAGTGTGTCATATCGATGATGTTCTGGTGTGGGGGAGAACAGAGGAGGAGCACGACTCTAGACTGCATGTGGTGCTGGAGAAAATGCAAAAGGTAGGCATCACTCTCAACGTTGAGAAGTGTAAGTTGTCGAAGCGGAAAGTGCATTTCTTAGGACACATAATTTCTGCCGAAGGAATTAGTCCCGACCCAATGAAGACTGCAACTATCAGAAACATGACTGAGCCCTCTAATGTGAGCGAATTGAGGAATTTCCTGGGAATGGTAAATCAGCTAGGAAGGTTCATTCCCAAACCGGCTGATAAAGATAAAGCTCTTCGCGACCTGCTGTCGAAAAAGAACTGTTGGATCTGGGGCACGGAGCAGGCTAAAGCTTTTCAAACTCTGAAGGATGCACTGTCGTCTCCACCTGTTTTAGCGATTTATGACACAAACAGAGACTGCAAAGTGTCGGCTGATGCTTCGTCCTATGGACTAGGGGCTGTCCTTATGCAGAGGTGGCAAGAGGAATGGAAGCCTATAGCTTATGCATCAAGATCTCTCACTCAGACCGAGCAGAGGTATTTCCACAAGTGGAAAAAGAGGCATTGGGTCTCACATGGGCATGCGAAAGACTTTCTTATTGGCAAGCACTTTGAAATGGAGACCGATCACAAGCCATTACTGAGTCTGTTAGGATCACAAGCTCTGGATGCTCTTCCCCCTCGTATCCAGAGGTTCAAAATGCAATTGATGCGATACTCCTACTCTATTGTTCACGTGCCAGGAAAGAGCTTGTGGGTAGCTGACACTCTGTCCTGCACTTCTGTAAAACAGAGTGAGTCACAAGAAGAGAGAGAGTTCTTGGAGGACACAAACATATATGTAGACTCGCTCTTGGAAAATTTACCAGCAAGTACAACGTACCTGGGACAGCTGAGAGAGGAATTAAAGAATGACAGTGTCTGTTCCAGCGTGATGAAACTGTGCGTTGAAGGGTGGACAGAGCGCAGTAAGAGCGACCCAATACTGAAACGATATTGGGCAGAAAGAGCTGTCTTAACTGTGCAAGATGGTCTGTTGCTTAGAGGCACGAGGCTGGTTACACCAGCTGCCATGAGAAGCAGCGTTCTAAACAAATTGCACGAGGGACACTTGGGACTTGTGAAATGCAGAGAGCGGGCACGACAGTCAGTGTGGTGGATAGAGTTAAGTAATCAGCTAAAGGAGATAGTGCTGAACTGCAGGACATGCCTTAAAGAGAGACAAAATCCAAAAGAACCCCTAATGCCCACTCAATTCCCTGACAGGCCATGGCAAAGGCTAGGGGCAGATTTGTTCATGCTGGCAAACAAGACATACCTGCTTGTGGTAGACTACTACTCCAGATATGTGGAAGTGGCTCAGTTATCACCTACCAGGTCTACCGACGTCATTGTTCACATGAAGTCCATATTCGCGCGTCATGGAGTTCCAGAGACACTGGTTACTGACAATGGGCCACAATTCTCTGGGCACTCATTTGCATCCTTTGCAGCTTCATATGGATTTGTTCATGTAACTAGTAGCCCAAGATTTCCCCAAAGCAACGGCGAGGCTGAACGGGCAGTCAAGACAGTGAAGGCTCTTCTCAAGAAAGCCAATGATCCATACCTTGCTCTTTTAGCTTATAGAGCTACCCCTTTGCAGAATGGATACAGTCCGGCTCAACTTCTTATGGGTAGGAGGCTCCGGACAAATGTGCCTACACTGCCATCGTTGCTAAACCCAGTACTCCCGGATATAGCAGTTGTTTCTTCAAAAGAAAAGGAAAGGAGGGATGCAGATGCAGAGCGTTTCAATAGGAGTCACAGAGCGAGAAAACTCAGCATACTGCAGCCAGGAGATCATGTCTGGGTATCTGATGCTAAGGATTCAGGAACAATTGTTGCCAGTCACAGTTCTCCAAGGTCTTACCTTATAAACACACAGCAAGGTACTGTGAGACGTAACCGTCACCATCTGATGCCAATGCAAGCAGAAGCTACAGAGGACAACAGCGGAACACCAGATCAGCGTTCTGTTGCAAACTCTGAGTCACTTCCTACCACACAGGAGTCAGAGAAGCAGGACATTCCAGATTTGACATCCACTCCTAGAACCAAGTATAGGAGGTGAATAGTGAAACCAGTAAGACTAAACCGGGGTACAGGTTCCCTACCACTTAATGTAAATAATTGAGAAAGCATGTTCAAGATGCAAGCACCAATGTTAAAACTACCTGTTTGTTCAAGGAGTTAGATAGGAGCAGATCTTCCAGCAAAAGAGGCAGAATAATCCTCTAAGATCTGTTGAGACAAAGGTAGTCTACCCTTTGTTCTCTAGAAAGGGGAGATGTGGGGTGATTGCTTTGTAACTATAGGCTGGCTCTGGCTATACGATGCCACTAGAGGGAGTGAGAACAACACGAAAGTGCCAGCCCGTTGAATGCATGTTATGTTATGTTGTTTGGGAGCAGTAAAAGCACGTAAACACAGTTTGAACCCAGAGTCTTTATTTACAAGACACGACACCTTCTTCTTCGGCTGGCATCATTTAGAGCCTTTTGAAGCTGCATTTAAAACTACATTTTGGAAGTTCAAAATCAGGGGCACAATTGAAGTCCATTATATGAAGAAAAATCCTGAAATGCTTTCCTTAAAAAACATAATTTCTTTACGACTGAAGACAGAAAGACATGAACATCTTAGATGACAAGGTGGTGAGTAAATTATTTGTGAATTGTTGTTCTGGAAGTGGACTTCTCCTTTAAGTTGTTAATGGCTAAAAATATCATCCAGATTATTATTTCGATCCACGATTGCGCGCATTATCCTGCTGTAAAACCTGCCCTAGAGTAATCAATGCAAGAGACTCGATAATGGAGGGGATCTGAGAGGCAAAACTATTGACCAGGACTTCAAGTGCAGGTCAGTTTTATCTGTAAATCGGCTACTGTAGTTTTTTCTTAGTTTACTTAGTTAAGTGCTAGCAACTCTTAGCAGTAGCAGCCAGAGGATTAATAATACTGTAAACTAAACTAAACTAAATTGCAATTACTCAAAATACTGTATCCAAATAGATAATAGATAAAATAGATAAAGACAAATAGATAAAGTAGCAATTTAGCAAACAAATGTTATAAGAGATCATTCAATACGTTTAGAGGGAGCTATAATAACACAGCCCTTACAAAAATTAAAACCAAAAACCATGTTCAGAATAAGAATTTTTATGTAAAGATATTGTCAAATTGTAATTATTATTGTACTATTTTAGGCAATTTAGAAAATATAGTTTTACTAAATCTATAGTATTTAAGTAATTTTACGATAAAACAACACTGGTTATAATGTGACACTTTAAATTGAACTAAAATAAAGTTATGTTATTGCAAACAGAATACAATGAGGTGGTTGTTTTGCAAGAAGGTGGAGACAGTTCTGTTCATAACAGCAGATGGCTGATGGGAAAAGGGACAGGTACAAGAAAATTAGTGGAAACAAAGTAAACACACACTAAGTGAGAAGCAGAGAGATATCATGGAAAATAAAGAGACTGAAAAGGAAAATGGAAATGAAGGTGCAGTTCAAGAGAGAACCTTTAATTATTTTGTTTAATTATTAGGTTTTAAACCTTTTTTTTTTTTTTAAATGTGATGGCCATACAAAAAATAGGTGGTTTCAGAGTTTGTTGTGGGTGAATGGGATGGCCTGGATGAGTATGAGATTTCATCAGCCTGAAATTTTGACCCAGTCCTGCCCTGTTCATGGTGGTTGTTCAACCTAGATACATTCATAAGCTAACAAAATTTTAAATGTAAATTTTTTTGTATTAATGTGTCAATTCGACTTGAGGTCCAGTTACCAGCGTGACACTAAAACAGGCAGTACTGATGGGTACTTTTTACTTAAGTACATGTCAGAGCTTATATTCCTTTACTTTAACCTGAGTAAAAAAGTGTAGTCAGTACTTCTACTTTTACCAGAGTATTTTTAAACATGAGTATCTGTACTTCTACTTGAGTGAACGATGTGTGTACTTTTGCCATCTCTGAACCTACCTTTATGTTGAAGACAAAAGAAGACACAAAAAAGCCCTGGAGTAGCTCCAAAACCATAATAGAGAAAACAGATTTTTGTCAATCTGGTATAAAAGGTAATTTTAGTCCAGGACCAGACTTAATATATATATATATATATATATATATATATATATATATATATATATATATATATATATATATATATATATATATATATATATATATATATGAATATATGAAACTTAAACTGCCAGTAGGTGTCAGAAAGTCTTAATAAATGAATTAAAGAATCATTCATTTAGCATTGTGTGGATCAGCTTGAAGGGGAAGAGGGAGAAGTCACCTCTGATTGATACGACTGTGTGTAAAGTCATCAAACATCCCGGATAACATTTCACTGAGCCCACAGAACCCAAAAAGCAACACAGCGTCAGGCCGGTGAGCCCTACCAACCAATGAAGAAGGAGCAGCGTGTTTTGGGCTGAGGGACTGGGGGTCCGTTATGCCTCCAACGGGAGCAGTTGACAGTGTGGGGAAGACGGGCCGCACTGACCAATGGATGAGGAGCAGCGTGATTTGGGAAGCCTGATCAGGAGGGCTCTCACCGCTTCTTTATGGGAGCAGCTCATGGCATCGGACGGGTGATCCCTACTGGGCGATAACAGGGCTTGAGTCGGCTGACCGGGAGGGTCCTCTTAGCTTTGATGGGAGCAGCCCAAGGCATCAGATGACTGGACCCTACCAGCCGATGGATGGGTTTGATTAAATTGGAAGTACCCAGCTGGGAGTGCTTCGCATCCGGCGAGAGTTTAATACTCATGGCATCAGATGGGTCAGCATTCCCGTTAGCTGGATGAAAGAAGGAGAAGTTCGCTTGAGCGGGAGGCTCTCGCAGCATCGGATGGGAAAGCCTCGCTGGTAGTTGGATGGAAGAAGACAAAGTTTTCTTGACTGGGAGGCTCTCGCAGCATCCGACCAGAGTTCAATGCTCACGGCATCAGATGGGCAAGCCTCGCCGGGAAGAGGCTAAAGTTACTTATTCACCTGTGTCTGTGTGTGTGTTTTTTTTTTTTTTTTTTTTAAATATACACATAAGGCTTGGGCAATGAGGGCTTGGTGGGCTTTTTTGATGTGGGACCGATTGGTCCTGATGTAGCTTTTGAAAGCTACATTGCCCGATGCTGAGAGAGGCCTTTTTTTGGGGCTGCTGAGGTTGCTGTCCTGATACGGAAGGAGTGGCTGGAGAAGTTATCTGCTGGGATGCCTGATTGTCTGAGAACAGATTTGAGGTATTTTTGAAACCAAAAACGGGTAACAGGTTTGTTGGAATCATCTAGAAATAGGGGTTCAAAAGGGTATTTAGCCTGGGAGCTTCTGAATTGGAGGTACGCGAGAACAGTTTGGTATGGTTGGATTGGTGATGGGAGGTTGAAAATGTAGATAAAATGGAGGATGGTGGGGTGGACTTTTGGGTCAAATTTAGAAGTGACAGGGAGTTCCAAACATCCAAGAAATCCAAAAAAAACTAAGATAAACATTGAGTGTGTGGGCAGTATTAATGGGCCGGTAGCCTGTGCAAAGGGTATGAATACATTTGGTAAGAATGTCTAGCATTATTGGTTGTCTTGTGTCCGGCAGGAGGGTTGGGATCTTTGGATCCCTTTGATCAAGAGGGAGGTTTTTGAATTGTTTATCTCAAGGGAGGAAGTACCGAAAATCAGTTTGTGAAAAATTGAACGCTGCTTGGGTAAATTGGAGGGTTCTGGGAGAAACTGCTTGGAAGCTAAATAGAATTTAGGATAGGATAGAATAGAATAGAATAGAATAGAATAGAATAGAATAGAATAGAATAGAAATAGAATTTCCTGTGCCAGCATACCCTGAATAAGTGCCATGAATCTGGATGGACAGGCATCACTTTGAAAGCTGCAGTGATGTCGACTTTTGGCATCCAAGCCTCATGAATTGATGAAATTCTTTTGTCCATCTCTCAAGCTCATACAAGCCTCGAGGGGTGAGAGAAAACATGGACGCCTACATCCTACGTCATCCGCTGGAGTGCCACTCTCTCGCGAATGTGCATACGACAGTTTATTAACGCCCCGGAGCTGTGTAGAGTACTTTTTATAATGAATAGATGCACTTCAAAATCTCAACACCCATTCACTTCCATTATAAAGCTTGGGAGAGCCAGGACATATTTTAATATAGCTCCGATTGTATTCGTCTGAAAGGTGAAAGTCATATACACCTAGGATGGTTTGAGGGTGAGTAAATCGTGGTGTAATTTTCATTTTTGGATGAACTATCCCATTAGAGTATTTCTACAGTGATTTGGCACACATCAATCTTTTCTCTGAAACCTAGAATAACCACTAACCACATTATGACAGTATGAAGAGCACAAGCATAATAATAAACAGAAGTTTGGAAGGACCTTTCCACATTCAGCTCTAGCTGTACAAAAGTGGGTTTTACTTATTCTGTGGGCTTTATATATATATATATATATATATATATATATATATATATATATATATATATATATATATATATATATATATATTTATATATATATATATATAAAGGAATAAAAAGGAATAATGAATTTTTCTAAATTCCTAAATATGTAAACTGAGATGCCTGATTTTAAATGGGAAATATTCAGAAACAAAGTGACCATACAACCAGAATCTAACAGGATTTTGAGATATGTTTAATACTTGTTGAGTTACAGGCACACCCCTAGTGAAAAATAAATATACTAAAATGTATTTAAAATACATTTATTTCATGCTAAGTATACTACAAATACATTACAAATACATACCAACTAAATACATACTTAAGTATATTTGATTGTGTTAAAGTGGAACTATTTTAGGTACACTTTAAATATTTAGCATTTAAAGACTGATATTATTTAGGGATCATACAATTAAACATATTTTAGGCTTAATATTAAGAAATGTGCATTGTGCACAAGTAGTACTCCAAATAAAGTTTAATTACATTTTTTATATCAGTAAGTCTCGATCAATATGTCAGTAATTATGTTGATAGACAAACTATAGTATAAAATAAATACAATCTATTACCTTTTCATTAGGGACAGTCTTTGGGAAAACAATATTGTTGATGGAGTCAAAGAGAGAAACAAGATACAATTCTAGATTTAACATTTGTTTTAAGACATTGGTCTTTAAAAGAAAAACAATATCAGTTGTATACAAATTGACCCAAATTTAGGTTTTGACCACTGAAAATGTTTACAATTGAACAGTACTTATGGAGCCACATTCAGATCCACGTATCTCTGGAAATGAACCATACAGAGCCTTAAAAATTAAAACACCTACACTGTCAGAAAAAAAGGTACAGTTCTGTCGCTGGGGCGGTACCCTAAGGTACAAAGTGAAAAGGTACAAATATGTACTTTTAAAGTACTAATATGCACCTTTAAGGTACCAATATGTACTGTTTAGGGGTAGGTAAGGTACAAAGATGTATCTTTTCACTTTTGTACCTTAGGGTACCACCCCAGCGACAGAACTGTACCTTTTTTTCTGAGAGTGTAAGATATTAAGATATAGTTATTACTTCTTTAAAAACAGGCATGCAAACTTTGGAGAGGGAAAAAAACACATGAAAAGGGCTTTGGCATATAATGCAACAAGGATTTTTAAAGTCAACAGATTAAATTAAGACCTACCTATCTGTGTTTAAAAAAAAAAAAAAAAAAAAAAAGAATAATAAAGATTTTCTTAAATCATTCAGACAATCCGACATCTCAATTTTTGTTACATGGAAGAAAATAATAATGCAGTAATAATGCAATAATGTATTTGGACGAATTTAATCACATTTAAAAATGACTTTTATTACATAATGTAACAAAATAACATTTGTGATGACTCTTACTAAAATATGTAGTAGAAAGCCCATGAAATATTTACGTTATTTAAACAATCCATTGGTCGGCGCCAGTAGCCTTATGATTAGTGCGCCAGCATATAGCACAACTGTGCTCGCGACGACCCGAGTTCGAAGCCCGCCGATTTACCGATCCCGCTCCCCTCTCTCTGCCCAGTACTTCCTGTCATCTCTCTACTGTCCTGTCCATTAAAGGCACAAAAAAGACCAAAAATAACTTTTAAATAAATCCACATCTTTATATACATATTTTGGACTGTAGGAGGCACCTGTCGCTATTTTTACGGTAACTTGGAATACACAATTTAAAAAATAAAATACTGATACGATGATCACAGCTACTGAAAAAGCTTACAGTTGGCAATGGATATAACTGTAGGCTTAATCCAAATGCTGTATAATCGGCATGTTTACATAATTTGTAAGCTCTTTCAGTAGTTGTGCTCTACTAAAAGCCTCAAAGGCATCAGGGCTAAAATGGAGAGAACAAAGTCACGGGTCTTTAGGAAGTTTTATTTGTCCACAGGCATCTTCCCATTCTTTTCTCCTCTTCTTATCGTTAGGAAAGCAGCAAAGACTTAAATTGCTTTTCTTGTGGCCTTCAACTGAAAATTACAAACAAAAGTCGCACAATGTGGCATCGTATCAGTATTTTATTTTCCAAGTTGCTTATTCCGAGTTGTGTTGCAGTAAAAATAGCAACAGATAGTCCCAATAATAAAAAATAATGGTGCCTCCCATAGTCCAAAATATGTATAAAACAATGTGGATCTTTAAAATAACGTTAATCTTACATAGGTTTGCTACTACATATTTTAGTAAGAGACATCATTTATGTTAAATTAAGCCATACAAGTCTTAATATCCAGGTTTCCCTTTAATGACCTTTATTTATTGCAAAAATGTTCTGCTGAGGTAAAACACTTACAACCAGAAGTAAAAGTTGTGCTTCCTTTGTATACACAGTCATGGTATAACTGATGGTGTACTGGTTTTAACAAAAACTGCAGCCATTCATATTCACCAGCTGGTCCGTTGTTTTGTCTACATTCTGTGTAAGGGTATAGGAACATTCACATATACACTTTCTTCATTTTCACCATCCCTGTGGTGAGAAATCCTGTTAGAAACATAGATGCACATTTGATGAACATTCACAGAAAACAATGTGTTTAAAGAGTTCAGAGGGCAGCTGGGAGACACTGACCGTTTTCTTCTGTGAAAGTAAATTTTGAAGAGCACAAAGAGGAGCGCAGTTGATATGACAATGATTAGAAATGCCAAGAATCCAATAACAGCCTCGTCATTGTCTAAGGAAGGAATACATGAAACTAGGCTGAATAAACAGTTTCCAGTGAGGTGGTACGTTTAAAGGTGCAATCTTCAGTTGTTTTCTTCATTAAAAAGGTCTTGCACAAAGAAATTGATGCCATATCAGCAGCCTAATAAATGTGGTTTATTTACCAAAATTGTTGAGATCATGTTGAGATCACATGACCAGCCAAAAACTCAATTTACCTTTATCCTGGTATCCCCCATGTTTTGCTTGCGTACTTTTGAGTACTTTTGCTTGTGTAATACAGTTTTTAAACTGGTCAATATACAGTTGCAATCAAAATTATTCAACCCCCCAGAGACTGCAGTACTTTACAAATACAAGCTTTTCTGAAGATCCAGAACTTTATAAAATTGCATCTACAACAGTTTATTGGCATATTAAAAGTGATAATGTCAATAAATAATGTAATGATTTTGAGTTATAGGATTTTTTTATTAACACCGCTATGTCATAATTATTCAACCCCTATTCAACACTGCCATTTTAAGTCACTTATTTTTATGGTAGGGAACAAAAATGACTTAAAACACAATTAAGCCTTTAGAAACTCTTAAAAAACACAGAATTAGCTTGGGCTGTTACACATACATACATTTAGCCCATGCATGTGGTGAATTTGAGTAGCAAATATGGTAAAGTCAACAGTGCTCTCACAAAAGCTATAAAGAAAAAGTTGTTTTATTATAGACAAAGTCTAAGGCTGCATTAAGATTTCTAAGACATTACAAGTTCACATAGACACAACAAAAAAATCACAATATCATAAAATGTTTGATCAGAGCAACTGAGAAAAACCAAATGTAAAGCCAAAGACTTCCAAGATGACCCAATGAAAGGAGGACATACATTTCAGTGCAGTGTATAAGATGAACACTAGACATGGCTTTCATGTTGAGGCATCTTACCAAACCAAGAAGAACAAAAAGGCTGACTTGAACATGTCAACATTAATTTGGACAGACCTGTGGAGTTCTAGAAGAATGTTTTATGGAGTCATGTGACCAAACTAGAACTTTCTGGACCCATGGATCAGTGGTACTGTATGTCTGGTGAGAATGTGAGCAGAACAACACCATCTCTATCATCAAACTTGGTGGTGGATCAGTCCTGTTATGGGGTTGTTTTACTGTAGCAGGAAGTGGAAATCATGGCCGTATAAAAGACATCATGAATTCTTTGAAGTATCAGGCCATTTTGACAAGATTCGTGATGTCTTTGGTCCAACGACTGAAGCTAATGATCAATAGACTTTCCTGCAGGACAATCATCCCAAAGTTTACATCCAAATCTACTTGGTTCAGGGATCAGTCATAGAGTGTTCTAGAGTGGCCTGTTCAGTCTCCAGATTTGAATCTCATTGAAAATATTTGTATTTGAAGAAAGCAGTGGCAAAGTGAAAATCAAAGATTATCAGTGATCTGAAAGCTTTTTCAGGCGAGGAATAGGCCAAGATTGCAGTAGAGAGTTGACAGAAGCTTCTAAGCACTTCCAAGCAGCATTTATTGGTGGTTTTAATGGATAAAAGACTCTGCACCAAATTTTGGGGGTTGAATAATTTTGAACATGAACGTTTAGAGCTAATTTGATTTTCTTTCATTATTCACCAACTTACATTCTCAGAATTACTCAAATGTGTATTAATAAACTTCCTCCAATAGTGAACTGATGCCTTTGTTGATTTGTTTTTACAAAATTTTGCTCTCTGCAGTAAAATGTCTTGCAGGTCAAGAGGGTTGAATAATTTAGATTGGAACTGTGTATACAATTGCAATCAAAATTAAATATATATATATAATTATAGACCAAAGTGCACCTTTACAGCACTTTGAAAAAGATAATACAAAAGATTGAAATGGCAAATATCTCCTCTAGTTGGGGCAGAATAAGAAAAAGGTTTTCTTACATTTAGTAGCAGCTTCACGTTTAATGAAAGCTGAATGTCCATCTGTATTGGTGGCTGTAATCTGAAATGAATAAACGTGTACTGAGAAACACTGCAAATTTACCCAAATTGTAATTCCAACATACGTGACTCTTTAGTATTAATGAATAACAGATGCTGAAAGACATTAGGTGGGATTCAAGTACCTTCACATCATATGTTGTAAGGTAGTAAAGATCTCGAAATTGAAATGAGCATTTGGTTTTGTTTTCAGAGATAGTTTCTCCATTGTATGTGATTTCAGCCTTGAATGTTCCCTTTCCTCCATTCCATTTTATCTTTGGTTCCCTTTTATCACATTTTATTTCAAGAGAATTGTGATCAGGGTGAGTTACTTCAATTTCAGTTGAATGGAAAGCAGGCTCTATCAAACAGAATGAAACAAAACATATTTTATACACACAATGGCATTTATGAAAATTCCATTCAGCAATTAACTGTTCATTGATTGCAAAGATTCACTTATAATACACATTATAGATAGAAAATGCATGGGGGTAAAAAGGTTCAAAGCTGATGAGGACAAAATCGTAATATTCAGAAAATAAGAGGAAAATGAAGAATGACAGAGGGAAGGGCACTTGTAAAATGGGACAGCAAAATTCAGAACTGAAAAAAAAGAAAAGACTTACTGTCAGAATGAGTTGTCTCATTACCACTGAAAATTACATAACCTCTTTCATTGACGTGTCCATTAATGCTGCATTCATAGGTTTTATATGGCTTTAAGTTTGTAATATTGCAGGTTGCGCTAGTGCCGCTGTGTTTTTTACATTCCTCCGCTGAAAAGACAAAAAATACCCAAATAAGACTTTAAACCTCTACTACCTACTAATATCATAAAAGACCTTGGAGTATTTTTACAGAAAAGGTGCAGATGATAAGTTTCAGTGATGCTGTGTTGGCAAAACAGCAATAAAGTGTGAGCTCTTACATTGACTGTCATGGGCTCCGCAGCTGGCTGAAAAACTGTCCCATGTAATCCCTGAGCATTGATCTCCCTCAAGTGAATTCCAGGATATTTCAAGTGAGGTGCTGGTGCTATCCTTAAATCGTCCTTTCTTTTGCCCATCTGTAAGAAAGAAAAAGAGAAATCACAAACAATGCAAAACAAATCTTCACAATTCATAATCAATTGTCTACAAGACCCTGTCCATAACACAAACATTTTTACAGTGCTTGGATTGCAAAGTGGTAAAAGTTGTGAAAAGTTCCCTGATGAAGAAAACGGAGTAGAATTGATAAAGTGCTGTGACAAGTTAATGGGACGAAACCAAAGACAATATACTGTAACGATGAAAACATTTTCAGAGTTTAATATTATATAATTTATTGTAAATAGTTTTAGATGTGTCCTAAGAGTTTAAGAGTAAAATATAATGTAACCTGTTTTTGTAGTAATAACATTATTGTTAAATATTCCCAGGTGTGCAGGAGAGAAAGTAGGGAAGAAATTTCAATCAGTCCCGCCTTATTAAGCAACTCACCACATGGTATATCAAAGGAGAGTGGATTACTCTTGACTTTTTTCTCATAAGGGTATTCTCCAGTGCAGTCGTACTGTTTGTTGAGTGATAAAAACACTTTGTCATCTAAATTATAAGTCTCTTTTTCATCTGACAAAGAAAGAAGAGAAAACTCATTCATCATTTGTTTAATCATCAATGTATTTATGATGCTGCATTTTAAAAAGAAAAAAACAAAATCCAATTAAGCATTTACAGTGTCATGGAAACATTTGCATTACTTACAGCCATGGGTGCAAACAACTGTAAGCGTAGTATTACATTGTGCTGGTTTATTAGTCCATTCAAACTGAGAGGGAATAGTTTGATTGAACCGTATTTCAGGTTTGACTGAAACAGAAACATTCAGTTGCTAAAAATACAGGTCAAACTTCAGATCACAGCATACATACACAACTCCAACAAACACCAAGACATTATAACTGACTCCATTACAGAAGAAAACTACAATTCATTTGAATTAAGGTAGTAAATAGGATGCAGATTTGAAAATCAAGTAAAGTCAAAATGGCATGAAATTCAACTGCTCTGTTAATCTTTTTGTTCAAATCTTTTTTTTTTTTTTTTCTCATACACAAACATGATTTCCAGAAACAGATAGTAATAATCAGAGTTAGAAATGTTATCTATCAACATTTTTAATGTATATCATTATATTTAATACATTAATTTTGTAGTTATTATCATTAACGATTGTGTTTGATTATTCAGGATTTTTCTACAGACATTTGTGTTTAAAGAGCAGTAAAAATCTTTTTCATGTTGAAAACTAAACTGAATAACAATACATCTGTTGAATTTATTAAATACCAACCTGGGGGCAAATCAATATTCATTGTATAGTTACATGTGTCCAGTACAACAGTGTGTGTGGATGTGCAAGAGTTTTGCTCCGTTATTTCAACACATTCAGTCAGATTCCATTGAATATCAGTGAATTATCCTTTCAGACACACTTCATTATCTGTTAACTGTGTCACAACAGTTTTTGGAACAGTTTCTCCTTTTTCTGTACAAAAAATAAGAGACAAATGTAAATACAGATTACATCATAATATCTATTCAGCAACATAGATAGAGAGTTATTTACCAATGAGTTGTGTTTTTGTGCTCTATTCTTAAAAAAATATTTGGGGTATTTGGACTCTTAAAGATCACTTTTATGTAACAAAATAAAAACATAATTTTTAAGTGAAAAAAATTGTAAGTATTTAAGAGTCTATTTGAGGTCCCGGCAAAGAATGTCTTTTTTTTACTATCTTCAAATTCACGCAAAAGTCTTCTGCTGAGGTAAAACACTTACGACTGGATGTAAAGGTATTGTTTCCATCGGATATGCATTCATCCACACTGACAGTGTACACAGTGCATGGTCTTAACCATTCAAACAGTATTTTAAAGTCAGGTAGGTTTGATATTTGTTGGATCTCATTGTGCTTGTCTTCTATCCTGATTGTGTGTATTTGGTTCTCGGAGTCGATGATTTTCACCACATGTGTTGTTGCTGTGTTGTAGTTCACAATCTTCTTAAGGTTGTACTGGCCTGTGTGTACGTGCATATGAACATTCACAAATTCATAAGAAGCAAAACTATGCCTTCAACAACACAATCAAAGTAGACTTCACTTAACATGTGCAAGATAAACAAATACTCACATGGGCTTTTAGGGGGATCTGAGAAAGAACATATCGTCGCTGTCGGGCGGAATCCTCGTATCTCCAAAACCAATATTTTTCAGGAAATAAAAAAAACTGCATTTTTTTTGAGTTATTAAACATTGTATCGTTAAAGTTGGTATTATACCTTATATTGCTATCATATACTGTTGTGTACCGACATTAACACAACATTTCCCCATAATCGTGTTTAAATGGAGATACGAGATTTATGACTTGAAAGCAGGGAGATACGCGGTTACGCTGTCATTGATTGGAATGGAACGGACACAGACGTCGCTGCTGTCAGCTGTGTTTATCAAAGTCTGCGGTCGCGTTGAACCTTTTGACAAGAGATAAGGCTTAAAGAGCTATTCAGAGCTAATGATTGTGGTTACATACATATTCCTAAACTCTATTTTAAACGTTTAAGAGCTATGAGTAATGCAATACCAAAATATAACGTTAAACAGGCTGTCTAATAGGCGGAGATTAATCTGCACGCAAAGTCGGCGGTCGCGTTGAGCCTTTTGACGAGAAAAGGCTTCAGTAGTTACAAAAATTAATAACTGTGGTAACATCTTCCTACACTCTATTTTAAAGGTTTAAGAGCTATAAGTAATGAAATACAAAAAAACGATGAGGTGACTAGGCTGTCTAATAGACAGAAATTATCCTAATCTGCATGCAAACTTACCTTCATGGCTCACAGGCTTCATTCTGCACGTAAGCATTACAGCTATCGATTTTTAACAAAACAGGCCTACTCAAATGTATCTAAACTAACTATTTTCACTCGTTATTGTTTAAAAAACAGACAAGAGTTATCCAAAGATAGGCTTACTTGGCGCCATTAGACAGCCCTTTTTCTCCCATAAATAAAAACTTGCTACTATTTTACATGCACAGTGTCAAGAGAGGCATAGTCTAGAAGTAGGCCAAACAGCTGAACAGTAAAATAATAATAAAAATAAAAGCTAAGTCAATAAAATAATAATAAAAACAATAATATAATGGTGGTATCCAAATCATTCAATTTAATTCAAGTATTATATCAGATACATTTAAAAACTTCAGTGCACATGTATGTCTATTAATAAGCCTAGTAAAAAAGTAGATATTACATAAATACATAATAAATATTATTGATATCTGATATCAAAACTATAAAAATATCTGATATCTTAACTGATATCATAGTTTAACAGATTAACAGTCAATATGACGGCAATGTAACAACACGCACATAGCCTCACAGATGCATGCACACAGACAAGGCTTGCTTTACTAAGCCCATTACTGAGTGTATTTGTGTTTGTGAGTAGGGTGAGCCCTTGTCTGTGTGCGTGTATCTGTGCTCTGTGTGTGTTGTTACATTGCCTGTGTTAAGGGATAGTTCACTTCAAAATGAAAATTCTGTAATATATTCACCCTCAAGTTGTTTTCAAGAGTTTCTTTCTTCTGCTGAACACAAAGGAAGATAATTATTTAGAATAATGTCAGTAACCAAACAGTTAACTGGACCCATTGACTTACATAGTAGGAAAAAAAAATACTATGAAAGTCAGTGGGTCCAGTTAACTGTTTGATAACTGACATTCTTCAAAATATCTTCCTTTGTGTTCAGCAGAAGAAAGAAAATCACCAAGTTTCTTATCAAGTTTCAAGTTTCTAAGCTAGTGAAGCAAATTGTTGTAAAAGCTGTGAAAATCCTTTGGGATGACTTCCTTCAGGTCTTGGAGGTGTTTGAATTTCAGCTCGTTGATCTTCAGGCGGTCTGAATAGAGTGGGGTGACTGTGTGGCTGTCTGAGGTGGAGTTTCGGAGTTGGTGACTTGGATGTGGATGCCAGTCATCAGAGTGGTTTATTTTGAAGTCCATCGTTCCATTGTTGTTGTACCTAATAGCACAAAATATAACACAACATCATAATCACTGTAAGATTTCATAAAATAATATGCAACATCATAATGTCATGCATAAGATTTACATTGGTAATTACCTGATGGCTCTGATATCGTGGACAGTTGGGTCACCAGGCCTTACTCCAGGGCGCAGAGACTTGCAGAGCCTCAGCTTGGTGAAGTCCTGGAAGAAGGTGTGGTCGATGTACTTGACTTCATATGGATGAGGCTTCACACGGGCCTTCTTCATCAGGTAAACATACTCTGCTGGGAGATACACATCCTGGTCCCTCAGACGCCTCTCGATGACGCTGTGAACGGAGTCGCATTCCATCTGAGTATGCCCTTTCTCAAGGTACTTCTGAATGACGACTTTGTTTTTCTTCATAGAGAACTGAAGAAGTGCATTGCTTAGAACTGCATTCCGGTTCTGATACCCGCAGCCGTCACTCCACAGAATAAATGTGTCAGGCTCAGTGTGTGCAGAGAGGTAGTCGACAATGCATGAAGCAAACTCACTGGCAGACAGGGATCCCTCACCTTCATGCCAGACATAACATGTGGCACTGTGTGTCAGCATGTTGTACACAGTAAAATTGTGAACTGCAAGCTTTGTTTTGTAATACAAGGCAGAGGCTTTTAGCTTTGGGCACAAAAGGAGGGCTTGCAAGTCCATACATAAGACCATAGTGTTGTTGCTGGCCTTGTTTTTGTCAGACAACTTTTCGGCGCGGGCCTCTTCTTTTTGCAGGAGGTGGTGCTGCCACTCGTCATCAGGTAAGTTGCCGGTCTTGAAAGCACAACAGATGTTGCACTGGTCTTTTTTTGGGTGGTAAAGGCCTAGGTTGAGACGCTTGAACTCATCTGTGAACACTTGCCTTGACAAAGGTGTTGCATTCTTCTCTGCTGCAGCGCGACAATACACTGCATACAGATCAGCCATCGACTGAAACACAGGTTCCAGATACTGTTTGGATGTTGTGGATCTGCAGTAGTGTGAGGGCACCTTTGGGAGATCCTGTAAAAAGCTGTGAATGAATTCATGGCCTGCCACTGAACGACGTGCGTTGCTGTGTGTTTGTCCCTCTGTGTCTGCTTGTGTGGGTCCCTCCTTTGCCCAGTTAAGGGCTGACCACTCACCTATTCCTAGGGTAGACAAAAACATACTTTTGCAGACGCGTCTTCTCTGCCCGCTGACCCGTAAAAAATAAAAAAAAGAATTTGATCTTCGAGAATTTTCATACCCTCTTCTCCTTTGCACGGGGACCACATCAATTAAACCATGCACATACATCCTCTTCTCCTCCCAGGTCATATGTTGCCAAAACTCATTGAAAATGTTATTCCTCTCAGGCGTGCCGATTGCACTGCAGTGATGTTTAGCTGACTTCGCACATGCTGCTGATGAACATCTAGGCCCAATTGCCCGTGGCTCCCTCATTATTTCCTTCTGCTTCTGTTTTCCAACGTATGACTTCCCAACCATTCTTCTTTTCTTGTTGATCACTTTCTTCCAGGTTTTTTCAGCTCTCAGTCTTTTCCTTGGAGGTGCGCCTTCCTCTGCATTAGAGTCCTCTTCCCTTCCACGATTGAAAACTTCGAAATACACACACAAACCAAACGTGCATGAATGAGTTACATCTTTATACATTGTCAACAGTGTTAACTCTTTAATGAGAAATTGTAGAAAAGCATCTAACCTACCCGTGTCAAACTGCACCTGCTCTGGAGCCAGCAGCGAGGCCTCCTCTCCCTCCAGACCACCAGATAAATCTTTTCAAACACATGGTACAATTAGTGTGAATATTTTTTTAAACAAATGTCTATTGTTGTGAAATCCATCTGCATAAAACTCATAAATTTTGGCATGTGAAATCATGATTATTTCTCAGAAATTTACTCTACCAGCATGCACCACTGTGTCCTCCATCACTGTATCCTCCATTGTTGCTTCCTCTCTCTCTACACTCTCTCCATCAGAGCTCTCACTCTCTATTAGAGCCCTTGCCTGATCATATGGCACATTGACCATCTGACAGAGTTCCTTTAAGGACACAGACATGGTTGCTGCAAAAAAAAAAAAAAAATGAATAAAGGTCAAATGATCATTTCCCTAAGTTATACGGCATGTTTACGTATGATAACGAGGCAAGAAGCCAGCTAGCTTGCTTAAAGTCATGTCACCTTTATTTATATAACGTTAGCGCTTTTAAAATACAGATTGTGATGAACATGACGACAAAGGCAGCTAGGTTACTTGTTTAACATGACGGCGTGCCTTAACATTGTAAGCTACAATCCTGACATAGTAAGTTACATTAAATTATGTTGTTCCTCAGACGAGCGGCAGAACTAGCGGGGGGTCGCGATTTTTTTTTTCTTTAAAGCCCCACGAAAATCAGGTTAGCTATCTCACCAAACATGACGACAAAACCAATGCATAGTGACTAAGTAAGTCAACGGCAGGCATTTTGTGTGCATTAAATTCATTATTCTCGTCAGAAACAAAACCATGGAAGATTTCAATCAATAAGATAGCTACCGTCCAATGCTAGACCTAGCTGAAAGAAAAATCTAGCATCCTCAGAAACGATGCATTACACCTTAGCACTACCATTGCTTCAAGATCGAGATAAAACTGTTATATATAATATAATTTACCTCAAACATTTACCTCAGAGGACGTTGCTCGACGAGGATTTCTGGAAACGTTCAATCTTGAGGGCTGAGGAGACAAAATGCCGCGAAGTTTCTGCCGCCCACGAAGTGAAGAAGAGGTGGAGTTACGAGGATTCTCAGACAGTTGAAGTGTCCAATGGAGTTAAGAGATTTGCTCTCAAGCTATTTTCAACACCTAAGATTGGTTAATAATTTGTAAAAATAACAGACCCACGTGGGGACAGACCAATAGCATCGATTTGTGAAAAAATATGAAATTGACTAAATTTGGACATACGAGGTTTCCGCCCGACAGCGACGATATTTAAAAGTTAATCATCATAAATCAAGCAATTTTGTCCCAATAAACATTTACAATTTGTTCAGAAAGCACAAACAGTGTGGTGTTACCTGTGGTGAATGCGTGTAAGGTTGAGATGGGTTGTGTGGAGGTAAGAGGTGTGGTTGTGGTGTTTGGAGGTGAGGTGGTGTCATTTCTTTCACCTGGTTGAGCTGCCAGTTGACAACAGAAGAGTTAAACATGACTGACCAGACTACAGATGGACTGCAAAGTTCAATTAACGAAAATAACAAAAATTCAAGAGGCGAATCATTGCCTTGACCTGGTGATAGTGTGGTTTGTATAGGAGTGTGTGAGGGTGAGGGGACTGTTTTGAAAGGAAATGCAAGTTCATGATTATGTGATACTGAGCATCACTTTATGTAATTCACAAACATATCAAATGTTATATTAGTATTAGCATGCGCCATGGTAAATTACACAACTAAATTTACACTTAAATGCCATAAAGTGAAGGTACACAACCTTGGACATCAACAATATGATATATGGGAGGTAGAAGCTGAAAAACGGCCTGATATTAATGAAATAATTTTTAAAGCTTATTACCACAAACATTTTTTATTACAATAATTTCGATGACGTGAAATGGTTGCACTTGATGAGCTACTGGCACTACCCAGTTACTAAGTTACTAATACTTAGGAATTAATATGAAACATTTCAATATTTTATGAGTATTACTATGCATTGCAATGGTCTAAATATCTTTAATATAAAAACAATACAAATATAAATGTTTAGTTTAATGTGACATTTGTGTGCAGCATGGCATGATGGGAAGCTGGAGGTCAGAGTGTGAGAGAATAATAATGCAGGAGAGTGATTTTGATTTCAGCTTTACCTTGAGTGGCATTTGTGTTTAGTGGAGTGGTGGAGGTGGAGGAGTTGCCTGTAATGATGGATTAATACCATGAAACAATATGTAAACATATGAAGTTTTTACTGATATATATTTTCTGACCCATATGTTTAAATCAGGAACAGCATAACAGAGCAACAATTACCTGCGTCATTATCTGCATCTGTGGAAAGTGTGAGATAAAAACAGATTAATTATTTTACGTTTTCCAATGCATTATTAAATTGTTTACTCATTTAATATGAAATGATACCATTCTGTTCTGTTCTGTGATTTCTGCTGCCAGCTCGTGCCCAAGAATAGGCCTACATTATGTTAAATAATACACTTTTAACCTGTATGAATATGAATAACATTTCAGCAATAGTTTAATCGTTACTTGTCATGTGATGTTTACTTTGTTTGCCATGGGACACGATGCGTTTTCTCTGTCTACACCAAAAACACAACATAATTACAAAATGAAACTATTTTATTTGTGCACTGTAATCCAAATCTTCAGAATCCATACGACTGTGAGGAACAGACCTAAATCCAAGCCTTTATTCGGCGATCTTCATCTTCATCCTGAGCAGTGACCGTAAGCATCAAAACCAGTGCTGATGCACTCATTACTAATTCAAAAGTTGCTGCTTCAAGAAACGACAGGATAATCAAACGCTCATTGGCTCTCGCCTGCTTTGTCACAGATTGCGACATGCTGTGTTTCTGGTGAGGTGTGTTTCAATGAGAAATGCGTGCCTTCACGGAGTGGATTGGGATAATAATCTGAATATTTTTAGCGATTAACGACTTAAATTCTGCTCTGTACCTCACACAAACCTACTGTATTCTGACTGCAGCTGCAACGTATCGTCATTTGGATTACTTTTGGTACTGCTTTTGACATTTTTTGCAATAAATAAATGATTGTGATTGCATTTACCTGTCTGTCATGTTTTTCTTATACTGTAAAGAAATAGTTATGGTTAGGTTCAGAGGTAGGAGGAAAAATATCTTTTTAAAGCTAAATTGTTACTAAAATGGTAATTTTCCTGCAAATTTCGGTCAGTTACGTTTTATATCTTTTTATATTAGCTATAAAATGGGTAGGTTAAGGTTTGGGGGTAGGTTAAGGGGGCTTAAAATCTAAATTGATTATTTTTTTACGATTCATACTTTTTATTTTTCTTCAATGGGCAAACAGTATATTCAATTTACAGATAAGCAAATGTTTCGTATACCCCTCCCCCTAGCCCACCCAAACAACGTGTCAGGTACAATTATTTGTAAATTGCTATTGAAGATCTAACAAACACAATATATCTAATAAACTTAAAATAAAAAAGAGAGAAAGATAGCACAAATTATAACAGAATAAATCATTTACATTCTTACAATGCATCTCACCACAGGGATTTTAAAGAACCTCAAGGAATGCCAAATATCTACCCCACCTTCTCTCGTAAACCTCTATTTTTTTGAGTAATCTATATGACATTTTTTCATATGCGTAAAAAGATGGTGAACCCGCTGACCGCCATCCCCTCATAATAATTTGTCTCCCTATCATAATACCTATTTGAATCCACTCAGCCATCTCAACATCAGCACTTAATAAAACTGGATCTCCTAAGATGTAAATATTAGGACAGAATGAAAAGCAGCATCCTGACACATCTTGAATATAATTATGAACCTTAATCCAAAATTCTCCGTCTCCGTCTTCACTCCCACATCCCACAGACCAAGCCTAAAAAACGCCTACTCGGGGTCCAATCAAAACGGTTTATTATTTTGAACTGTATAAGTCTTACTCCAAGATCTCTTGACATTACTTTAAAATTTCGACAGATTTTAGTCCAATGTTCATCACTAAATGTACAATTTAAATCCTTACTCCATACCATTTTAAGTGCAAAATGGAAACTACAACCTACCTTGTCCATTAACCATTTGTAATAAACTGAAACTTCGTGTCCTTTACCATATGCTGTTAGAATTATAGACAAAATATTATCCTGTCCTGGAGCTTGACAACCAGTCCTAAAAACCCCACATAATAGATGTCTTAACTGTAAATATCTCCAAAATTGCATTTTATTAAGGCCAAAAGTTTGGGTTAATTGGCTAAATGATTTCAAAGTGTCATTCTCATAAACATCCCCTAACTTCAAAATACCCTTCTTTATCCATTCCTTCCAGAAAAAAAGTGAGCTTTCCTATACACAATTTGGGATTCAACCAAATACTTGAAGTTGTGTTCAAGAAGGGATTAAACTTAAATACTTTTGCTATTCTCTTCCAAATTGATTGGAGATGTGATATTATTGGGTGAGACTGCACTTTTTGAGGTAATTTAATGGACTAGCATTGTAGTGGTGGAAGGGGAGGTAGGATAGCTCGTTCAACCTTAAACCAAGGTGGGGCCCTCTCCGGGGGAAGGGACCAATGAGCTAAATGTCTTAAGCTGAAGGCGTAATAATAAAACAAAAGTTTGGGAAGCCCCAATCCTCCTTTGTCAACCGGCTGTTGCAGCTTATTCATATGCAACCGTGGGCGCTTATTATTCCAAAGAAATTACTTGGTTAACTTATCAAACTGTTTAAAATATTGCAGAGGAATCTCTAGTGGGATTGACTGAAGTAGATAATTAACCTTTGGAAGGCAGTTCATTTTTAGAACATTCACAAATTTAGTGATGACCACCTCCCTACATCATTTGAAATTTTTTGTAATAATGGTTCTAAATTCACCCTTACTAAATCTTTAAGTTTATGAGGGAAGAGAATACCAAGGTATCTTATACCTTGTTTGGGCCACTGAAAGGAAGCGGGATGGAAAAATGACACAGGGCAATAAGCTGTCAAAGGAAGAGCTTCAGACTTTGACCAGTTAACTTTATAACCAGAAAGCCTAGAAAATGAATTCTCCAACAAACATGGCACTGACTTTTGAGGCTCAGAGACAAACAACAATATGTCATCTGCATATAGCATCAATTTATGGACTGTTCCCTCCACAGATACCCCAGGAAAATTTGTACTTGCTCTTATAGCTGCTGCCAGAGGTTCTAAAGCCAAGCAAAACAGCAACGGAGATAGTGGAGATCCTTGACGGGTCCCTCTTACCAGTGTAAAATAAGAAGAAATTTGTCCATTTGTCTGTACTGCAGCTTGGGGCTGTGTATACAGTAATCGTATCCATTTTAGAAAAACCTTCCCAAACCCAAAATTTTTTAATGTCTCAAATAAATACTCCCACTCAACGCAGTCAAAAGCTTTTACCGCATCCAGTGAAATTGCTGCCACTGGACCATCGGTGTCTGCCACTGACCACATAATATTAATAAGTCTCCTAATATTATCTGCCCCATTTCTTCCATGTATAAAACCCATCTGATCCTCATGCACTAAAGAGGTAATAACCCTGTCCAGCCTGTTTGCTAAAATTTTAGACAGTATTTTAACATCCACAGGAATTAAAGAGATTGGACGATAACTCTTACAATCAGCCGGGTCCTTGTCCTTTTTAAGGATAAGAGTAATTAATGCCTGTGTCAATGTAGATGGTAGCTCTTCTTTCTCCATTGCCTCGTTATACAAATTCAGCAGCAGTGGAGATACCTCACATGCATAGCATTTAAAAAACTCTGCAGTAAAGCCATCTGGCCCTGGTGACTTTGAGGAGGGTAAGGACCTGATTACTTCTACAATTTCCTCAGTTGTAATGGGGGAGTCAAGTCCACTTTTCTGTTCCTCTGTCAGCTTGGGTAAATTCAATGAATCCAAAAAAATCCCTTATATCACTAACCCCTGCATTACAAGTAGATGTATATAAATCCATATAAAATTTCCTAAAAACCTCATTAATATCCTCAAACTTGGTAACAATTATTCCTTCAGCAGATTTAATAGAGGGAATTAACAATGACATTTCTTTTTGTTTAATGTAGTTTGCAAGAAACTTGCCTGCTTTTAAATGAGTTAAATATCTCAGACCTTCATGTGTGGTTTTTTTCATCATCTCTATTTCACTCAATTTAATTTTCTTTTCCAAATTAGCCAGGTCTCTATTATTACATTTTTTAGAGTATGAAGCATACTGAATAATATAACCCCTTAACACAGCTTTCAAAGCCTCCCAAGCAATTCCTGCAGAGGGCGCAGTTGCCAAATTTGTCTCTTTGTAAATTTTGATTTGATTTTTTAATGCCTCCTTAAACTCTGGTCTTTGTAAAAGTGAAGAATTAAATCTCCATCTGTAACAACGTTGACTAACCTGACATGGGCTAATTTCCATACTAACCCAAGCAAGATCTGATATAATAATGGTGCCAATAGAGCAAGTAGAACAAGAAACGAGAGCCTTTGATACCAAAAAGTAATCAATTCTAGAATATAGCTTATGCGGAGCAGAATAGAATGTGTACTCTCTCCCATCTGGATTCAAAATCCTCCAAATATCTACTAACCCAAAAGCTTTACACATATTTTTTAATTTCACATGAGCTTTGGGCATTGTACTCTTCATTAAAATGCTCCGGTCAAGCACTGGGTCAAGCACCAGGTTCAAATCCCCACCTAAAATAATATCACACTGCCCAGTTGCAAGTAACATACCCTCTAAATTAACGAAAAAAGTAGAATCATCCGTATTTGGTGCATAAACATTGGCTAATATTATATTCTGCCCATGCATTTCTGCTAGTATAATAAGAATTCTCCCTTCTTTGTCTTTAATTTGCTTTATACATTTAAATTGTAACTGCTTATTAACCAGTGTAATCACCCCCCTACTATTACTTGTACCCACATTATAAAATACCTTACCGACCCAACCCCCCAGTAACTTCTCTGCTTCCTTCTGTAAGAGATAAGTTTCTTGGAGAAACACTACATCATATTTCTCCACCCTTAGTTTAGACATAACTTTACGCCTTTTAATTGGATGTCCTAACCCCTTCACATTCCATGTGGTGAGACACAACACTCTAGATAGATGCAGTACCAGCTTTCAGAAAATATATATAAAAAGTAGCAATTATAATCGTACATGCACACATTTGCCACTGACACACCAACCCCAATTTAAACAAAATAAACTGCGCTTGAACAAGAACAAAGCGCAAAATTATCAAGTCATTATCAAGAAATGTCCTTTCAACAACAAAAACCTGACGGCCCATGACTCGCGTGCAGGTGAAAGGCACACCAGTTTCCCACCATCGCCGCAATATGCTCAATCTCCAGTCAAAACATATGACCACAAAACAAAATACCGTTTATACTGGCTCAAAACATATCAATGAAATCAGAGCTACTATGAAACCTCAGATCACACATTAAGGATCAGTCCCATTACTGTCCCATTTCAGTGACATACTTCAAGGCTTCTTTTGGGCAAACAAAGCGTTTATATCCCTCAATAGTCTCGACCCTTAGGGTCGCTGGATACATCATTGCAAATTTCACCCCTCGAGCATGAAGGGCTCTTCGGCATTCTCTGAACTTCTCTCGCTTAAGTTGTGTCGCTCTTGCAAAGTCCGGGAAAATCTGTATCCGATTCCCCTCGTACTGGATCTCTCCCTTCTCCCACGCAGCACGCAGAACCGCATCACGATCCCCTGATCTCAGAAACCTCACCAGTATAGGCCTAGGTCTGTCCTCAGGATTGGGTCTTGGGCCGAAAACTCTGTGGGCTCGTTCTGTCTCCATCTGCCAACCCGATGTGTCAAAAACTGTAGAGATCAGATCCCCCATGTACCTCATCATGTTTCTGCCTTCCTTTCCCTCCGAAACTCCTATAACGCGTAGATTATTTTGTCGATTCCGATTCTCCATGTCCTCTACTTTGTCTTTTAACTGATCAAGTTCACATTTGCTTGCGGGCGGATTCCTTTGCCGCTCGTTCTCCGTCTCCTCGAGAAACTCCACACGTTTTTCGACATCATCGATTCGCGTGATCAAAGCGGATAATTTGCTCTCCACAGAAGTTGTAGTTCAGCGAATATCTTCAATGCCTCCCATATCATCTGAGATTTTCTTCAACATAGTGTAAATATTCGCTATATCTTGTGACATCTCATTCTCTGGACCCGGCTACGGGGAGACAGTCTCGCCCTCCGGAGGCTGCTCAGAAGCCTCCGATCTCAAATGTCTCTTAATATCTCCCAAGTTCGCACTTTTCGACTGCTTCGACATTTTACTCAATCGGTATCAATCAGGATACAAATCGCTATTAGAGTTGACCGTATTATGATAACTTATCAGGATGATTCTATTAAAGCGGCACGGAGCTCCACTTTAAGCAGCCATCTAGCCTCCAAGCGTCACGTGACTCCCCTAAAATCTAAATTGATTATTGAGGAAATGATTTAAAAAAAAAAAAAGGCACTGATATGAATGATATAAAAGATACGTCAAAAATGTTAGCTAAAAATACATAGCAATTTGTATATTTTAAATGTTGAAATATGTCTGAATTGTACATTTTAGCATCAATAAATGTACGTTTTGTGCTTGCAAATGTTACGTATTAATACTTACATAAAAACAATGAGATCAGGCTGGATCATGCACTGACAAACTATGTATAATAAGACCAGGATTGTGTATTAATAATAATATTATGTTGGTTTTAAATGTTCAAATTCTGCTTCTACAAACGTCAATAAAAATGGAAAAAAAAAAAACGTAAGAAAAAAAGGCCAAAATGTTACAAAACTACATACTACATTTTGGAAAGAAAGAAAGAAAGAAAGAAAGAAAGAAAAACTATATTTCAAGATTGCAATGATATTACGCAGCGCCTGAAAGTGACCGGCACTAAGTGTGTAGATGCAGAGTTGCAGCCGGCAGAGTTGACGGCTGCGTAATATTATTGCGCCTGCTGCACCCATGGTAAGGCAGCAAGGTTTCTTGATAGTTATGCCGGAATGAGAGTATAGTTCCTAGCCATAGTGGGCTATAAAATCGCAACTTTAGTACACAATGCAACTACAGAAGAGTCAAGTTTTAAATAGGAAAAATATCGAAACTCTTTAGTCATTTTATAGTGAGGTGTTAATGGTCTAAACGGATTTAATGATTTATGCTAAGCTATGCTAAAAGTGCCAGACCCGGTGATCGGCTGAATGGATTCAGAAATGGTAAAACACATCTGTATAACTCTAGGAGAGTTGGAAAATGAACCTATTTTCAAAAAAAGTGGAGTGTTCCTTTAATCATCTGATATATATCCCTTTCTTTTCTCTGACTGCTGCAGAAGAGCTTGTCGAAACTTTTGACCATTACCTGGTGCTTCTGGAGTTGTGTTTGTGTCAGAAGTGAGTGAGGATGAGGGGCTTGTGGCTAAAAGGAAAAGCAAGTTAATTTTAGTCCAGCAGAAAATTTACTACAAACTACAAACATATACAAAAGGTCAACAAAGCTGCTTCTAGCAAGTCACACATGTTCAAATTAAACTAGATTTTTAAAAAGATTTTTAAAAAGATTTCTCCTTTCAATCATCTTAAACATCCCTTCTTTTTTCTGACTGCTACAGAAGAGCATGCCAAAAGAGTTTAACCATTACCTGGTTCCCCCTCAGTCGTTCACGTTACGTCGAGTGACTTATTTGGGATCGTACTTGGGAGCCCAATCACCTCTGAGCTAAAGAGAAAAGGCCAATGAAAATTGGCGAGGGGATTTGCACTGCAAGCCACTCCCCCGTACATATGGGTATATAAGATGGCGGCGGGCATCCACTCATTCAGATTTCTGCTTCGGAGCCTTCGCCTTCTACAAGCGAATTACGAAGAAGAGAAAAAGAGTCTTCCAGCTCGGTTGCGTACTGGCAACCCTGTCGGCAAAGTTGTGAACAGTGAAGCGCCTGCCTTTGCGGTCCTTCCCTAAAAGAGCAATTTTCTACATGGTCGTTGAAAGCTTCGTGCTTCCGGGATGTCTTTCCGACTGTGTGCGAATGGATGCGGTGCACACCTAGCTTCTTTTGATGGGCACGATCGCTGCCTCAAGAAGCGCATTCTTTCGTACGTGCGTCACCAGGATTGGTTTGCAGCCATCGACCTGAAGGATGTGTACTTTCATGTCTCGATTTTGCCTCGACACAGACCATTTCTTCGGTTTGCCTTCGAGGGTCGGGCATATCAGTACCAAGTCCTCCCCTTTGGCCAGTCCCTGTCTCCCTGTGTGTTTACCAAACTCGCGGAGTGTGCTCTGGCTCCGCTTTGGGAGCAGGGCATCCGCATTCTCAACTATCTCGACGACTGGCTGATAATGGCTCACTCGCGAGATCTGTTGTGTCAGCACAGGGACTTGGTGCTTCAGCACCTCAGCCATTTGGGGCTTCGGGTCAACTGGGAGAAGAGCAAGCTCTCCCCTGTGCAGAGCATCTCTTTTCTCGGTATGGAGTTGGATTCGGTCAACATGACAGCACGTCTCACGAATGAGCATGTGCAGTCAATGCTGAATTGTCTGAAACTATTCAGACACAAGACAGCGGTCCCTCTCAAATATTTCCAGAGGCTCCTGGGGCATATGGCAGCTGCAATAACACCACTCAGCCTGCTTCAAATGAGACCACTACAGCGTTGGCTACACAACGAATCCTGAGATGGGCATGGCACCGCGGTACATTCCGGGTCGGCGTTACCCCGGAATGCCGCCTTCTCTTCAGCCCGTGGTCAGACCCTGCGTTCCTACGAGCAGGAGTGCCCTTAGGACAGGTGTCGAGGCATGTAGTGGTCAACACAGATGCCTCCACAACAGGCTGGGGTGCCGTTTGCAATGGGCAAGCAGCCTCGAGCTCCTGGACAGGACCTCGACTGCGATGGCATGTCAATTGCCTCGAGTTGCTAGCAGTGTTTCTCACCCTTCATCTGTTTCTTCCGATGCTGCGACACAAACACGTGCTAGTCCGCACAGACAGCACAGTGACCGTAGTGTACATCAACCACCAGGAGGGTCTACGCTCCCGTCGCATCCTCCTCTGGAGTCAGATGTGGCTGAAATTGCTGCGCGCTGTTCACATTCCAGAAGAGCTCAAGCTGATGCGCTCTCACGACAGCTCACCCATCCTGGAGAAAGGCGACTGCACCCCCAGGTAGTCCAGCTAATTTGGAGTCAATTTAGCAAGGCTTAGGTGGACCTGTTCGCCTCCTCGGAATCCTCCCAATGCCAGCTCTTTTACTCCCTGACCGAGGCTCCCCTCAGCAAGGACGCGCTGGCACACAGCTGACCCTGGGGGCTTGTCAAGTACGCCTTTCCCCCAGTGAGCCTCCTTGCACAGACCTTGTGCAAGATCAGGGAGGACGAGGAACAGGTTCTGCTGGTTGCACCTTATTAGCCCACCCGAACCTGGTTTGCCGACCTCATGCTTCTCGCGACAGCCCCTCCCTGGAAAATTCCCCTAAGGAAGGACCTTCTTTCTCAGGGGATGGGCATGATCTGGCACCCGCACCCCGACCTGTGGAACCTCCACGTGTGGCTCCTGGACAGGACGCGGCAGACCTCGCTGGCCTTCCCCAAGCCGTGGTAGACACTATCACTCAGGCTAGAGCTCCCTCCACTGACTCTCTCATGACCCTGAGACCCAGACCTGGCTATGTGCCCAAGGTTTCGGGATCAGGTGGTGAACCTGCAAGCTCTGCCCTCAGAGGAGGCAGACCCAGCCTTAGCGTTGCTGCTCCTGGCAGACATTTGTAGAGCTGCAGACTGGGCGACACCTAATACTCTCGCAAGATTCTACAATCTTCGCATAGAGCCTGTTTCCTCCCGGGTGTTAACGTAACACCAACCTAGGGAGGTCGGCTCAGTGTCAGCTTGCTGCGCTATTCATTAACGGATTTGTGTGCCTTTTTTCCAGTTGTTCCTTTTTTGAACGCTGGGTCCTCCATGCCCCGCAGTCCAGACTAGGATGGAGTAGTCCGTGACTGTGCTTCGGTAGTGGACCTCCTTCACCCTCCGGTTGTGGCATCCTTTCTCAGTATTGTTCCAAGGGAGAACTCTCTAAACCCGTGTTCCCCTAAAAATCTTTATTATTATTATCCCACATTACCAAGTTTCTTAATGTGCTCCACCCCCAACAGTTGCTTCAGAAATCTGGCACCCCTGGCAGTCCCCTTTAGCCGGCCTACAGGGCATTGGGAAGGTTACGTGTTGAACCATTTGTCCTGACACGCTTGCCTGTCAGCATTTGTGTTCAGCTACGTAACGTGGTTCAGAGATTGTGGCGTTTTCCATGGGTCAATCCCAAATACATCACTCGATGTAATGTCTGAGTGAACGACTGAGGGGGAACGTCTAGGTTACATCTGTAACCCTCGTTCCCTGAAGGAGGGAACGGAGACCTTACGTCCCCATGCCACAATCCTGAACTACACTGAATGCCGGGTTTCGGCTCGGCTCCTCAGCAAAAACCTGAATGAGTGGATGCACGCTGCCATCTTATATACCTGTATGTACAGGGGGAGTGGCTTGCCGTGCAAATCCCACTAGCCAGTTTTCATTGGCCTTTTCTCTTTAGCTCAGAGGTGATTGGGCTCTCAAGTACGATCCCAAATACATCACTCGACGTAACGTCTCCTTTCCCTCCTTCAGGGAACAAGGGTTACAGATGTAACCTAGACATTCTTTTGAGGTTGTATCTTGAGAAGCCGTGTGTGAAGGTGAGGGGCCTGAGTCTAAAGGGAAAAGCTAGTTCATTTCATGTAGTCCAGTACAGGATTTCACTACAAACACTAAACTAAATACTAAAGAAGTTTCTTTTAACAAGTCTTAGCACACTTTCTCTTTTGATGAAGCCAATGTCTTACATGATAAAAGTTGGAAGTATAGAAACCATCTTGATTTTTATAACAACAGTACACTTGAAACATACACTAAAACTCTTTCAGAAAAAAAAAAAAAAAAAAAAAAAAAAAAATTCTCATGGAAGCCCATTTTCATCACTGTATTCATCATCATCATCATCATAATACATTTTTAAAAAGTTAATGTGGCTTTTTGTCTCAAAAATTCTGACTTTTTTTTTCTCAGAAATGCATGATATAAACTTGAAATTGAAAAAAGTCAAAATTGCTAGATATAAACTCAGAATAAATTGTCAGAAATGTAAATAAACTCACATTTGCGAAAATTGTGAGACATAAACTTGGAATTGGAAGTTATAAAGTCAGAATTGCCTGATATAAATTCGAAATTCCAAAAAAATTTCGAGATATAAACTAACAATTGTGAGTTATAAAGTCAGAATTGCTAGATATAAACTTGCATTCACGAGTTATACAGTCAGAGTTGTGATAGAAACTTGCATTTGTGAGTTATAAAGTCAAAATTGTGCAATATAAACTCGCATTTGTGAGTTATAAAGTCAGAAATGCAGGATATAAACTTGAAATTGCAAAAAGTCAGAATTTCTGGATATAAACACATTTACGACTTATAAACTCAGATTTTCTAGATATAAGCACTTTACTGCAAACTCTACAATCTTTCAGAAAAGGTCAAAGAAATCTGCTTCTAGCAAGTCACACATGTTCAAGTTAAATCGTGATGAAGTCAATATCTTGCATGATAAAAAGTAGATGTATTGAAGCCAAGCTTAGATTTTTTAACTATTGAACACATTAGTATTAGCAGTGTCTGTGAAAATAAATTTAAAGTGAAAGTTTAAGAACTAAAAATATTTCATATTTACATATGAAATTTATCTTCAGTTTTTAAAACTTTTTATAAACAGTTATCATACTTTGAATATACCTTTTGCTTAATAGTAACACCACTTTACATTTTCAGAATTGAATTAGGCCTATACTTTTTTTCTTTTTTGGTAGAAAATAGTATAAACATTTTTAACAAACGTCTAAATCTAAGAACTTGCCACATGTATTTTAAGGTAGATTTAAAAATAAATAAATAAATAAATATTCTCCTTCAAATCATCTCATACATCCTTTCTTTTCTCTGACTGCTGCAGGAGAGCATGTCGAAAGAGTTTAACCATTACCTGGTGCTTTTGAGGTTGTGTCTTGTGAAGACGTGAGTGTGGGTGAGGGGCCTGAGTCTAAAGGGAAAAGCAAGTTCATTTCAGGTAGTCCAGAGAGAGAATTTAGAGAATTTATTAGAGCAGTTAATAGAAACTTCTCCTTTAAACCTGGACGGTCTGAGAAAAAAAAAAAAAAATGTTGGAGAAGTAATTTTCACTCAGACATTCATAAAAGCCATTCTGTCACTGAATAATAATAAAAAAAAAAAAAAAAAAAAAAAAAAATAATAATAATAATAATAATAATAATAATAATATTAATAATAATTTTAAAAAAAAAAAGGTTATTGCGGCTTTTTGTCTCACAATTTGTACTTTCTCAGAAATGCATAACATAAACTTGCATTTGTAAGTTATAAAGTCACAACTGCGTGATGTAAAGTCAAAATTGCAAGACATAAACTTAAAATTACGAAAAAAGTGAGGATTGCTAGATATAAACTCACAATTGCAAGTTACGAAGTCAGAATTGTGTGATATAAATTCGAAATTGCAAAAAAAAGTAAGAATTTCTAGATACAAATATTTTATGTAACGTCAGAATTGAGACAAACTTAAAATGACGAAAAAAGTCAGAATTGCTAGATATAAACTTGCAATTGCGAGTTATGAAGTCAGAGTTGTTATATAAACTCTCATTTGCAAGTTATAAGGTAAGAATTGCAATATATAAACTAGAAATTGCGAAAAAAGTCATAATTTCTAGATATAAACACTTTACTACAAACTCTACAAACTTATAGAAAAGTTCAAAGAAAGCTGCTTCTAGCAAGTCACACATGTTCAGATTAAATTGCGATGAATTCAATATCTTGCATGATAAAAAGTAGATGTATTGAACACATTAGTATTAGAAGTGTCTGTGAAAATAAATTTTAAGTAAAAGTTAAAAAATTAAAAATATTTCATATTTACATATGAATATTTACATATGTATATTTATCTTTAGTTTTTAAAACTTGAAACTGTTGAAAGAGTTTAACCATTACCTGGTTCTGTTGAGGTTGTGTCTTGTGAAGACGTGTGTGGGGTTGAGGGGCTTGAGTCTAAAGGGAAAAGCAAGTTCTTTTCAGGTAGTCCAGTACAGGATTTCACTACAACACACTAAATACCAAATAAGTTTCTTCTAGCAAGTCTCACACTTTCAAAGAAGATGGTAGAAACAGTACACTGGAAACATAAAGTAACATTAAAAATCTTTCAGAAAATAATGCCTTGATTGGTTTAGAGAATTAATTTCCATTTATGGAAGCCTGTTTCTGTCACTGAATTAAAGTTTTAAAAAATGTATTGCAACTTTTTGCCTCACAATTCTGACTTTTTTCCCACATAAATGCATGATATAAACTTGAAATTGCAAAAAAAAAAAAAAAAAAAAAAAAAAAAAAAAAAATTTGCAAGTTATGAAGTCAGAATTACAAGATATAAACTTAAAGTTCCAAAAAAAAACCTCATAATTGCTAGATATAAACTCACATTTGTGAGTTATAAAGTCAGAACTACGAGGTATAAACTTGAAATTGTGATAAAAGTCAGAATTTCTAGATACAAACTTGCATTTATGAGTTGTAAAGTCAGAATTGCACGATATAAACTTGAAATTGTGAAAAAAGTCAGAATTTTTAGATATAAACTCGCATTTATGAGTTATAAATTCAAATTGCGAGATATAAACTCAATTCAAAAAAAAAAAGACAGAATTGTCAGTTTATATCTTGGAATTCAGAATTTATTTCTCAGAATCTCACAAAAGAGTCTGACTTTATAACTCGCAATTACGAGTTTCTCGCAATTCTGAGAAAAACAAAAAGTCAGAACTATGAGATAAAAGTTATCTTTTTTATTTTATTTTTTTTATTCAGTGGCAGAAATGGAAACGGCTTCCATAGAAATTGCTAGCAAATGTCACAAATAATTACAGAGGGACAGCAAGTAACACAATGAATAAATGATGAAATGCTTAAGTAGTATTATCTTGTAAAACCTACTCCAAAAATCTGTTTTATTTTCAACTTTACTTACTAAAAAACAAAAATAGATAAATACAGAGTAGCAATGGCAATTTCTTCAATAATTTACCAATTATAATTAGCTTAATACAAATTATATAACAAAAAATAAATAAATAAATAAATGAGTTCCCTGACAACTAAAAAAAGCTCTGTTTATTTTAAAAACAAATCAACTATTGCGCACCAAAAAATACTTTCGCATTACATTCAGCATCTCTTTTCTCTTCAACCCACGAACGGGCTCTTTTGTAAAACTGTCAGTGTTGGTCAGAAAGGGGAAGGGAGTTACTAGCAGTGGAATTGCAATTTCACACACACTACAGTTTTGATTCAGTGTGAGGTAACACTTTACAATCATTAATAAACTACATTTCATTAATATGAACTAACAATAAAACAATTCTAAAAGACTCACTGTATATTTGTATATAGCCAACAATACATTGTATGGGTCAAAATTATACATTTTTCTTTTATGCTAAAAATCATTAGGATATTAAGTAACGATCATGTTCCATGAAGTTATTTTGTAAATGCCCTACCATAAAATGATCAAAACTTAATTTCTGATTAGTAATATGCATTGCTAAAGACGATTTTTTAAATAAAAGACAATAAAAGACAATTTAAAAAATATTTAAGAAGAAGACATGAAATATTTAAGATTTACATTAATTTATGAAAGCTATCTTAAGGTAAGGTTTAAAAACTATATATGAAGAGTTCAGATGCAAAACCAACTAAATCCATCTGACGTATTTCTTTAAAACGAGCATTTCTTTCTGGCTAATTTGTATAGGTTTCTATGTAAGTACTGGCACCTCTGATTGGGCTGAGGCTGGAATTTAGTGAGTTTGAAGTAAAAGTATTTGATGGACGTATACTATGTATCTGGAGCATTCACTCAGTATCATTATCTCATTTTTGACTGAGATGGGTTTTAGCTGGTTTTGCATCTGAACTCTTCATATATATATATGATATATATATCCACTTTTCATTACTTCATACTTCCTTACTTTTCACTGATTGCCGTAAAAGAGCGTGACAAACAACCTTTACTTTTTCCTTTTAGGTTTGTGTCTGGGTTAGAAGTGAGTGAGGGTGAGGGGCTTGTGGTTTTTAGGTAGTCTTGTACAGGAAACAAATAGCAAATGAAATCTCTTTAATGAAGCCAGTATTTTACGTGATAAAGGCAAGAAGTATTGAAGGCAATTTTAGATTTATAAACTATTTTATTAATATTAGTGAGCTATTGTAAATAAGAGAATATTTGCACCAAAACAACAAAGTTTGATTGGGTCGCACAACCTTCACTGTCAACAATAAAAGACATGAGATGATAATGTTAAAAAAAAACTGCTTGATAATTGTGAATATTTCATATTTGCATAGTAATATATAATTTATATATTTATTTATTTATTTTTAAATCTTCAAAAATGTTTTTAACTTTTTTTTTTTGTAAAAAAAAAAATAAAATAAATTATATATATATATATATATATATATATATATATATATATATATATATATATATATATATATATATATATATATATATGTATATATATATATATATATATATGTGTGTATATATATATATATATATATATATATATATATATACAAGAGCCTGCAACATGTTTTTGATTACATTTTAAAAAGATTTCTCTTTTTCATCAACTCCTACATTCTTACCAACTGTCAAAAGAGGACGACTATTTCCTGGTTATTTTGGGTTTGTGTCTTGTTCAGAAGTGCAAATTTACGATTACAAATTTATACAAAAGCAAAAAACAATCATCTATCAAGTCTTGTACTTTCAAATTAAAGCTATTTTGATGAAGCCGTTCTCTTATTCAACAAAAGGTGGAAGGACTGAAGCCAATCTCAAATTTCTTAACTATTGCATTAGTATTAGCACATTAAATGACAGATAAATTTGCACCAAAACATCAACAACACAAAAAAATGTCAACAATATGGGCAATAAAAAAAAAAAAAAAAGTACCAATTAAAATTAATGTATAAAATTTTCAACATTTTTAATATATTTTTTTTTCCTTAATCAATTAAAATACAAGTAGAAACAACAAACAAAACAAACAAAAATATGTTTGTCCTGTATGTACACAATAAGATTTATTCCTCATTTGTCTCTTTCTTTTTGGTTTCCCACCTGTTTGAGGAAGTAGCACACAGTGAAGTAATGGTAACCAAAAAAATGGCAGCATCTAAAAATATTGCACATCAAAATATTAACCTCACTGAACCAAATCAGGTAGAAATAGCTCTATAAGGTAACAATTTTAAGTCACCACTTTTTACAGTGGCACCAAAAGTAAATTCATGAAAATGACACTTTTCTTTTTTTTTTTTGTTCTGTCACATCACTTAATGTTTAAAGATGCATGCCGTCTACAAAATCAACTTCCTGTCAAAACTTGTGGTCATGAAACCAGGTATTAGTGTGAAAGTTCACAGGCTAAATATATCTGCTTTGATGAAGTTTTTTTGATAAGGTTTTTAAATTAAATTTGCTTTCAAAAACTAAAACACACATTACAACTGGCTAAATTTAAGAAAAATCATGCTATGAAAGTGTAGAAAACTCCTACACTTGGAAAAGACCAAGAGACGGTGTATTTTCAGAAGAATTCTTTGTTGAGAATGTGCTGTGTGGTGCTCCAGTCATCACAGTCTGACTAAGGTAGCCATACATTGTGATTTATAGGCATTTGGTGGGAAGTCCTTATCAATATTGGCCTTACATGCAAGGTTAAACATACCACTTTTCCACCAAGGCAGTTTCATTGCTGGCTCAGAGCCAGAGCCTAGTTTCAAAACATTTTTGTGTCTTTTGACACCCAAAGCACCAGCTGAACCAAGAAAAGTGGTTTGTAAGTAACATCAAAACATTGTTGGTCTAGAAGTAAGAACCACTTGTGTCAGGGGCTGAGGCAGGTTGGAAATAAAGTTTGCAGGACAGTGGGTTCCCAGGAGCAGGGTTGAAGACCTCTAAGGCAGCAACGCAACAAAACATGAAAAAAATAATAAAAAATAAAAAAAAATGAAGGGGTATGAATACTTTCGGAAGGCACAGACACCAAATGACCTAAAGACTTATGAAAATAATGCACAGAATGAATCTAGACCCTGTATCACCAAAAGTTTCAAGCAGCACTTGGTCACTAGAACTAGCAACATTAAATTTGTAGTCCCACAAAACTATAAAACAAGGTATAAAACTTCAAACAGACATCGTGCCTACGTAAATAGTAGGTGGTGGGTAGCTGGCGGTCTCAGAGGGAGATCAACCACTTCCGGAAGTTTGTTCTCTCACTCAAAAGCACTTTTGCACAACCAAAACTAGCAGATTAATCAGATAGTGTTTTGCTATTCTAGTAAAATAAACAATTCATATGCAAAACACAAGCTATCTAAATAAATGAATGAGAAATGTTTAATTTCACAGATTACAGCTTTGGTTATACACTATATAACCATTTGTTCAAAGGATGCAGACCATTCAGTCTGGAAGACATATGTTTTAGTGTTTGCTCATCAGCAATACGCCTTTCCTGTTAGACGTCAAATAGACATTTAGAAAGCGTCTTTAAGATGTTCATTATTTAGAATGTATGTAAAACTGACATCTTAAAAATGTTCATCAGATGTTTGTACACAGCAGATGCTTTCCAGATAAAGCGATTTTTAAAAGATATCTTGCAGACATAGAGAATATTTATGAGAATATTTATAAATGAGAAGAACTCTTTTCTCATTCTAAGCTACATTTAGCAGACTTAAATTATGCTAAGCTTGATCAATATGCAGATTTGATGGGTGTATTCGGTTTGACTTGGGCTGAATGCTGTTACCTGTGTATGGACAGAAAATAACTACACATGTACTAATTAATCCTGCTGGTTACATTTCCTGTTTTTCTCCAACCTTTTCAACCTATACAAGCACCTTTCGTGGGACTGCTTCAGGACAAAACCAGCCCTGTGACCTGAAAGAAATCTTTGTTGCACTTGCAACCATATTTCTCATGTTTCATGGCTGTCTGGCACTGGTCCACATGATGCTGTACCGCTTGCTTACAACATCTCAGGGCCATAGCACCATGTGCTACCGATGGCTGCATCCCAATAGAGAAGCAGAGCAAAGAGGTAGACTGCATAGTTTGCTTAATTTTGTGGTTTCTCAGACTTGCCCCTCCCACTCATACTACAGCTGCAGCCTACTTAGGCCACACCTCTTTATCTTTACATACTTAAGTGCTTGGTCATTTAAAATTAAAGACTTCATCAGTTTCCGACACATCAGTGATCTTGAGATCTTTGTGCTTTCTTCTAATAGACTGACAAGAACAGTCAAGCTTGTGTGCTGTAGATTATCAGCTGTTCACGACATACACTACAAGGGAGAAATGGTTATATAGAATAGTTTTGACATCACTGATATTTAATGTCCCATACTTACCCTGCACACTGCTAGTTTTGAGAAATAATACCATAGTTGGGTCCGGAATCAGGTTTAGTAGGTACTACATTTGATGGGGAAGTATGTTCTCATGGACTATAAAACATATTTTATCAAATATAAAAGTACTTCTTGTATCCTGTGAAATACAATCCCCTCTTAAATTGGAGATTTTCTAGGCCAGGAGCTTTCTGTTTTGAAATTGCAGAGGCTTTTAGGTCTCATACTGGCAGCAGGCAGTGGGTCTGATCAAAAGGTCCCTCATCTTTCTAGATGAAGGTAGTGTTTCTCGCACTTCTGATTCTAAACCCTTCATTCACAGCTGAGGGGCTACTACATGTTGGTCAGGACAGACAACTCTTTGGTATTTTTCTTTATCAACCACCATGGTAGGCTGTGCCCACCTGTAAGCCTCTCCTCTGATAGCTCAGCTCCTGGTGGTTTTAACAAGGGATCACCAGTACAGAGTTCCCTTTTCCTAGTGGTTCCATTCTGGCTGGCCCAGATTAGGTTTCCAAACCTAATTTTATCTCCTGGATGGCATCCCCTCAGAAATCCCAATCTGGAGAGATTTTCTCTCTCAAGTGCAGGGAACAATATTTCAACCCTGTCCAAAGATCTGAAAGCTTTAGGTATGACCCCTGAGGAATACCAGCTCATAGTATCTTGTCTTTTGGACAAGGTTTTGGAAACAATCCTCAGTGCTAGAGCTTGTTCTATCACGAAGTTGTATAACCTGAAATAGCAACTGCAAAACTCAGAATTATCATTTACAAGTTATCATGTTTCATTCACAAAGTTCAGGAGGAGCACGTTCAAATAATTAACTTTATTAATACAAGAGGAGCACAATCAGTAATCAATCCAATCGACAAGAGGTGTGTATACAGTATATACGCAGCGGTCTTACCTCTGTTCCTTGACAGTTTTCCAGCATTCGGTTTGCTCCCGATGCCAATATGTCTCTGCTACAACTTTTCCCGTCCAATGGCGATCCCAGATTTCCTTCTGATCCTCCACCGCAATCTGCTAGCCCAATGACTACTCTTTCTACGCAAGGCACTGTCACCGAACCCCAGGCTTCATCACGAGGCCGACGCTCTGCTTTACCAGCCAGACGTTCACCAAGACACCGAGGCCAACCCTTGCCTCCACCGGCGAGACCTCCAACCGTTTCACTGGCGTCCTCCAACTGTTCAGCTGTACCAACGATTCTCCCTATTGAGAAGTGGACAGTGCTAAGTCTGAGGCCAGCGCTGATCAGTTCTGATGCACAGTTCTCCCGGAGGTTCAACAAAGTGGAACTGTACAATCTTTACGTTACCTTGCAAATATCCAACCTCACGCCTAAATCCACTGCAGCTTCAAGACAGCCAACAGAGGACGCACCCCAGATCTCACCACTGCAAGGCCCCGCTTCAGCTCTGTTTTTATGCACAGCTTTTATCACAAGCTCTTCTCCACAAAATGCCTTAATCATTGCCCCTACTGGGCCACACTTGACCCCAACATAGCAGAGTGTTTCTAGGCTGCAGAAACATTTCATGTACGGTCTGCAGGTCAGTGGCACATTCCACCATATCATGTCCACAAATGAATCCATCTATTCCCCCCAGCCCAGTCTCAACTCCAGTTAAATCCAGCAGCTATGTGCCAATACCTGCAAGCACTAATGTAAATCCGGATTCTAGAAGGAATCTCTCGCTGACAGCAGACAGCCCTGCAATTACTTCAACGCTGGCAAATGTTCCAGCCAGCATTGTCATTATCTCCACATCTGCAGCTTCTGTGGTGGTGCTCATGCCCGTCACGTATGCCCCTGTGAAAAAAAAATCAGTCAATAAAAACTGTGAATATTTCTTATCTGTCTTTCAAACTAAACACCCGGACACCGAATTCACCAATTACAGTATCTGCTGTCCGGCCTCAAACATGGTTTTAAACTCGGCGTGGAATGCTTTCTCAAAATATTATCTGTAATAACCCCTAATCTGCTCTCACAGAGCCCAGCATCATAGACAATCTGATCAAAAAAGTAGACTTCATGATCGGCCCCTTTGATGCACCCCCTTCCCAGTTTTTCACATTAGCCCAATTGGAGTGGCCACCAGGAAATTCTCGGGTAAGAAACGTCTCATAATTGACCTATCAGCTTCGCATAATTCCCTGTTCCCATGCATAAACAGCTTAATTCCTCTTGATGACTTTTCCCTTGAGTACCACAATATTGATCATGCTATTGATATGTTAAAAATCCTGGGTCATGGCGCTTGGATGCCAAAAGTCGACATCACTGCAGCTTTCAAAGTTATGCCTGTCCATCCAGATTCATGGCACTTATTCAGGGTATGCTGGCACGGGAAATTCTATTACTATTCCTATTCTATTCTATTCTATCCTATCTTAAATTCTATTTAGCCTCCAAGCAGTTTCTCCCAGAACCTGCCAATTTACCCAAGCGGCGTTCAATTTTTTCACAAACTGATTTTCGGTACTTCCTCCCTTGAGATAAACAATTCAAAAACCTCCCTCTTGATCAAAGGGATCCAAAGATCCCAACCCTCCCGCCGGACACAAGACAACCAATAATGCTAGACATTCTCACCAAATGTATTCATACCTTTTGCACAGGCCGCCCGCACACTCGATGCTATGTTTATCTTAGCTTTTTTTGGATGTTTGGAACTCCCTGTCACTTCTAAATTTGACCCAAAAGTCCACCCCACCATCCTCCATTTTATCTACATTTTTTTAACCTCCCATCACCAATCCAACCATACCAAACTGTTCTTGCGTACCTCCAATTCAGAAGCTCCCAGGCTAAATCCCCTTTTGAACCCCTATTTCTAGATGATTCCAACAAACCTGTTACCCGTTTTTGGTTTCAAAAATACCTCAAATCCGTTCTCAGACAATCAGGCATCCCAGCAGACTTCTCAAATTCTCCAGCCACTCCTTCCGTATCGGGCCAGCAACCTCAGCAGCCCAAAAAGTCCTCTCTCAGCATCAGATCCAAACTCTCGGGCGATGGTCTTCAGACGCTTTCAAAAGCTACATCAGGACCAATCGGTCCCACATCAAAAAAGCCCACCAAGCCCTCATTGCCTAAGCCATATGTGTATATTTAAAAACACACACACACACAGGTGAATAAGTAACTTCAGGGATGCCGTGAGTATTGAACTCCGATCGGATGGTGCGAGAGCCTCCCAGTCGAGAAAACTTTGCCTTCCTCCATCCAACTACCGGCGAGGCTTTCCCATCAGATGCTGCGAGAGCCTCCCGCTCATCTCCTTCTTTCATCCAGCTAATGGCAACACTGACCCATCTGATGCCGTGAGTATTGAACTCCCGTTGGATGCAAACCACTCCCAGCTGGGTACTTCCAATTTAATCAAACCCATCCATCGGCTGGTAGGGTCGACTCAAGCCCTGTTATCGGCCAGTAGGGATCACCTGTCTGAAGCCATGAGCGGCTCCCATCAAGAAGCGGTGTGAGCCCTCCTGATCAGGCTTCCCGAATCACGCTGCTCCTCATCCATCAGCCAGTGGCTCCCGTTGGAGGCATAACGGGCCCCCAGTCCCTCAGCCCAAAACACGCTGCTCCTCCTTTATTGGTTGGTAGGGTTCAGCGGCCTGACGCTGTGTTGCTTTTTGGGGTACTCTGGGCTCAGTGAAATGTTATCCGGCATGTTTGATGACTTTACACACAGTCGTGTCAATCAGAGGCGACTTCTCCCTCTTCCCCTTCAAGCTGATCCACACAATGCTAAATGAATGATTCTTTAATTAATTTATTAGGACTTTCTGCCACCTACTGGCAGTTTAAATTTCATACTCATATATATATATATATATATATATATATATATATATATAAGAGTTGCACGATATACCGGTACTACGGTAGTATCGCGATACTACAGCTTAAAATTACCCGCGGTGCCATTGCATTTTTTAAACGGTAGTATCGTCCATATGGTAGTACTGTAAGATATGTTGTATGCACAGCAGGAACACTGTTTAAAACGTTCATTTGAACATGCACGCCAGCAGAAACATTACAAGTTGATTGCCAAAATGTTTTTCTGTGTAGTACATGCTGTGTATACGCTTTATGTGGTATTCAGTGTTTCCCGATGCTTCAGTTCAGTTTGAAATGAGACGTTGCACTTGCACGTCGTTGTTCATGCTGCAGTTCATCAAAAGAGAGGGTCTGATTCAGACCATCTGATGTCATTTAAAAAAATAGCAGCTCAAGAATCACTTATTCAAAATCATAATATCTTACAAGAAAGTATTCTCGCAGTTTTATTCATTTGCCCATTTTTAGAACAGGTATAATAATTCGTTTCTGGAAGCATCTTTGCGATCACGAATGCAATTCCATTTATTAACAGCGGCTTTGCACTTGGTTCTTATCAATCATTATATATATATATTTTTTTTTAACATTTTAAATGAATATATTTTAATATACAAGCTGCTAACTTGGAAATTTCAAGATATGCGAGCAAAAATGCTCGTGACAGTTCAGCAATATAAAACGAGGAAGGGTTAAGAGTGCTGTTTTTGTTTCGTTTCTGTGTTCGAATACGAATCTGCGTTTACTTGGGCGAATCATTGATACACTAAGCCATTCATAAAAACAGTCATTTGATTCGCTCCTAAAAGATTCAGCTGTATTGAAAGAATCGTTTGAATGACTCAGTGATTCAATCATGAACACGCTGCCACCTGCTGGCGGTTTTAAGTTTCCCATCATATTATATTCTTTTCCAACATATTTCTATATTCAGAGTTTTGTGTTTAAAACATTAATCTTATAACATTATTTATGCAATTGTAAATGGTCTAAATGTATAAATACCACATCTAAATGACACTTCATGCAGCCTCTGTGCAGTGCTAAGATTTTATTTACATGAAGAATTTTGTTTACATGATTTCATGGATAACAATAGCCAGTCATTGATTCACATTAATGAAGTATTCAGAGAAAAATCCTTTCTGTTTTCATTTACATCTTTTTATTTATGAAATTTTGATTAATTTTGTAGAATTGAATTTTAAATTAACAGAATACTGCATGGTATCGTGATACTTCAGCTGGTATAGTATCGTTAGTCATTTTTATGGTATCGTGACAACCCTAATATATATATATATATATAAGTCTGGTCCTGGACTAAAATGACCTTTTATACCAGATTGACAAAAATCTGTTTTCTCTATTATGGTTTTGGAGCTACTCCAGGGCTTTTTTTTGTGTCTTCTTTTGTCTTCAGCATAAAGTACACACATCCTTCACTCAAGTAGAAGTACAGATACTCATGTTTAAAAATACTCTGGTAAAAGTAGAAGTACTGACTACACTTTTTTACTCAAGTTAAATAAGTTTAAGCTCTGACGTACTTAAGTAAAAAGTACCCATCAGTACTGCCTGTTTTAGTCTCATGCTGGTAACTGGACCTCAAGTCATATTGACACATTAATACAAAATAATTTACATTTAAAATTTTGTTAGCTTATGAATGTATCTAGGTTGAACAACCACCATGAACAGGGCAGGACTGGGTCAAAATTTCAGGCTGGTGAAATCTCACACTCATCCAGGCCATCCCATTCACCCACAACAAATTCTGAAACCACCTATTTTTTTGTATGGCCATCACATTTAAAAAAAAAAAAAAAAAAAAAAAAGGTTTAAAACCTAATAATTAAACAAAATAATTAAAGGTTCTCTCTTGAGCTGCACCTTCATTTCCATTTTCCTTTTCAGTCTCTTTATTTTCCACGATATCTCTATGCATCTCACTTAGTGTGTGTTTACTTTGTTTCCACTAATTTTCTTAAGGGTTGTGTTATTATCTGCTCTAGCTCCCTCTCAATGTATTGAACAATCTCTTATAACATTTGTTTGCTAAATAGCTACTATAACTTTACAGTAGATAATAATGATGTCTATTTGGATACAGTATTTTGATTAATTGTAATTTAGTTTAGTTTACAGTATTATTAATCCTCTGACTGCTACTGCTAAGAGTTGCTAGCACTTAACTAAGTAAACTAAGAAAAAACTACAGTAGCCGATTTACAGATAAAACTGACCTGCACTTGAAGTCTTGGTCAATAATTTTGCCTCTCAGATGCCCTCCATTCTCGAGTCTCTGGCATTGATTACTCTGATAGAAACCGTTTGGCGGAGATGCGGAGCACGCGCGCCAGCCGAATCGCGTTGCCAGTACAAACTAACCGATTCATGATTTAGAGATTCGTAATCGAATGGTGATCCACCAAATGCAGATTAAAACTAAAGTAACGAGCCTGATTTGAAAATGTAAGAAGTAGAAAGTACAGATATTTGTGTAAAAATGTAAGGAGTAAAAGTAAAAAGTAGTCAGAATAATAAATAGTGAAGTAAAGTACTAATACCAGTAAAAATCTACTTAAGTACAGTAACGAAGTATTTGTACTTAGTTACTTCCCATCTCTGGGTAGGTTTAATTTAAGCCTTCCTTCCTCCAGGAAATGGCCATGGTTGTCTTCTGGTATGGTCCCCAAAAAATGCTGGCTCTCAACTATACCTGTTAGGAATTTTTCCAGTTGATCTTTATTTACAGATTGTTTACAGATTATTTTTATGTTGTAAACTATGATCTCATTTCCAGATCATAGTTTACAACATCCAAGCTCTCATTATCTACTGACAAATTGATGGAGCAAGCATCTTGCATAATCGGAGTGCTTTTTGACCAGTGTTGGGGATGCTAAAAAGCACATTTCCACACTGAATGCCGGAAAAAAATAAGGGTACAACCCCAGGAATTCCTTTCAACACAATATATAGAGCATGAAATGATGAAATTCTTTTGTCCATCTCTCAAGCTCATACAAGCCTCGAGGGGTGTGAGAAAACATATGGACGCCTAGGGAGGGAAAACAGAATACCTTTTTGCAGTTTGGCCACTAGGGGGGAAAGTTGGCTTTAAATAATGACTGAAAATTCTTTCTACAGGTGCATCTTAATAAATTAGAATGTCGTGGAAAAGTTCATTTATTTCAGTAATTCAACACAAATTGTGAAAATCGTGTATTAAAACGTGCAATACTGGCGTATTAACAGCATCTTTACAGCATTTACAGCAAAATACATCAATTAAAATGCATTTCTATTTAGATAGAACGGAAGATATAGATGTTAGCTTGCTTATTAAGCCCAAGACCATAATTTACTGAGCCCATGTCTTACTCGGAGAGGTCAAGAGCTGTAGTTACCACCATGTAAGTTTGTGATGCTGTTGCAAAATGTTCGTTTGAACGATGGTTTCGAGAAACGTCAAACCGTTGAACTATGTTGGTAATGACGGAACTTGCGACTTTAGTTCGCTAACGATGCTTTTGGGAAACGCACCCCTGAGCAGCAACTGTACCCAGCGGGCACCTTGATGTCAATTTGACGTCAAATATTAGTCAAGATTTGACCAAGATGCTTTATAGCATAATTTTAATTTCAGCTTGGATGCCAATTTCTTCTGGTGGTTAATTATGTAAAAATAGGAGGTTATCCTGCACTGAAATTGGTTTAATATAAATGTAGGCCAATATGTTTGACATTCAATGTACGTCAAATCAACGTCAAGTTTTAAACTTTTAATTGATGTCATATCGACGTCGTATTGACATCAATGATTAGTATGTTTAATCAGGATTTATGTAAAGTTATGGTGTACTATGAATTTGTCATTAGCTTGATTAAGTTTAAATAGCATTTTTTTTTTTCTTAAGTGAGGTTTTGAAACACATCCATGTCATCTTTTGAACCATGATGTGTTGGATTTGTGCATGGAACACAACTGCTGTATGTGGACTTGTAACTTCAACTAGAAATTTATTGTTATTATTATTATTATTATTTTTTTTTTTTTTACTCATGCTGAAATTGAAGGTAAACAGTCAAGTGATTATTAAATTTACCAAAAATACTTATTTATTTCTTTATTTTTATTTATAGTGCTATCATAATACTGTATACTGGCAAATACAGCATTATGGATGTGACATTTTGTGTTAAGGATGTGACATAAATTCTTGAAAATGTATGTGTTACCAATATACTAAACCATCTGCTTATATTTTAATAAACCCTTGTTGATAGAGTCTAAACATCAGAAATAATATCAGTCTATATAGTTTTCTATGTTAAAAAAGAGAAATAATCATGTGTTATGGATGTGACAAAAAAAGGACACCGTTTTTGAGAGAATAGGTCTATACTTTGTAGGATTTCTTCAAATTAAAATGCACAAACCAGATGCAATAATACCCAACAAACAGAGAGGCGATGGCTCTTCAAAGAATAATGTTATTTTAATTTTGATAAATATGTACTGTTATGGATGTGACAAGCCTGAAAATAGCACTTACCAGACTATGGAAAATCATGCACTAAAAAAAAAAAAAAAAAAATGTTTTAAAAACCTTAAGAGAGACCTGGGTCATGGGTATTTGTACCACCAAATGTTCACATCTGTGCTGTCAGTATAGAAAAAAACTTTGGTAAAAACGTTATTTTTTCATGGTAAGGTTGACTTTTGCATGGAATTACCATTTGCTGTTATTACGATATAATTGTAAAACCAGCATCTACAGTATTACAACAACAATTATTAATTATTGTAAAATTTGCATTAGGCCTAATTTTTCACAGTAAAATTTTTCACTTTGACATTTCATGTCTGGTGAACAAAAAAAGGCTTCCCTTCAGATTTTAAAATTATTCAGATTTCCTTAATTGACCAAGATGTAATGTATGACCCTATAAAATCAATTTTTATTTTTTCCATTTTTTTTTTATTTTTAATTTTTCTTGACTCCAACAGACAAATAAAAAATATATATTAATAATAAAAAGTATGTCTAATTAATTGAAATCATGAAAAAAGTAATTTAACAGTAATTTATTTAAAAAGTTATTAAAAGTTTAACAAAAAAATACATTTTTTTTTTTTTGGCTCTATGAAACGTGCATTTTATTTTCTCAAATTCAATTTGTGTTTTCCAATAATTTTCTGGAATTATGAAAAATGTAGGGCCATAATGGCATTCTCTGCTGTTAACACACCTGTAGATGGTGCTCTTTTACTCATTTCCGGGTTTCCGTTGAAACGCGTCATCACTGCCTTGTGAAAATTGGTCCATTCTGAAGTCGAAGCTTCCAGAAAACGGATCTCTGACACGTTTTATCAGGTGAGTAAATGTGTTATCTTATGAAATATAAAACAAGTTATATTGGGTAACTGTTAACACTTATAAGGTTGTGTTAGAATGAACTATGACTTGCAATGCAACTGCAACGTGTGTGTGTATTCGAATTTCCCGCCAGTATGTGGCCTGTATATTAACGTTACCAGTGTGGTTGAAGCTTTGGCTATGTGAACATATAGACCGTTTCGCTAGATGTAAACATACTGGTCCCGATATACACTTCCTGTTTTTTTTTTTTTTTTTACTTTACACAAACATCACAAAAAAATACAACCAACATAACATTTGACGGATGAAAATGTTACATTAGCACCTTTAAGATGTATTTGTATATGTGGAAAAAAAAAAAAAAACAAGAAGCTTCTGTATGGAGTCAAAATAGGGTCATAGATATATATATATATGACCCTATTTTGACTCCATACTTCTGGACCAGTGTTGTTTACATCTAGCGAAATGGTCTATAAAATATGACTATAAGCATTGTATTGTAAGTCTAACATTAATGATTTTGAAATGATTTTGAAATGTCAAGGGGATGATGCGTTAACCGTTTGTGTTCGGACTAGAGCTCCGCGTTAATTATTTGAATCTACGAACATCTCCCTGCTTTCACGGGGGTCCGTGTATTTGTGAGTCCATTCATTTTTTCGTTATTTATCCCAGAAATTAAATACGGAAAATGCGGTTTCTTCTTGTTCAAACTGCGATTAATAAGCAGAAACATACCTTTTCACTATTATTTCATTAAAATAAGAGATTGTTTCATTAGAAAGAATGCTCCCCTTATGTAGATTGCATGCAACACATTCAGAGAATGATTAAGTTATCTTAAGTAAGTTGTTGCAGTTGCCAGAGTCCCAAACTGAAATAACACTTCTCTAAAAGTAGGCTTTTGAGTATGGATGAGATGTACTTAAGCAAGTGTTTATACTGGAATTATCAGAGAATATAGAAAAACACCTTGTAAAATATGTGAATTCTATTTTGTGTAGTGCCAATTTTAGTCGAATCGGGTCCATGTAGCACTTGTCAGTTCAATTTTGCATCTGAAAAATAGGACATTTTAAAATTGGACTATGTTGACTTTGTCCTGCTGGTGCAGCTTACTTGGAAATAATAGTGAGGATCACTGAGCCACTAGTTGGTTATCCATGCTTATTTAAAGAGTTTTAATTACTTTGTGGATTGTTATGTTAGTATGAGTGATGGTTAGTTGAAAATGTATACTGTATTTTAAAATGAGTGATACAAGTGTCTCTATCTTCATTCAGGTGCTGTACAGCAGTCAAAACCATCATCGTCAGAGGCTGACATTAAAAAATTAATGCAGAATTATCTCCGGTCTGCTCCCGACAGATGTGGGGGTATGAGACGCCGAAAGAGCCAGACAGCGATTGATCTGTGTTCTGATTCTAAATAGGTACAAGCTAGCATTTACACTACCAGTCAAAAGTTTATGAACCGAAAGATTTTTAATGTTTTTTTTTTTAAGAATTTCTACTATTTAGGAATTTTACTATTTTAAAATGTAATTTATTCCTGTGATTAAAGCTGAATTTTCAGCATTATTACTCCAGTCTTCAGTGTCGCATGATCTTTCAGAAATCATTCTGAAAATACTGATTTTCTGTTCAAGAAACGTTTATTATTATTATTATTATTATTATCAATATTAAAAACAGTTGAGTACTTTTTTCTGGATTTTCTGTTGAATAGAAAGATCCAAAGATCTGAAATATAATTTATGTAAAATAAAAAGCTTTTGTAACATTATACACTACACCATTCAAAAGCTTGGAGTCATATATATATATATATATATATATATATATATATATATATATATATATATATATATATATATATTTATATTATATTATATTATATTATAGAAAATAATACTTTTATTTAGCAAGGATGCATTGAATTGGTCCAAAGTGATGACAAAGACATAATGTTACAAAAGATTATTTCTATTTCAGATAAATGCTTTTCTTCTGAACTTTCTATTCATCAAAGAAACCTGAATAAAATCTACTTTGCTGTTTTCAGCATAATATAATAATAATAATAATAATAATAATATGTTTATGAGCAACAAATCATAAAATTAGAATGATTTCTGAAGGATAATGTGACACTTAAGACTGGAGTAATGATGCTAAAAATTCAGCTTTGAAATCACAGAAATAAATTACATTTTAAAATATATTCAAAGAGAAAACAGCTATTTTAAATAGTACAAATATTTGAAAATTTTATTGTGTTTGCTGTACTTGGATCAAATAAATGCAGGCTTAGTGAGCAGAAGAAAATTATTTAAAAAAACATTAAAAATCTTACTATTCAGAACCATTTGACTGGTAGTGTATCTACATAGTCTATCTACAGTATGTTGTTAATTGGCCTTTTTTATGCTTTTGATTTACATTGTTACATTTACTGTAGTCCCTTCACGAGATAAAATCCAGTTCACATTTGTATATTGGAATTGTATCTTGATAAATAAAAGAGTTCTTACATTTATTACTGTTGTGTCATTATTTTGGTTGTCTAGAATAGGACATAAATGTGTGGAAGTAATTGACGTTAATTTTTGATGTCAATTTGATTTACGTTTTTGACCTGTTTTTTGACGTCAGTGTTTGATGTGAATTTGACATTAAGTTTTGATGTCAATTTGACATTAAGTTTTTATGTCAATCTGGCGTCAAGTTTTTGACGTCAATTTGATTTACGTTTTTGACCTGTTTCTTGACGTCAATTTGACATTAACTTTTGATGTCAATTTGACATCAAGTTTTTGACGTCAATTTGATTTACGTTTTTGACATGTTTTTTGACGTCAATGTTTGATGTCAATTTGACGTCAGTTTGATATCGATTGCCCACTGGGTAAGCAGCAAACAAAGCATGCGCACTGACGCTCTCTTTACAAATTCAAATGTGGCCGCTTCAAGAAAGGGCAGGTTTTACAGCAGGATAATGCGTGCAATCGTGGATCGGAATAATAATCTGGATAATATTTTTAGCCATTAACAACTTAAAGGAGAAGTCCACTTCCAGAACAACTAATTCACAAATATTTTACTCACCACCTTGTCATCTAAGATGTTCATGTCTTTCTGTCTTCAGTCGTAAAGAAATTATGTTTTTTGAGGAAAGAATGTCAGGATTTTTCTTTATATAATGGACTTCAATAGACTCTATACACGAAGGCTGCTGAGGTGTTTCCGGTAGAATCTTGGTCAGCTTATTTACTTGCCGCGAAGTATAGTAGCGGCAAAACTCTTTCATAAGATTAATTTGACAGCGATTTATAATTTAGGTATTACATATAGTATTATATAGTTATACATTATAGTAATTACCAGAATGGCCCATTAGTGAAAGCCTGGGCAAAGGATTAAAGACAAGATTTGTTGGAGATTGATGATTTTAGATATATTTCCGTAATAAATAATATAAACATGTATATTTTATACAATGTTGCCTGCACTGCAGGAATGTAAACTTTTAAATATAATAAACATTGAACAGTTTCAATACAGTACTGTAAACATGTAAATATAAATAACTTTGAACATCTGTACTGCAGTAAAGTAAACCTATAAATATAACTGAACATTTATAATGCATAAATGTAAATATGTTAATATAAATAACTTTGATACAGTGTTAAACATTTCCTGTACAGTGATGCTGTGTAAATACAATATTAAATGATTGTCTTCTTTTTTTTTGTTTGTTTGTTTGTGTGTTTTCTACACCTGTAGGCAATGAAATGAAAATAAATTGAAATCAAACCAGTAGGTGGCAGCAAATGGCTGTTTGAATAAGTGAGTTCAACAGATTCGTTCAAACAGCTGATTCATTCAGAAACGAGGCAAGCAACTGCCTTTATGAATGGATTACTGAATCACTGACTCACTTGATTCGTTAAAAAAACGTGGATTCATTCAGTAACGAAGCACTGCTGTATTGCTCGGAGACACAAAACAGTTCTGCTGTGGCAACGTAGGCTTCACAAGCAACATCTGGCACAACACAGGTCGATTGGTGCATCTCTATTTAAAACGTTAACTTTGATTAGCTAAAGTCTTGATTGCCTCACGCAGATCTCTCTAATGTAACTAGATAGATAGATAGATAGATAGATAGATAGATAAATAAATAAATACTAATAATGCAAAGACATATAAACTGTGAGAAATGAAGATGGCTAGAAGCGATATTCGTATAACATTATAGCATGAGAATACTCACCCTCTAAATTGTCGATGTAACTCGAAATATATAATTTGAAGCCCTTCTCTTTCTTACTGTTGAGCTGATTGCCTCACGCTACGATTAACATCATTCACAGTTATCCAGGGAAGCTCTTGTAAACAGCAAGTGTAGTATGTCATCCTCTCCTGCGGCATTTTCACACAGTTATCGCCAATAGCGAAAACGGCTTCCGAAGATGTCACTGAGTGGACTGAGACCAAACGTGGAAGTGATCGTGCATAGAGTCAATTGTGCCCCCGATTTTGAACTTCCAAAATGTAGTTTAAATGCAGCTTCAAAAGGCTCTAAATGATGCCAGCCGAGGAAGAAGGGTCTTATCTAGCGGAACGATATGTCATTTTTTTCGGAAAATAAAAGGTGTATACTTTTTAAGCACAAAAGCTTGTGTAGCACAGGTTCAGTCATGCAGTTCACGACGCTACGTACTATTGAATCACGTCGAAAGGTCACGTCGATTGTAGGCGGAACTACAGACAGACCCAGTGTTTACAAAGCGAATGTGCAAAGATTAAGAAAGTGCAAGTAAGTCAAACGCTGTTTACAAACAAAAAGGTACAACGTGTCAGACGATTCTGAAGTTGTAGGACAAAATAAGATGGAATTTTTCGCCATACTCTATCTTTTTTAGCCGGAGTACACAGACAATGAACTTAGACGTGATTCGTAGTAGTAATAGGAGGTTCGGATCATTTTACCATCTCGGACCTTTGAGTCTCGCTCAGCAAAACAAACAAATCTTTTTTCAAGTCATTTCGTTAATTTTAGTAAAATCAGCATCATGTGACAGCCCCATAAGAGGAACGAACAACTCGAGAAACCCGAAGACTCGAAACAGGTGAACTAATTCTAGTACAGAACCTGACAGGATGTTGCGCATGCACGACTGAACGAATCACTCCCCGAGACGACTCGTTCTTCGCAAGTCACATTAAAGATTTGTTCAAAATGAACAAATCGTTCAAGAATGACCCATGGACATGCATCCGAGAGCCTGTGCTACGCAAGCTTTTGTGCTTAAAAAGGATAAAAAAATATATATATTTTTCGAAAAAAATGACTGTTCGTTTTGCTAGATAAGACCCTTCTAATGTTTTTCTCACAGAAATAGTTATGGTTAGGTATAGAGATAGGAGTGATTTTTAATTAGTGACTATACAAAATATTTGTAATGCTAAATTGTTACTAAAATGGTAATTTCCCTGTATATTTCGGTCAATGACGTTTAATATCTTTAATATTCGCTATAAAATGGGTAGGTTTAGGTATGGGGGTAGATTAAGGGGGCTTAAAATCTAAATCACGTATTGATAAAATGCTAAAAAAAAAATAAATAAATAAATAAAAAGGCACTGATGCGGATGATATAAAAGATAGGCTATGGCAAATTTTTATTCAAACTGCTTCTACAAACGGCAATAAAATGGAAAAAATTAAATAAAATAAGAAAACAGGCCAAAATGTTACAAAACTACATATTACATTTTGGAAAGAAAGAAAGAAAGAAAGAAAGAAATGCTTATTATTGCAGCACAAAAAAAAAATAATGTTTTACTTTAGTAACTATATTGCAAGATTTTTAAATGTGAAGCCTGGTGTAGCCTAAACGGGCTTGCTTGGGTCAATTGATGTGATTTTGAAGGAGAGCTTGCAGTGCAGCATGAAGGAAGGATGGAGGTCAGAGGTCATGAGTAGGACAGTATAGATCTCAATTTAGAAAAATTGACCCTTATGACTGGTTTTGTGATCCAGGGTCACTTTTGCATAGTAATGTATATAAACATTTTTTTTTTTTTTTCATCTTCAAAATGGGTTTTTAACTTTTTTTTTTTTTTTTTGTAAAAAATTCAAATAAAATAAAATAAAATAAAATAAATCTAAGAGCCTGCAACATGTTTTTGACTACATTTTAAAAAGATTTCTCTTTTTCATCAACTCCTATATTCTTACCGACTATCAAAAGAGGACGACTGTTTCCTGGTTCTTTTGGGTTTGTGTCTTGTTCAAAAGTGCAAATTTACAACTACAAATTTATACAGAAGCATACTTTCAAATTACTGCTATTTTGATGAAGCCGATCGCTTATTTGATAAAAGGTAGAAAGACTCAAAGACACACTGATTCAATAACTCAAATTCAGTACTTAAACTGATGACTATTGAAGGTAAATAAAATTCAATAAAACTAAATACATTACAATTTAGAGAGATGTAATAACGCATCAAGTTATGCGAACAATTAATTTACAAAATTAGACACAAAATACCACATAAAAAATACAGTAGTTACAGTACTGTAAAAAAGACTTCCAACTGAAGTTCTTAGCAATGCATATTACTAATCAAAAATTAAGTTTTGATATATTTATGAGGAAATGTACAAAATATCTTCATGGAACATGATCTTTACTTAATATCCTTATGAGTTTTGGCATAAAAAACTCAATAATTTTTACAAATACAATGTATTGTTGACTACTGCTACAAATATACCTGCATATATATATTAATGTAAATTATTTATAAATTACATTTGTATACCACATACATACATGAATGCATAGATACACACACACACAAACACAGGTAAAAATTTTGGGATCATTTTTGTACTTACATAAGACCAAGCACAGGATCAAAACTAAGGGTCCTAGTTCAAAAAATCTTGCCATATCCAAGGCCTCAAACAGAGCTTCAAAGATACTCAGTGACACTCTCCTTTGCATTAATGCCCTTTCATACCAGGAAGTTGCATTTTAAACTATACCACCTAGTATTGTCATGTCCTCCAAATGCAATGACCATGTGACATGTGATAATTTTATAAGACAATAAACAGATCTTGGCAAAGTGAGCTGAAAATGTTTAAGTTCTCATTAATCAACGTTCGGCAGTTGATTGTTTCATCCTGAAGAAGCTACCAAATGTTTTTGCTTCAATATGAATATTAATCAACTTAGACTTAAAACGGAACAAATTTCACAGACATCTGATGAACAGAATTAGAATAAGGAGACCCTGAACAGAGCAGTGGTCACTATCAAAAGTAGCAGTCAGTAAGTATGTAGTGTGTGCAACAGCATTTTAACCTCTACAGTGCAAGTTCTCAAACATATCATACATAAACAGGCAGGCAAAAAAATAAATAAATAAATAAATAAAGGGGTATGAATACTTTCACAAGGCACTGTACACCAAATGACCTAAAGACTTATGAGCATAATGCACAGAATGAATGTAGACCCTATATCACCAAAAGTTACAAGCAGCACCTGGTCACGAGAACTAGCAACATGTACACATTCACAGATATTTAACTTTAAGTAGGAAGATCAGAGACTGGCAGAACCCCCTAAATGGAAACTATATTGAATTTAATCAAAAAACTGATGCCATGACATTCACCTGCTGAATACAATGTACTTCCACCTTAGCTTTCCACATGATATCATGTCTAAAAGTAGGATCAACAGACTCTTAAATTTGTAGTCCCACAAAACTATAAAACAAGGTATAAAACTTCAAACAGACATCGTGCCTAAATAAATAGTAGGTGGTGGGTAGCTGGCGGTCTCAGAGGGAGATCAACCACTTCCGGAAGTTTGTTCTCTCACTCAAAAGCACTTTTGCACAACCAAAACTAGCAGATTAATCAGATAGTGTTTTGCTATTCTAGTAAAATGAATGATTCATATGCAAAACACAAGCTATCTAAATAAATGAATGAGAAATGTTTAATTTCACAGATTACAGCTTTGGTTATACACTATATAACCATTTGTTCAAAGGATGCAGACCATTCAGTCTGGAAGACATATGTTTTAGTGTTTGCTCATCAGCAATACGCCTTTCCTGTTAGACATCAAATAGACATTTAGAAAACGTCTTTAAGATGTTCATTATTTAGAATGTATGTAAAACTGACATCTTAAAAATGTTCATCAGATGTTTGTACACAGCAGATGCTTTCCAGATTAAACGATTTTTAAAAGACATCTTGCAGACATAGAGAATATTTATGAGAATATTTATAAATGAGAAGAACTCTTTTCTCATTCTAGGCTACATTTAGCAGACTTAAATTACACTAAGCTTGATCAATATGCAGATTTGATGGGTGTATTCAGTCTGACTGGGGCTGATTGCTGTTACCTGTGTATGGACAGAAAATAACTACACATATATTAATTAATCCTGCTGGTTACATTTCCTGTTTTTCTTCGACCTTTTCAACCTACACCAGCACCTTTCGTGGGACTGCTTCAGGACAAAACCAGCCCTGTGACCTGAAAGAAATCTTTGTTGCACTTGCAACCATATTTCTCATGTTTCATGGCTGTCTGGCACTGGTCCACATGATGCTGTACCGCTTGCTTACATAAATATCTCAGGGGCATAGCACCATGTGCTACCGATGGCTGCATCCCAATAGAGAAACAGAGCAAAGAGGAAGAGTGCATAGTTTGCTTAATTTTGTGGTTTCTCAGACTTGCCCCTCCCGCTCACACCACAACTGCAGCCTACTTAGGCCACACCTCTTCATTTTTACATACTTAAGTGCTTGGTAGTTTAAAAATAGAGACTTCATCAGTTTCCGACACATCAGTGATCTTGAGATCTTTGTGCTTTCTTCTAATAGACTGACAAGAACAGTCAAGCTTGCGTGCTGTAGATCATCAGCTGTTCACGACATAGACTACAAGGGAGAAATGGTTATATAGAATAGTTTTGATATCACTGATATTTAATGTCCCATACTTACCCTGCACACTGCTAGTTTTGGGAAATAATACCATAGTTGGGTCCGAAATCAGGTTTAGTAGGTACTACATTTGATGGGGAAGTATGTTCTTAATGACTACAGAACATATCTTATCAAATATAAAAGCACTTCTTGTATCATGTAAAATACAATCCCCTCTTAAATTGGAGGCTTTTTCAGGTCTAGGCCAGGAGCTTTCTGTTTTGAAATTTCAGAGGCTTTTAGGTCTCATACTGGCAGCAGGCAGTGGGTCTGCTCAAAAGGTCCCTCATCTTTCTACATGAAGGTAGTGTTTCTCGTACTTCTGATTCTGATTCTAAAACCCTTCATTCCACAGCTGAGGGGCTACTACATGTTGGTCAGGACAGACAACTCTTTGGTAGTTTCCTTTATCAACCACCATGGTAGGCTGTGCCCACCTGTAAGCCTCTCCTCCAAATGCTCAGCTCCTAGTGGTTTTAACAAGGGATCACCAGTACAGAGTTCCCTTCTCTTTCAGCGGCTCCATTCTGGCTGGCCCAGATTTGGTTGCCAAACCTAATTTTATCTAATTTTATCCTAATGGCATCCCCTCAGAAATCCCAATCTGGAGAGATTTTCTCTCTCAAGTGCAAGGGACAATATTTCATCCCTGTCCAAAGATCTGAAAGCTTTAGGTATGGCCCCTGAGGAATACCAGCTCATGATATCTTGTCTTTCAGACTGTCACACCCCTGGACTGTTTAGTTGGTTTCTCCCGTCATTTCCCCCTACAGCCTTGTGTGTTTTGGTTTTTCCCTTATTGTCTGCACCTGTGGTTGTAATCAGTCTGTGTATTTATAGCGTGTGTTTTCCCCCTTTCCTTGTCGGACGTTAATGTTGCTACCCTGTGTTCCTGTGTCTCCTGTGTCCCCTGTTGGATTTATTAAATACTTTTCGTTTACAGCGTAAGCGTGATACAGACAAGGTTTTGGAGACAATTCTCAGTGCTAGAACTTGTTCTATCAGGTAGTTGTACAACCTGAAATAGCAAAACCCAGTTTTGAGGAGTTAATCTAGAATTATCATTTACAAGTTATCATGTTTCATTAACAAAGTTCAGGAGGAGTATGTTCAGATAATTAACCTTATTAACACAAGAGGAGCACAACCAGTAATCAAACCATTCAACAAGAGGTGTGTGTGTGTATGTATATATATATATATATATATATGTATGTATTTCAGTACATTATAGTAAGACATGCCTATGACCAGGTTGTACAGCATTCTAAACTGGTCTTACCTCAGTTTCTTGACAGTTTTCCAGCATTCGGTTTGCTCCTGATGCCAATATGTCTATGCTACAACTTTTCCCATCCAACGAGCCCAAATTTGCTTCTGATCCTCTACCGCAATCTGCTAGCCCAATGATTACTCTTTCTACGCAGGGCACTGTCGCCGAACCCCAGGCTTTATCGCGAGGCCGATAAACCTGTTACCCGTTTTTGGTTTCAAAAATATCTCAAATCCGTTCTCAGACAATCAGGCACCCCAGCAGATAACTTCTCCAGCCACGTATCAGGGCAGCAACCTCAGCAGCCCAAAAAGACCTCTCTCAGCATTAAAAACTCTCTCCCGGCGAGGCTTACCCATCTGATTGCATGAGTATTGAACTCCTGTCGGATGCTGCGAGAGCCTCCCAGTTGAGAAAACTTTGCCTTCTTCCATCCAGCTACTGGCGAGGCTTACTCATCCAATACTGTCAGTATTGAACTCCCATCAGATGCTGCAAGAGCCTCCCGCTCAAGCAAACTTCTTTCATCCTACTAACAGCAATGCTGACCCATCTGATGCCGTGAGTATTGAACTCCTGTTGGATGCGAAGCACTCCCAGCTGGGTACTTCCAATTTAATCAACCCATCCATTGGCTGGTAGGGTCCACTCATCTGACGCCATGAGCTGCTCCCATCAAGAAGCGGTATGAGCCCTCCTGATCAGGCTTCCCAAATCACGCTGCTCCTCATCCATCGGCCAGTGGGGCCCGTCTTGCCCGCACTGTCAACTGCTCTTGTTGGAGGCATAACGGGCCACCAGTCCCTCAGCCCAAAAACACGCTGCTCCTCCTTTATTGGTTGGTAGGGCTCACCGGCCTGACGCTGTGTTGCTTTTTGGGGTACTCTGGGCTCGATGAAATGTTATCTGGCATGTTTGATGACTTTACACACAGTCGTGTCAATCAGAGGCGACTTCTCCCTCTTCCCCTTCAAGCTGATCCATACAATGCTAAATGAATGATTCTGATTCACTTATTAAGACTTTCTGCCACCTACTGGCAGTTTAAATTTCATATATACTGCAGTAAAACTTTAATCTCATAAAATGATTTATGCCTTCTGTGGGCAGTTCCCTGGACAGGGATTAAGTCTGGTCCTGGACTAAAATGAACTTTTATACCAGATTGACAAAAATCTGTTTTCTCTGTTATGGTTTTAAATAGTCCTACACTTAGTCTAGTCAAGAGTTTAATGAGCTGATTTACTGGAGGAACACTAGAGCTACTCCAGGGCTTTTTTGCGTTTTCTTTTTGAAACAAAACATCAGGGTACAACATAAAGCTAGATTTAATTTAAGCCTCACTTCCTCCAGGAAAAAAAATAAGGGCACATGCCAACCCCAAGAATTCCTTTCAACACAATATATAGAGCATGAAACGATGAAATTCTTTTATCCATCTCTCAAGCTCATACAAGCCTCGAGGGGTGAGAGAAAACATGGACGCCTACATCCTACGTCATCCGCTGGAGTGCCACTGTCTCGCGAATGTGCGTACGACAGTTTATTAACGCCCCGGAGCTGTGTAGAGTACTTTTTATGATGAATAGATGCACTTCAAAATCTCAACACCCATTCACTTCCATTATAAAGCTTGGAAGAGCCAGGACATATTTTAATATAGCTCCGATTGTATTCGTCTGAAAGATGAAAGTCATATACACCTAGGATGGTTTGAGGGTGAGTAAATCATGGAGTAATTTTCATTTTTGGATGAACTATCCCATTAGAGTATTTCTACAGTGAATTGGCACACATCAATCTCTTTCTCTGAAACCTAGAATAACCACTAACCACATTATGACAGTATGAAAAGCACAAGCATAATAATAAACAGAGAAGTTTGGAAGGACCTTTCCACATTCAGCTCTAGCTGTACAAAAGTGGGTTTTACTTATTCTGTGGGCTTTATAATCCCTCATAACAAGAAAATAAGAATACTTTTTTGCAGTTTGGCCACTAGAGGGGGAGGTTTTGCTTTAAATAATGACTGAAATTTTTTTTTTTTTTTTTCCTAAATATGTAAACTGAGATGCCTGATTTTAAATGGGAAATGTTCAGAAACAAAGTGACCATACAACCAGAATCTAACAGGATTTTGAGATATGTTTAATACTCGTTGAGTTACAGGCACACCCCTAGTGAAAAATAAATCTACTAAAATGTATTTAAAATACATTTATTACATGCTAAGTATGCTACAAATATATTACAAAAAAATATGAAAAGGCTTTGGCATGTAATGCAACAAGGATTTTTAATGTCAACAGATTAAATTAATAGACCTACCTATCTGTGTTTAAAAAAAAAAAAAAAAGATTAATTTCTTCAATCATTTAGACAATCTGACATCTCAATTTGTATTACTACAGAACTGATGCAAACAATGTGGTTTTTTAATACATTTTAATAAATTGACAGGCATTCTCGCTTCTCTCCCCAAAGAGTATTTGGATGAATTTAATCACATTTAAAAATGACTTTTATTACATAATGTAACAAAATAACATTTGTGATGACTCTTACTTAAAATATGTAGTAGAAAACCTATTAAATATTTACATTATTTAAAAATAACGCACACTGGTTGGCGTATATAGCACAACTGTGCTCGCGACGACCCGAGTTTGAATCCCGCCTCAAGGCCCTTTACCGATCCCGCTCCCCTCTCTTTGCCCAGTACTTTCCTGTCATCTCTCTACTGTCCTGTCCATTAAAGGCCCAAAAAAGCCCAAAAATATAACTTTAAAAAAATCCACATCTTTATATACATATTTTGGACTATAGGAGGCACCTGTCGCAATTTTTATGGTAACTTGGAATAGACAATTTAAAAAATAAAATACTGATACGATGATCACAGCTACTGAAAAAGCTTACAGGTGGCAATGGATATAACTGTAGGCTTAATCCAAATGCTGTACCATCGGCATGTTTACATAATTTGTAAGCTCTTTCAGTAGTTGTGCTCTACTAAAAGCCTCAAAGGCATCAGGGCTAAAATGGAGAGAACAAAGTTGTGGGTCTTTAGGAAGTTTTATTTGTCCACAGGCATCTTCCCATTCTTTACTCCTCTTCTTATCGTTAGGAAAGCAGCAAAGACTTAAATCGCTTTTCTTGTGGCCTTCAACTGAAAATTACAAACAAAAGTCGCACAATGTGGCATCGTATCAGTATTTTATTTTCCAAGTTGCTTATTCCGAGTTGTGTTGCAGTAAAAATAGCAACAGATAGTCCCAATAATAAAAAATAATGGTGCCTCCCTTAGTCCGAAATATGTATAAAACGATGTGGATCTTTAAAATAAAGTTAATCTTACATAGGTTTGCTACTACATATTTTAGTAAGAGACATAATTTATGTTAAATTAAGCCATACAAGTCTTAATATCAAGGTTTCACTTTAATGACCTTTATTTATTGCAAAAATGTTCTGCTGAGGTAAAACACTTACAACCAGAACTAAAAGTTGTGCTTCCTTTGTATACACAGTCATGGTATAACTGATGGTGTACCTGTTTTAATAAAAACTGCAGCCATTCATATTCACCAGCTGGTCCGTTGTTTTGTCTACTTTCTGTGTAAGCGTATAGGAACATTCATATATATACTTTCTTCATTTTCACCATCCCTGTGGTGAGAAATCCTATTAGAAACATAGATGCACATTTGATGAACATTTACAGAAAACAATGTGTTTAAAGAGTTCAGAGAGCAGCTGGGAGACACTGACCGTTTTCTTCTGTGAAAGTAAATTTTGAAGAGCACAAAGAGGAGTGCAACTGATGTGACAATGATTAGAAATGCCAAGAATCCAATAACAGCCTTGCGATTGTCTAAGGAAGGAATACATGAAACTAGGCTGAATAAACAGTTTCCAGTGAGGAGGTACATTTAAAGGTGCAATCTTCAGTTGTTTTCTTCATTAAAAAGGTCACAAAGAAATTAATGCCATATCAGCAGCCTAATAAACATGGTTTATTTACCAAAATTGTTGAGATCATTTTGAGATCACATGACCAGCCAAAAACTCAATTTACCTTTATCCTGGCATCCCCCATGCTTTGCTTGTGTACTTTTGAGTACTTTTGCTTGCAGAATACAGTTTTTAAACTGGTCAATATACAGTTGCAATCAAAATTATTCAACCCCCCAGAGACTGCAGTACTTTACAAATACAAGCTTTTCTGAAGATCCAGAACTTTATAAAAATTGCATCTACAATAGTTTACTGGCATATTAAAAGTGATAATGTCAATATATAATGTAATGATTTTGAGTTGTAGGATTTTTTATTAACACCACTATGTCATAATTATTCAACCCCTATTCAGCACTGCCATTTTAAGTCACTTATTTTTATGTTAGGGAACAAAAATTACTTAAAACACAATTAAGCCTTTAGAAACTCTTAAAAAACAGAATTAGCTTGGGCTGTTACACATACATACTTTTAGCCCATACATGTGGTGAATTTGAGTAGCAAATATGGTAAAGTCAACAGTGCTCTCACAAAAGCTATAGAAAAAAAATAGTTTTATTATATTACAAAGTCTAAGGCTGCATGAAGATTTCTAAGATATTACAAGTTCACATAGACACAGCTGGCTGCCTAATTCCCTGGTTTAAAGTGAACAAAAAAGCACAATATCATAAAATGTTTGATCAGAGCAACTGAGAAAAACCTGTAATGTGAAGCCAAAGACTTCCAAGATGACCCAATGAAAGAGGAAATACATTTCAATGCAAAGTATAAGATGAACACTAGACAAGGCTTTCATGTTGAGGCATCTTACCGAACCAAGAAGAACAAAAAGGCTGACTTGAACATGTTAACATTAACCCATAAGAACCCGGACCGATTTCTCCTTATAGGAAAATTATGTGGCATATAATACAGACCAAATGGACCACTTATAACATGTTTCTGCAGTTGTTTTTGAAATGCAACCCTTCTTGGTGAAAGATCTGTAATGTTACATATATGTCACATTGGGCGTTTATAATAAATTTTTCATGTTACATATATGTCACATTGGGCATTTATTTCACAATTGAAAAAAGTACATTTTGTCAGTTTTATTTGCTACATAGCATTTTTTTTTCTTTTTATTTGCTTTTCCATAACATATTTAAAAGCCACATAACTGTGACCATTACATTTTACAACAACTCCTTCGAAACATCAAAATTCTACCTTTTTTGGTATATGGTTGTTCATGTTTTTTTTTTCACAACTCGAAAATGAGTGAACTAAAAATTTTAAATTTTAAATTTTCTTTTTGTTAATATATGCTTTGAAATGAGCAGTAGAAAATATATAACACTAAAATAATTTAATCAGCTAAATTAATTGAGCAGTTCATTACCATTTTTCTTAATGTGACAAATATGTCACATCAAAATTCCACCTACTGTTTTAAGGTTAACAGCCCGATGTGACATATATGTCACCACAATATCTTCATAACTTGTTTTATATCAGTTTGTTCAAGAAATGTATTAAAATCATGGTAAGTGTAATCTAGGATGTGTTATTAAAACATTAGAATAGTTGAATGGGTTGAAACATACCTTTAGTAACAAAAACAAGCATCTTTAAAAATTGCTGACACTGCAACATGTGCTCACCAGACAGTCCACCATTTTGGAAATGTTGCCATGACAACAAAAAATGCACACATTCTAACGTGACTGAACCTGGATGTTACTTGTATGTCACTTTGGGACTTCCCGAGTTGAAAATGAGGGATAATGCTTTAAAAAGACCTTTCCAGATAATCACAATTGTTTGTGACACCCGCGTCACAGTGGGTCCTTATTTGGACAGACCTGTGGAGTTCTAGAAGAATGTTTTATGGAGTCATGTGACCAAACTAGAACTTTCTGGAGCCATGGATCAGTGGTACTGTATGTCTGGTGAGAATGTGAGCAGATCAACACCATCTCTATCATCAAACTTGTGTCCTGTTATGGGGTTGTTTTACTGTAGCAGGAAGTGGAAATCATGGCTGTATAAAAGACATCATGAATTCTTTGAAGTATCTGGCCATTTTGACAAGATTCGTGATGTCTTTGGTCCAACGACTGAAGCTAATGATCAATAGACTTTCCTGCAGGACAATCATCCCAAAGTTTACATCCAAATCTACTTGGTTCAGGGATCAGTCATAGAGTGTTCTAGAGTGGCCTGTTCAGTCTCCAGATTTGAATCTCATTGAAAATATTTGTATTTGAAGAAAGCAGTGGCAAAGTGAACATCAAAGATTATCAGTGATCTGAAAGCTTTTTCAGGCGAGGAATAGGCCAAGATTGCAGTAGAGAGTTGACAGAAGCTTCTAAGCACTTCCAAGCAGCATTTATTGGTGGTTTTAACGGATAAAAGATTCTGCACCAAATTTTACTTTTGGGTTGAATAATTTTGAACATGAACGTTTAGAGCTAATTTGATTTTCTTTCATTATTCACCAACTTACATTCTCAGAATTACTCAAATGTGTATTAATAAACTTCCTCCAATAGTGAACTGATGCCTTTGTTGATTTGTTTTTACAAAATTTTGCTCTCTGCAGTAAAATGTCTTGCAGGTCAAGAGGGTTGAATAATTTACTGTGTATACAACTGCAACCAAAATGATATATATCTATATAATTATAGACCAAAGTGCACCTTTACAGCACTTTGAAAAAAATAATACAAAAGATTGAAATGGCAAATATCTCCTCCAGTTGGGGCAGAATAAGAAAAAGGTTTTCTTACATTTAGTAGCAGCTTCACGTTTAATGAAAGCTGAATGTCCATCTGTATTGGTGGCTGTAATCTGAAATGAATAAACGTGTACTGAGAAACACTGCAAATTTACCCAAATTGTAATTCCAACATACGTGACTCTTTGGTATTAATGAATAACAGATGCTGAAAGACATTAGGTGGGATTCAAGTACCTTCACATCATATGTTGTAAGGTAGTAAAGATCTCGAAATTGAAATGAGCATGTGTGGCTGGTTTTAGAGATAGTTTCTCCATTGTATGTGATTTCAGCCTTGAATATTCCTGGTTTTCCATTCCAGACTATCTTTGGTCCCTTGTTTTCACATTTTATTTCAAGAGAATTGTGATCAGGGTGAGTTACATCAATTTGTGATTTGAAAATGGGCTCTATCAAACAGAATGAAACAAAACATATTTTAGACACACAATGGCATTTATGAAAATTCTATTCAGCAATTAACTGTTAACTGATTGTAAAGATTCACTTATAATACACATTATAGATAGAAAATGCATGGGGGTAAAAAGGTTTAAAGCTGATGAGGACAAAATCGTAATATTCAGAAAATAAGAGGAAAATGAAGAATGACAGAGGGAAGGGCACTTGTAAAATAGGACAGCAAAATTCAGAATTGTAAAAAAAAAAAAAAAAAAAAAAAAAAGAAAATACTTACTGGTAGAAGGTGTTTTGTGCACAACGGTGTAAATTTCATAATCACTTTTGTTGAATTTTCCTTTAATTATGCATGTATAGTTTGTAAATGGCTCTAAATCTGTAATATTGCAGGTTGCACTAGTGCCACTATGTTTTACACAGTCCAACCCTGAAAAGACAAAACATACCCAAATAAGACTTTAAAGATCTACTACCTCTACTAATATCATAAAATACCTTAGAGTATTTTTACAGAAAAGGTGCAGATGATAAGTTTCAATTATGCTGTATTGGCAAAACAGTAATAAAGTGTGAGCTCTTACATTGACTCTCATTGGGGCTGCAGCTGGCTGAAAAACTGTCCCATGTAATCTTTGAGCATTGATCTCCCTCAGGTGAATTCCAGGATATTTCAAGTGAGGTGCTGGTTCTATCCTTAAATCGTCCTTTCTTTTGCCCATCTGTAAGAAAGAAAAAGAGAAATCACAAACAATGCAAAACAAATCTTCACAATTCATAATCAATTGTCTACAAGACCCTGTCCATCACACAAACATTTTACAGTGCTTGGATTGCAAAGTGGCACAAGTTGTGAAAAGTTCCCTGATGAAGAAAACGGAGTAGAATTGATAAACTGCTGTGACATGTTAATGGGACGAAACCAAATACATTATACTGTAAGGATGAAAACGTTTTCAGTGTTTGATATTATATAATTTATTGTAAATAGTTTTAAATGTGTCCTAAGAGTTTAAGAGTAAAATATAATGTAACCTGTTTTTGTAGTAATAACATTATTGTTAAATATTCCCAGGTGTGCAGGAGAGAAAGTAGGGAAGAAATTTCAATCAGTCCCGCCTTATTAAGCAACTCACCACATGGTATATCAAAGGAGAGTGGATTACTCTTGATCGGTAGTTTCTGATAGAGGTATTCTCCAGTGCAGTCGTACTGTTTATTGAGTGATAAAAACACTTCGTCATCTAAACGATAAGTCTCTTTTCCATCTGACAAAGAAAGAAGAGAAAACTCATTCATCATCTGTTTAATCATCAATATATTTATGATGCTGCATTTTAAAAAGAAAAAACAAAATCCAGTTATGCATTTACAGTGTCATGGAAACATTTGCATTACTTACCGCCGTGGCTGCAAACAACTGTAAGCGTAGTATTACATTGTGCTGGTTTATTAGTCCATTCAAACTGAGAGGGAATAGTTTGATTGAACCGTATTTTAGGTTTGACTGAAACAGAAACATTCAGTTGCTAAAAATACAGGTCAAACTTCTCAGATCACAGCATACATACACAACTCCAACAAACACCAAGACATTATAACTGACTCCATTACAGGAAAAAAAAAAAATACAATGAATTTGATTAAAGGTAGCAAACAGGATGCAGAATTAATATTCACGTTAAATCAAAATTAGTCTTTGTTTTGTTTTTTGTTTTTTTGTTTTTTTTTTACACAAAACATAGTTTCTAGAAACATACTAATAAACAGTGTTTGAAATGTCATCTATCAACATTTTTAATTTACATCATTATATTTAATGCATTAATTTAGCAATTAATATAATTAAAATCCCACTTCAGTCTCCTGTGTGTTGTGGCCAATCAGTGATGGGGACTCGAGTTTGAGACTCGGACTCGAGTGCGACTTAAGTCGCACACACAGTGACTTCAGACTCGACTTGAGATTCGTCCTCGAAAGACTTCAGACTCGACTCGGACTCGAGCTGCGGGACTCGTGAACAATGTTTATTTTTAGGAAACAGCTGATGAGCTCGCTGTTATTCCCCTCCCTCCGTTACCTATAACCTGCCCATGTAACACGTGACCTGTATCTGCTGCGCGGGCGCGGCCACACATTTTTTTATTTTTTTTATTTTAGGCGCGGCCCCACACATGAAAGGACAACGAACAAAAAACGAGCATCATGTGCGACTGACCCGATCAGAATATTTGTGTTTGCGCTCAGGGGAGATTTAAAGGTTTCTACGTGTTTTTGCAACATTCAGTAATGTATCACATACATTTTACGAATCCTTTCACAAAGTGTAGAGTGTGTGTGTAGAGTGTTACATAGAGAGAGTGTAAATAAGAGACTGATTAGTGACAGTACAGACAGCGTCGTTGATTATAATAGAGCTTTGTGATATCGCGAACTAAGCTTTTACTAATCTTAAGGGAGTTTGTAAATGAGATACTGATTTAATACAGCAGTTAAATAAACAAGATGTTATTATTAAGTGACTTACATTGTCTGACTATAACACTATTGCCTGATTTTGCTCTATTTCGTCGTCAAAAGTAGTCTGAAACAAGTCACAACTGAGCCGCTGCGCATCTCCATTCAAACACAGCGGTGTTTCGTTTATGAATGAACTCGTTTTTAAAACGAATCTAGTGAAATGATTCAATTTCCCATTCATAAAGACAAAGTTCAAAGTTCGAACGAATCAAATGAATGATATGATTCAGTAATTAAATCAGTCTCTTGCCGCCACCTGCTGGCAGTTATTTAAATCATTTAACATTAACTTAAAAGTAAAGCATTCTTGGTGTTTTTGTCAAGTTGCAATAGCCTGTTTACACTGATTATATACCAAAATCAAAGCTGATACTGTATGCTAATAGATAAAGGAGTCATTATAACATATTACATGCTTTGAATTCCTTATATATAGCTATGCAGTGTTGGATGGGTCGCTGTACGTGATGCAACACTTATTATAACCAGAGACTTAATATAATAAAGAGACTTGAGACTTGACTTGGACTCTAGCTCAGAGACTTGAGACTTGACTTGGACTCTAGCTCAGAACTGGACTTGACTGGATGCAGTCAAAGACTTGAGACTTGACTTGGACTCTAGCTCAGAGACTTGAGACTTGAGACTTGACTTGGACTCTAACTTTAAATTCACACTCACAAACTGAAAAAGTCAATTCAACAGCATGAATGCGAGTTTTGTGTTTAATTATTCATCATTATTCTACAGACATTTGTGTTTAAAGAGTAGTAAAAATGTTTTTCACATTAAAAAGTAAACTGAATGACAATACATCTGTTGAATTTATTAAATACCAACCTGGGGGCATAGCAACATTCATTGTATAGTTACATGTGTCCAGTACAATGGTGTGTGTGGATGTGCAAGAGTTTTGCTCAGTTATTTCAACACATTCAGTCAGATTCCATTGAATATCAGTGAATTCTCCTTTCAGACACACTTCATTATCTGTTAACTGTGTCACAACCGTTTTTGGAACAGTTTCTCCTTTTTCTGTACAAAGTTAAGAGAGACAAACATAAATACATATTACATTGCAATATCTATTCAGCAACATAATACAAATATTTCAAAAACCTGACATATATGAATTGTTATCACTCTCTATTTGGTCAAAAGAAGTAATACCCAGAAATAGTAATATTTAATTTAATAGTAATAATAGTAATAGAAATTTAATAGTAATAGAAATTTGGACACTTAGAAATCACATTTAAAAATTAAAATATCAAACCGTTAATTGTGAACAAAATGGAAATTTCTGAGTGTGGTTTAAGCATCTAAATACTTCTTGAGTTCGATGTAAAGTATGTCTCATCTGAGTCTATTTCAGTATCTTCTAATTCATGCAAAAATCTTCTGCTGAGGTAAAACACTTACCACTGGATGTAAAGGTGTTGCTTCCATTGGATGTGCATTCATCCACACTGACAGTGTATTCAGTGCATGGTCTTAACCATTCAAACTGTATTTCAAAGGCAGTTTGGTTAGATATTTGTTGGACACGGATCTCCTTGTTCTTATGTTTTATCCTGATTGTGTATATTTGGTTCTCAGAGTCGATGATATTCACCACATGGGTTGTTGCTGCGTTGTAGTTCACAATCTTCGCGAGGTTGTACTGGCCTGTGTGTACGTGCATATGAACATTCACAAATTCATAAGAAGCGAACTGCGTTGAACACCACAATCTAAGTTGCATTCACACAGCATGTGCAATATAAACAAATACTCACATGTGCTTTTTGTGATACCTGAAAAAGCACATATTTAAAAATTAACCATCATAAATCAAGCAATTTTGTCCCAGTAAACATTAATCATCTGTTCAGACAGCACAAACGGTGTGTTGGTGAATGCGTGTAAGGTTGAGATGTGTTGCATGAAGGTAAGAGGTGTGATGGTTGCGTTTGGAGGTGAGGTAATGTCATTCCTTGGACTTGGTTGAGTTACTAGTTGACAATAGAAGAGTGAAAACTGGCTGACCAGACTGCAGTTGTACTGGAAAGCTCAATTAATGATTAAATTAATTATTTCAAATATTTCAAGAGGCAAATCATTACCTAGACCTGGTAATAGAGGAGTCTGTGTAGGAGTGCGTGAGGGAGAGGGGTGTTTTGTGTAAGGGAAATGCAAGTTCATGATTATTTGATATTGAGCATCAATTTATGTAATTCACAAACATATCAAATATTGTATTAGCATTAGCCATGGTAATTTACACAACTAGGAATCTACACTAAAATGCCATAAAGTGAAGGTGCACAACCTTGGATGTCAACAGTATGATATATGGGAAGTGAAAAACGGCTTGATATTAATTAAATATTTTTAATGTTTATAACCATTATTTTGATGACGTGAAATGGTTGCACCTGGTGAGCTACTGGCACTACCCGTTGCTGTTTTTACCGTAACACAACTTGGAATATAAAATTTCTCGCTGTTTAAACTCCTTGTGAGAAAAATTGCCGGTACAGCATCTGGTTTAAGCCTACACTTAAATCCATCACCACCTGTAAGCTCTGTAAGCTCTTTCTTTTAGTTATTGTATCAGTATGTTATTTTTTCAAGTTGTGTTGTGGTAAAAACAGCAACGGGTAGTGCCAGTAGCTCACAAAGTGCAACCATTTCACATCATCGAAATAATGGCACCCCCCATAGTTCAATATACAGTATGTATAAAACCTGCATACTTTGGTCAGTTATGTTTTATATCTTTTTATATTACCTATAAAATGGGTAGGTATAGGTTTGGTGCTAGGTTAAGGGGTCTAAAAATCGAAATTGCTTATTGATAAAAGGATAAAAAGGCATTGATACGAATATAGTTTTATCACTTCATGGTGTCACAGTGACTGTCTTTTTGCAGTAACCTATTTGTCAGAGTTTAATGGCTTGGAAGATGTCATGAAGCGACGTGAGCTGCATTGAATGCATAAGCTGCATTGAAAACAGACGAGGGGGCATATATACAAAGTTCGCGAGATTTTGCCCACAAGATAATAAGAGCACTTATTATCTTAATATATTATTTAATTATTTCACACACAATATTTTAATACCGTGCAAGCCATGGTCATTTTCTTTTGTCATCGTTTATGCTTATAATAGGCACAGAAATTTCTTAAGCTTATTGCTGTTACTGTTGCCGCCAACAACACCACAGTTAACGCTGGCACATTTTATATGTAGTTATATAAAAAAAAAAAAAAACTTTCAGTTTAATTAATTTATTCAATCTTTTTTTCTTTTTTTTTTAACATATATTTCTATGGAGACCGGAATACGAGGGCACCCAAAGGAAAGACAGATGTGCTTATCGGTTACTCGGGTAAACAAATATTCTTGTAGCTTCATAATATAACGGTTGAACCGGACTATTTTAACAATGTCCTTACTACCTTTCTGGGTATTGAATGTGTCAGTTTTGCGCTGCTGTCTATGCAGGGTCAGAAAGCTCTCGGATTTCATCAGATATATATTAATTTGTGTTTCTGAAGATGAACGAAGGTCTTACAGGTTTGGAACGGCATGAGGGCGAGTAATTCGTTACAGAATTTTCATTTTTGGATGAACTAACCCTTTGAATGTGAAGCCTGCTGTAGCCTAAATGTGCTTGCTAGGGTCTATAACTAACTGAATATTTAAAAAGACAAACAAAATGACTAAGTAAGTAAATAAACCAAACTTGCTCAGTGACATGTGCTTGTAGGGAGGCTGGAGGTCAGAGCGTGAGAGATTGTGTGTGAGAGGATAATAATGCAGGAATGTGAGTTTGATGAGGTGACGTCAGCTTTACCTGTGGATTTATCTGAAGATGTGTTTGGTGAAGTGGTGTGGGTGTGGAGAGATTTGATTGATGGTTTATGGGTAATGATGGATTGACATCATGAAACACAACATGTAAGCATATCATGTTTTTACTGATATATATTTTTTGACCCATATGTTTAAATCAGGGACTGCATAACAGACATAGAGCGACACTTACCTGGATTTTCATCTGCTGCAGCTGTGGAAAGTGTGAGATAAAACCATGTTAATTAGCTTCATCAGAATTACATTATGCAACTCAACTTTTAATCACTTACACTGACCAAAACTATAAACGCAACACTTTTGTTTTTGCCCCTATTTTTCATGAGCTGAACTCAAAGATCTAAGACTTTCTATGTACACAAAAGGCCTATTTCTCTCAAATATTGTTCACAAATCTGTCTAAATCTGTGTTAGTGAGCATTTCTCCTTTGCCGAGATAATCCATCCACCTCACAGGTGTGGCATATCAAGATGCTGATTAGACAGCATGATTATTGCACAGGTGTGCCTTAGGCTGGCCCCTCTAAAATGAGCAGTTTTATCACACAGTACAATACCACAGATGTCGCAAGTTTTGAGGGAGCGTGCAATTGGCATGCTGACTGTAGGAATGTCCACTAGAGCTCTTGCCCGTGAATTGAATGTTCATTTCTCTACCATAAGCCATCCAGCATCTTCACCTCCAAGATCATTTGAGACCAGCCACCCGGACAGCTGCTGCAACAATCGGTTTGCATAACCAAAGAATTTCTGCACAAACTGTCAGAAACCATCTCAGGGAAGCTCATCTGCATGCTGCGTCTCGACCTGACTGCAGTTCGTCGTCGTAACCAATTTGAGTGGGCAAATGCTCACATTCGATGGTGTCTTGCACTTTTGAAAGTTTTCTCTTCACGAGTGAATCCCGGTTTTCACTGTACAGGGCAGATGGCAGACAGCATGTATGGCGTCGTGTGGGTGAGCGGTTTGCTGATGTCAGCGTTGTGGATCGAGTGGCCCATGGTGGCGGTGGGGTTATGGTATGGACAGGCGTATGTTATGGACAACGAACACAGGTGCATTTTATTGATGGCATTTTGAATGCACAGAGATACCGTGACAAGATCCTGAGGCCCATTGTTGTGCCATTCATCCACGACCATCACCTCATGTTGCAAGGATCTGTACACAATTCCTGGAAGCTGAAAACATCCCAGTTCTTGCATGGCCAGCATACTCACCGGACATGTCACCCATTGAGCATGTTTGGGATGCTCTGGATCGGCGTATACGACAGCGTGTTCCAGTCCCTGCCAATATCCAGCAACTTCGCACAGCCATTGAAGAGGAGTGGACCAACATTCACCCACAATCAACAACCTGATCAACTCTATGCAATGGGATGTGTTGCACTGTGTGAGGCAAATGGTGGCCACACCAGATACTGACTGGTTTTCGGACCCAGTCCGAAACTGCACATTTTAGGCCAGCCTAACGCACACCTGTGCAATAATCATGCTGTCTAATCAGCATCTTGATATGCCACACCTGTGAGGTGGATGGATTATCTTGGCAGAGGAGAAGAGCTCACTAACACAGATTTAGACAGATTTGTGAACAATATTTGAGAGAAATAGGCCTTTTGTGTACATAGAAAAAGTCTTAGATCTTTGAGTTCAGCTCATGAAAAATGGGGGCAAAAACAAAAGTGTTGCAATTATAATTTTGGTCAAAGTGTAAGTGTAAGCATTTCTGAGAATCCACAGAGTGAATGACTTTTGTGCCAAAGGTAAGTGTTTTCTCCTGCTTTTTAAAATACTATCCTAACTTAATTTTATTGCCATTTAGCAATATATATAGATAGATATAGATATAGATACAGGTCCTTTTCAAAAAATTAGCATATTGTGATAAAGTTCATTATTTTCTGTAATGTACTGATAAACATTAGACTTTCATATATTTTAGATTCATTACACACAACTGAAGTAGTTTCAAGCCTTTCATTGTTTTAATATTGATGATTTTGGCATACAGCTCATGAAAACCCAAAATTCCTATCTCAAAAAAATTAGCATATTTCATCCGACCAATAAAAGAAAAGTGTTTTTAATACAAAAAAAGTCAACCTTCAAATAATTATGTTCAGTTATGCACTCAATACTTGGTCGGGAATCCTTTTGCAGAAATGACTGCTTCAATGCGGCGTGGCATGGAGGCAATCAGCCTGTGGCACTGCTGAGGTGTTATGGAGGCCCAGGATGCTTCGATAGCGGCCTTAACCTCATCCAGAGTGTTGGGTCTTGCGTCTCTCAGCTTTCTCTTCACAATATCCCACAGATTCCCTATGGGGTTCAGGTCAGGAGAGTTGGCAGGCCAATTGAGCACAGTAATACCATGGTCAGTAAACCATTTACCAGTGGTTTTGGCACTGTGAGCAGGTGCCAGGTCGTGCTGAAAAATGAAATCTCATCTCCATAAAGCTTTTCAGCAGATGGAAGCATGAAGTGCTCCAAAATCTCCTGATAGCTAGCTGCATTGACCGCAGCTGACATGGCACCCCAGACCATCACTGACTGTGGGTACTTGACACTGGACTTCAGGCATTTTGGCATTTCCCTCTCCCCAGTCTTCCTCCAGACTCTGGCACCTTGATTTCCGAATGACATGCAAAATTTGCTTTCATCCGAAAAAAGTACTTTGGACCACTGAGCAACAGTCCAGTGCTGCTTCTCTGTAGCCCAGGTCAGGCGCTTCTGCCGCTGTTTCTGGTTCAAAAGTGGCTTGACCTGGGGAATGCGGCACCTGTAGCCCATTTCCTGCACACGCCTGTACACGGTGGCTCTGGATGTTTCTACTCCAGACTCAGTCCACTGCTTCCGCAGGTCCCCCAAGGTCTGGAATCGGTCCTTCTCCACAATCTTCCTCAGGGTCCGGTCACCTCTTCTCGTTGTGCAGCGTTTTCTGCCACACTTTTTCCTTCCCACAGACTTCCCACTGAGGTGCCTTGATACAGCACTCTGGAAACAGCCTATTCGTTCAGAAATTTCTTTCTGTGTCTTACCCTTTTGCTTGAGGGTGTCAATGATGGCCTTCTGGACAGCAGTCAGGTCGGCAGTCTTACCCATGATTGCGGTTTTGAGTAATGAACCAGGCTGGGAGTTTTTAAAACCCTCAGGAATCTTTTGCAGGTGTTTAGAGTTAATTAGTTGATTCAGATGATTAGGTTAATAGCTCGTTTAGAGAACCTTTTCATGATATGCTAATTTTTTGAGATAGGAATTTTGGGTTTTCATGAGCTGTATGCCAAAATCATTAATATTAAAACAATAAAAGGCTTGAAACTACTTCAGCTGTGTGTAATGAATCTAAAATATATGAAAGTCTAATGTTTATCAGTACATTACAGAAAATAATGAACTTTATCACAATATGCTAATTTTTTGAAAAGGACCTGTATATATTATGTGTGATCTATTAGTTCAAAACCATTAGTTTTTTCCATCTCTTCAACTTTCTACTTTTCGTTTATAAGACAAACATTTTATTTGACCAAACACTCATTAGCATGTAGGAACAGGCCTATTCAGAAACCAACTAAGACAAACACATCAATCTCACCCGCACACACCACCTCACACACACACAAAAAAAGTGTGAGATAACACTTTATTAACTTTGGCAGAATGGCAATGAGCAACTTTAATTATTTCATGTATTATGATGATTAGACTGAAATTACTGCACAATGTGCTGCTACTTACCCACAGAACTGCCATATAAGTTACATAATCATATAGTTTAAGATGGATCCAAAGACAATTTATATCCATAAAATTGATACATTTTCTATCTTTTGTATAACAAACCAAATGCAGCACTTACCACAAAAAGCTAAATTACAGAAATTGCAATTTAACACACGTGCACACACACACACACACACACACACACACACACACACACACACTACAGTTTTGATTCAGTGTGAGGTAACGCTTTACAATCATTAATAAACTACATTCTGTTATTATGAAATAACAATGAAATAATTCTAAAGGATTCATTGTTCATTTCAACATTTTCTAATACGTTAAAAAAACAATTTAATACATTATTTTTACTGTTAATATTATTTAATGGATCTAACATAAACATGAAATTTATTAATATTACCCAAGATAGATATATACTGTAACAAAACTAATGGTCATTGTTAAAGTTAGTTAATGCATTAACTAATATTAACTAATGGGACGGTGTTGTAAAATGTGAGTAACATGGATAAAAGTAAAAGTAAAATAAACATGGATCTATTTGTAGCAATAGTCAACAATACATTGTATGGGTCAAAATTATTATTTTTTCTTTTATGCCAAAAATCATTAGGATATTAAGTAAAGATCATGTTCCATGAACATTTCCCATACCATAAATATATCAAACATTAATTTTTGATTAGTAACATACATCCTAAGAACTTCATTTGGACAACTTTCAAGGCAATTTTCTCAACATTTTGATTTTTTTTACACCCTTAGATTCCAGATTTTCAAATAGTTGTATCTCGGCCAAATATTGTCTTATCCTAACAAACAAGCTTATTTATTCAGCTTTCAGATGATGTTTTAAAAAACTGACCCTTATAACTGGTTTTGTGGTCCAGGGTAACAAATAGTAATGAAATTGATGCTTTTATTCATCAAGGGGTTTATTGACAACCTTCAATGTCAATAAAACAATAAATCAATAATCATTCAAGACATGAATGAAATATTTAAAATGTACATTAATTCATTAAAGCTACACCCTTTAACTGTCACCGTCCGCTCTGTGGGATGCCTACGTTTATTTCACCATATTACAAATAAATTCTAATCTTATCATGACAAACTATATATCGTTGGACTAAGACTCCTAAATAGATATTTTACCACTCTTTTGTGTTACAAATTATGTAGGAAAAGTAATAGAATAATTTATGACAAGAGTGCACCTCAAAAATCTACATCATAACATGAGTTTGGACTTTTGCTACAAAAAGACTTTCTTCGTTGCCTTTTTACCTATCACGCAATAGAAATCTTAAGAAATTATATATCAACTGAAAACTTAAAATCTCAAAATGCATCCTTTGAAAACCATTTTAAAATCAGATATTGCATTACCATGGAAATTGTACATCAAAATCATATTACAAAATATTTTCGTTCATGAATTATAAATATTTAACTTTGGATAGTGCATTTTGGATAGGCTTGTGGTTTTTAGGTAGTCCGGTACAGTAAACAACTAGAAGTCGAACACTTCCAAATTAATTCTCTTTAATTAAGCCAGTATTTTACATGATAAAAGCAAGAAGTATTGAAGCCAATCTCAGATTTATAAACTATTTTATTAATATTAATGCTATTTTAAATTAGAGAATATTTTCACCAAAACAGTTTGATTGGGTCGCACAACCTTCACTGTCAACAATAAAAGACATGGGATGATAATGTTAAAGGAGAAGTCCACTTCCAAAACAAAGATTCACATATAATGTACTCACCCCCTTGTCATCCAAGATGTTCATGTCTTTCTTTCTTCAGTCGTAAAGAAATTATGTTTTTTGAGGAAAACATTTCAGGATTTTCAGGATGGTGCCCCGATTTGCAGTTTAAATGCGGCTTCAAACGATCCCAGCCGAGAAAGAAGGGTCTTATCTAGCGTAACGATCGGTTATTTTCATAAAAAATAATACAATTTATATACTTTATTAATGTCAAACGCTTGTCTTGTCTTACTCTGCCTGGACTGTTTTTTTTTTCCGGTTCATGACAGTTATGTATGTAGAAAAACTCCCATCTCATGTTTTCCATCAACAATCAGCAAAATCACCCTTTATCGCTTTTTTACCTTTTTTTGTTGAGGGCGTTTGATCTTCTTTGCATGTTCTCTTTGCAAAGACTGGGTCGGTACTTCTGCAGCGATGTAGGATGATTTTAAAATGATTTTGAAGTTGAGGGAGAAAATACGATCAAGTTTTTCTGTCTTGAACCAGAATACACAGAGTTCTAGGAAAGCAAGACAAGACGAGCGTTTGAGATTAAAAAGTATATAAATTGCATTATGTTTATGAAAATAACCGTTTGTTTCGCTAGATAAGACCCTTCTTCCTCAGCTGGGATCGTTTACAACCGCATTTGGGATCGTTTGAAGCCGCATTTAAACTGCCTTTTGGAAGTTCAAACTCAGGGCACCATATCAGTCCATTATATGGAGAAAAATGCTGAAATGTTTCCCTCAAAAAACAATTTCTTTACGACTGAAGAAAGGAAGGCATGAACACCTTGGATGACAAGGGGGTGAGTACATTATATGTGAATCTTTGTTTTGGAAGTGGACTTCTCCTTTAAAAAAAACTGCTTGATAATTGTGAATATTTCCTATTTGTATATTATTGTATAAAAACTTTTTTTTTTAATCTTAAAAATGGGTTTAAAAACTTTTTTTAAAAACATGTTTTTGACTACAGTTTAAAAAGATATCTCTTTTTCATCATCTCCTACATTCTTGCTGACTGTCAAAAGAGGACGACTATTTCTTGGTTCTTTTGGGTTTGTGTCTTGTTCAGAAGTGCAAATTTACAACTACAAATTTATACAAAAGCAAAAAACTTTCTTCTAGCAAGTCGTGCACTTTCAAATTAAAGCTATTTTGATGAAGCCGCTCTCTTACTTGACAAAAGTCAGAAGTATTGACTATTGCAATACTTAAATTTATTAATTATTGCATTAGTATTAGCACATTAAATTACAGATAAATTTGCACCAAAACATCAACAACACAAAAATGTCAACAATATGGGCATTAAAAGTTTTAAAAAATGGCAAATAAAATTCATGTATACAAACCTCTATATTTTTAATCTTTTATTTATTTATTTATTTATTTTTATCAATTAAAATACATGTAGAATATACCTTTTACTTGATGGTGACACAAATTTTCATTCTTAGTGGATTTTTTTAGTTAATACAAACTTTAGTTAATACTCATTAACATTGACAATGATTCGCTGTGGAACAGTAATACTGCTAATAATTAAAAAAAAAAAAATACTTCAAATAAACTGAGGGCTCAGGCGGCAAAATATGTTCATCTTGTGTGTACACAATCAGATGTAATCCTCATTGACATCCCAGTCAAGATTCGCTAACTGAAATTCAATACTTAAACTGATGACTATTAAAGGTAAATAAAATTAAATAAACTAAATACATTAGAATTCAGAGAGATGTAACACACAACACAGAAACTGGACCAAAATATAAATGAATATACACCATAAAAAATGACCTTCTATAAGTTATGTGAACAATTAATTCACACAATTAGACACAAAATAACACAAATACAGTAGTGGACTACAAAACCAATCATTTTGAGTTTTATACATCATCTGACAGCTAATTAAATAAGCTTCCATTAATGCATGGTTTGTTAGGATAGGAAAATATTTGGCCGAGGTACAACTATTTGAAAATCCAAAAAGAAAATTAAAAAAAAAAAATCAAAATATTGAAGAGATAGCCTTTAAAGTTGTCCAAATGTAGTTCTTAGCAATGCATATTACTAATCAAAAAATTAAGTTTTGATATATTTATGGTAGGAAATGTACTAAATATCTTAACTTAATATCCTAATGATTTTTGGCACAAAAGAAAAATCAGTAATTTTGACCCATACAATGTATTGTTGGCTATTGCTACAAATATACCCGTGCTACTTAAGAGTGATTTTGTGGTCCAGGGTCACATATATATATATGAAGAGTTCAGATGCAAAACCAGCTAAATCCATCTGACGTCTTTCTTTAAAAAATGCATTTTTATCAGGCTCATATGTATAGGTTTCTATGTTAGTACTGGTACTTCTGATTGGGCTGAGGCTGGTATTTTAGCGAGTTTGAAAGAAAAGGATTTGATGGACGTATGTGTGTCGAGAGCATTCACTCAGTATCATTATCTCATTTTTGACCGAGATGGCTTTTAGCTGGTTTTGCATCTGAACTCTTCATATATAATATAAAAGTAAATTATGTATCAATTACATTTTATTACCACATACGTACATACATGCATGCATAGATACACACACACAAACACAGGTAAAATCTTTAGGATAATTTTTGTACTTACATAAAACCAAGCACAGGATCAAAACTAAAGGTCCAAGTTCAAAAAATCTCGCCATATCCAAGGCTTCAAACAGAGCTTCAAAGATACTCAGAGACACTCTCCTTTGCATTAACACCCTCTCTTACCAGGAAGTGTATTTTAAACTATGCCACCTAGTACTGTCATGTCCTCCAAATGCAATGACCATGTGACCCTTACATAAACTCAACTCAACTCAACTCAACAAAAAAAAAAAAAAGAAAGAAAAACTACTAAAACTTACTACTAACTATGAACAACACCAGAACATAACATGCTCCTGCTGCAAAGGCATGAGGACTGCAGATAAGGCCACAGCCATAAACTGCAATGTCCGTAATGTTGCACACACTACGTATTTACTGACTGCTACCTTTGATAGTGACCCCTGCTCTGTTCAGGGACTCGTTATTCTAATTCTGTTCATCAGATGTCTGTGAAATTGGCTTCATTTAAGTCTCAGTTGATCAATCTTTATATGAACATAAAAAGATTTACACATAATAAGAAATTTAATGTAAACAAAAACATTTGGTAGCTTCTTCAGGATGGAACAATCAACTGCCGAATGTTGGTTAATGAGAACTTAGAAGTATTCAGCCCACTTTGCCAAGATTTGTTTCTTGTCTTTTAAAATTATCAGTCTGTCTGCTGCTTTTGGGGATGTGATAAGATAGGTTTTTTAAAGACTTGGAAAAATTATGCATATGATTACATTTTTTAGCATTGTTCAATCACGATGCATTCTGTAGAGTACAGTTGAACTCAGAAGTTTACATACACCTTGCAGAATCTGCAAAATGTTAATTATTTTACCAAAATAAGAGGTTTCATACAAAATGCATGTTATTTTATTTATTTAGTACTGAACTAAATACGATATTTAACATAAAATGTGTTTACATATAGACTACAAAAGAAAATAATAGTTGATTTTATAAAAATGACCCTGTTCAATGATTCTTAATACTGTGTTGTTACGTGAATGATCCACAGCTGTGTTTTTTGTTTAGTGATAGTTGTTCATGAGTCCCTTGTTTGTCCTAAACAGTTAAACTGTCTGCTGTTCTTTAGAAAAATCCTTCAGGTCCCACAAATTCTGTGGTTTTTCAGCATTTTTGTGTATTTGAACCCTTTCCAACAAAGACTGTATGATTTTGAGATCCATCTTTTCACACTGAGGACAACTGAGGGACTCATATGCAACTATTACAGAAGGTTCAAATGCTCACTGATGGGTCAAAAGGAAACACAATGCATTAAGAACTGGGGGGTGAAAACATTTGGAATTTGAAGATCAGGGTAAATTGACCTTTTGTTTTCTGGTAAACATGTAAGTATCTTCTGTAGCTTCTGAAGGGCAGTACTAGATGAAACAAATTTGATATTTAGGCAAAATAAGAAAAATGTACACATCTTCATTCTGTTCAAAAGTTTTCACCCCCAGCTCTTAGTGTTTCCTTCTTGAGCATCAGTGAGCATTTGAACCTTCTGTAATAGTTGCAATAAACCGTAGAAACACCTTGAATGCTGAGTACATGTACTTCTACTTTAGTTTTCCATATGATACAGTATATATATATATTTTTTTCATGTTATGTTGCTGCCTTACGTTAAACTGCTTTAAATGACTTTTTTTCACTTCAATCTACACTACATTCACCATAATGGCAAAGCAAAAAACAGGTTTTTAACATCTTTGGAAATGTATTAAAAATAAAAAATTTAAAAGATTCCTTTGCATAAGTATTCATACCCTTTTCTGGGACACTTGAAATTTCAATTCAATTGAAGGGGTGTGATTTGGAAAGGCACACACAGAAAAGGTCTAACAGCTGCATATCAGAGCAAATGCATATGCCTGGACAGCTCAGAGACAGGATTGCAGAAGATTCACTACCAACAGAACAATGACCCTAAGCACACAGCAAGAGTGGCTTATAGACAACTCTATGAATGCCACTGAGTGGCCCAGCCACACCCTGGGCTTAAACTCAATCAAACATTTATGGAGAGACCTTAAAATGTCTGCCAGACCCCATTCAAAGCTCTCAGAGCTTGAGAGATGAAGAGAAGAATTGCAGATTGCCAAATGTTGATGTGCAAATCTTGTCACATCATACCCAAAAAGACTTGAGGCTGTAAAGGTGCTTCAGCTAAGTAAGGCTGTCGAGGCTATGAATACTTATGCAAAGTACTTATTTCAGTTTTATATTTTTAATAAATGTATTAAGTTGTGACAATTCTGTTATTGCTTTGTCATTATGGTGCTTCGAGTGTAGATTGATGTGGGGAAAAAAGTAATTAAAACAGGTTAACACAAGGCAGCAACATAAAACGTGAAAAAAAAAAATGAAGGGGTATGAATACTTTCGCAGTCTATCATGTCTGGATGTAAGATCAATAGATTCCTAAATTTGTAGGTGTAGTAAAAGTATAAAACCCCAAACAGACATTGTACCTAAATAAATAGCAGGTGTGATCAACCACTTCCCGGAAGCCTGTTCTTGCTCTCATAAGCACTTTGGTAATTTGGTACAAGCACCACAAGCAGACTAATTAGCTAGTTATTCTACTAACTATTTATGTTCTATTTATATTTATGTATGTAAATCTGGAAGACATATTTTTTAGTGTTTGCTCATCAGCAATTAGTCTCTAGGACATTTCCTGTTAGATGTCAAACAGACCAAGATGTTCATGTCTTTCTTTCTTCAGTCGTAAAGAAATGATTTTTTTTGAGGAGAACATTTCTGCATTTTTCTCCATATAATGGACTGATATGGTGCCCCGAGTTTGAACTTACAAAGTGCAGTTTTAATGCAGCTTCAAACGATCCCAGCTGAGGAAGAAGGGTCTTATCTAGTGAAACGATCGGTTATTTTCATAAAAATAATACAATTTATATACTTTTTAGTGTCAAATGTTTATCTTGTCTTGCTCTCCCTGAACTCTGTGTGTTCTGGCTCAAGACAGTTAGGGTATGTTGAAAAACTCCAATCGTATTTTCTCCCTCAGCTTCAAAATCACCCTATGTCGCTGTTTTACCTTTTTTGTTAAGGGTGTTTGATCTTCTTTGCATGTTCACTGTGCAAAGACTGGGTCGGTACTTCTGCAGTGATGTAGGATGATTTTTGAAATGATTTTTCAAGTTGAGGGAGAAAATACGATTGGAGTTTTTTGACATACCCTAACTGTCTCGAACCAGAATACACAGAGTTCAGGGAGAGCAAGACAAGACGAGCGTTTGAGATTAAAAAGTATTTAAAATATATATTTTAAATCAAAATAACCAATTGTTTCGCTAGGCAAGACCCTTCTTCCTCAGCTGGGATTGTTCAGAACCGCATTTGGGATCGTTTGAAGCCGCATTTAAACTGCATTTTGGAAGTTCAAACTCAGGGCACCATATCAGTCCATTATATGGAGAAAAATGCTGAAATGTTTCCTCAAAAAACACAATTTCTTTACGACCGAAGAAAAAAATACATGAACATCTTGGATGACAAGGGGGTGAGTACATTATCCGTAAATTGTTGCTCTGGAAGTGGACTGCTCCTTTAAGATATTTATGATTTAGAATGTAGATGTTCGTCATATGTTTATACACAACAGATTATTTACAGATAAAGCGATCTTTAAAAGACATATTGCAGACATAAAGAACTCTCTTCTCATTCTAGGCTATATTTAGCACACTTGTATTATGCTAAGCTAAATGCCACTTTATCAATATGCAGATTTGATGGGTGTATTCGGTCTGACTGGGGCTGAATGTCGTTACCTGTGTGTGGACATGTGTACTAATTAATCCTGCTTTTTATATTTTCTGTTTTTCTCCGACCTTTTCGACCTACTCCACCACCTTTCGAGGGACTGCTTCAGGACAAAACCAGCCCTATGACCTGAAAGAAATCTTTGTTGCACTTGCAACCATATTTCTCATGTTTCATGGCTGTCTGGCACTGGTCCACATGATGCTGTACCGCCTGCTTACATAAACATCTCAGGGGCATAGCGCCGTGTGCTACCGATGGCTGCATCCCAATTCTGTGCTGTATGGCATGCAAGATTAACCGCAGGTCTGAGTTTTAAACATCTACATTCCCACCCGAAAAAACTCCTAGAACTACATTACAGAAACTTTAACTACAGAAATGCATTGTGAGATACCTGGCTGCCTCAAATTCGAACAAGTCACCTCTTGATTAGTCTCAGCCTCAGACATCACGCCCACAGATTGTTGGATGAACCTCTGATGCGTACGGCACACACAAGTGGAAACAGTTACGGAGTTTCAAAGTCGTCATCAGATTGGTTGTAGATTTTTGTGGAGATGAGTGTGTCACATTCTTTAACGTTCCACCTGGAAACAAAGATGCTGTGATGCCAAACCCCCTCATGAAAGAAGAAAGCCATCGTGTTTACAGCTTTGATGATAAGCGCTTATCAAGACCAACTAAACGCTTGATTTTCTAAAGTATGTAAAATATTTACAGTTCATTCAAAACAGCCATGGTTCCCAGAACTTCTGCCGTCAGTATGAAGGTCTGGCTACACGAGACTACCTATTGACGCATCCTCAGTACAAGCGGTTGAGCAAGAATACATCTAGATTTGAACTATACTTGGCTAGATGTGAACTGATAACGTTTCACAAGTCCACAAGAACACAAGTAATGGTTGAGAAATGACTAGTGATTTAAAACTTTTCAAAAGTGTACTCCAGTTATTAAAGTATTCTTTTTTTAGTGCACTTTAGTGGCTTTTTATTTAATTCATATTGTTTTATATGCAAGTACAGCACTTTTAAGATTTAAAGTACACATGCACATTTAAGCATACTATCTCTTGCTATAATGTTAAAAGAGGTAAGGTAATTATGAGTGAGGTTAACACTTAGCTATAAACCCATTTCTCACTAGTATCTCATGATCTACGGCATGTAAGCTTGGTTATTCTTGTCAATCTGCTTGAGGAAAGCACAAAGATCTCAAGATCACTGGTGTATTGGCAGCTGATGAAACCTCTATTTTTAATCTACCAAGTATTTAAGCAAGTGAAAATGAAGACATGTGACCTAACATGAGCAAGAGGAACAGGCCTGAGAAACACTGACTGCAGCACTAAATTGCACAGTCTATGCACTCTGCTTCTCCATGGTGAAATCGCTGGATTTACATTGTAGAAAGTGAAAACGTTCAGATGTTAGCTTAAACGGCTGTTTGTTCCCACAGGCAATGGTTTCTTATGAGGACATCTTTATGTTGTCAGATCTTTTTCTGGCTTTTATTAAATGTAAGCTTCATTTCTTACCTACCAAAGCCATCTGGTGTCATTATGAGGCCATGTGGAGAATGGAGGTCACGGCATGGTGTGAAACACACGCTTTAAACATTTTCAGGTCCCCCTTTATGGTGAATGGAGAAACAAAATGTTGCATATAATGAAAGAATGTATTACATAGTACTTTATTCTACCTTGTCTCATGACGAAAACGTACCTGTAGGAACTTTTTCGCAAGACGTGAAATACATACCACTAGGTACATATCACATGCAGTTTCCAACAGAAATGAACACTAGAGATGCTAGAGTTTGTAATCGTTTTCATACACAGCTATGATTACAACTCCATATGTTTTGCTTTCTGTACGTAATAAACTTGCTTGGTAACTCAGCTGACATGGAGTTGGACTTAGAATGCAGAATCCTTAAGTACGAATCTCGTGAAAAACATGATTCACAATTAAAGAGCTGAAAGATGAGAGACTGAAAAACAAATTAAAACAGCATGCTTGTGATCAGGGGCGTTTCTAGGATTTGAAAACATCCGGGGCTGGTGCCAAAACATCAGGGGCTAGTGGTGGTGGATGGGAACTAACATCATACTTACGTAAAATTTTGTTAGACACAGTTGGGTGAACCTGGATCCTTCTAGGGAGGTCCGGGGGCATGCCCCCCGGGAGAAAATTTGATATATTTTAAAGGTAAATTCATTAATCTGGTGCACTTTAAGAGTTCAAAAATAAGAGTTCCAAGTTAACCCATGTTCAGTGTGCAAACTGAACAAAGAAAAAAGGTCTATGAACTGACTCAGCCATCTTCTGATACCCTGAAAACATAGGATCATGAACTGATCGTGTGAGCAAAGTCATATTGGGCATTTCGATTTTAGTTAATTTGACAGATACTTTGCCAAAGCAGTGGCACACAACAGTGTTGTTACACTATGAAAAATAGTAAACAGTAAATCACTGCAAATAGCAAGCAAAAGTATTATAACAAAATTATAAAATTATAAAATTATGTTATACATTACACAAATACAATAATGCATTTGAAAATGTATTTACAACTGTAACAAATATATATCTGCATGCAAAAATAGGACCCCATTTTATTTTTTCCAAATTCATTTTTTTTTTCTGTTTTCATTTTTCTCCTTTTTAATGGTTAAACTTAATTTTATTAATATATATAAAAAATAAATAAATAATAATAATAATAATAATAATAATAATAATAATAATAACAACAATAACGTGTAATTCATTAAAACAATGAAACTTATACAATTTAACATCAATTTATAAAAAGTTATGTTTAGGGCCCTTTAAAATTGTTACCAAATTTGTTTTCACGTCTGTTTATTTTAATGCATAAAACGACTTTTAATTATTTCTACAACAGCCTTATGAAATTCTGTGCTGTGTAACATTTTTCTGGGTATCAAATAAAGGCATAAAATATTAATTTATCTTTTAATTGATGAAAATTAAATTTTATTTTTGGCAAATAAAGGGGATGTACTATTAAAATTTAAAAGATGGAAGAAATATTGTGTAACAAAGTTTTATTAATTTTTCAACAGTAGTAGTAGTAGTAGTACTATGGTACGTACATTCTACTTAATGATAGTAATATACTTCTGGCACAATGTCTACAAGCTAAACCGAACTTTTATTTTGAAGGGTTGGCGTGAATACCTTTACATTTCTGTGAGCATATGACCCTGGTTTTACTCAAATGAAACATTGAAATGCTCACTAAGTACTCTCAGAGCAGTTCTGGAGATGTTGTTTATGCACATTTTGTTTTAAGGCAGACGCTGAAATCACCACCAGCATTACATGTGTGTAGTAAAAGAAACGCGTACGTCTGCACCATTCATTCATAAAGAGACACGCAGAACATGCAAGATTCATATTTAAATGGTATTTTGCGGCTGAATATTTACAGATACTAGTCCATGTCGCGATTTGTTTGAAGTGTAAAGTCCGGCTTTTGATTAATTCATTCAAACTTTGACAAATTCCGTGAATTCCTCGGAAATCATAGGGCAATACCAACCTGTAAAAACATTCGGGGCTAAAGAAAAATCTTTCGGGGTTTGAGCCCCGAATGATTAGCCCTAGCGACGCCCCTGCTTGTGATTATGTTTTTACGTCACATTCGCGTTTTTACGAACACTCTTTTAGCGCCATTCAGTGGACATTTCACATCGAATGTCTCACAAACGTACACGCTATTGAGTGGCCAAGCCACAGCCTGGGCTTGAACCCAATCAAACATTTATGGAGAAACCTTAAAATGTCTGCCAGACCCCATCCAAGCTGACAGAGCTTGAGAGGTGAAGAGATGAAGAGAAGAACTGCAGATAATTGCCAAATTTTGATGTGCAAATCTTGTCACATCATACCCAAAAAGACTTGAGGCAGCTAAGTACTGCGTTAAGGCTATGAATACTTATGCAAAGTATTTATTTTAATTTTATATTTTTAATACATTTATTAAGTTGTGACAATTCTGTTATTGCTTTGTCGTTATGGTGCATGGAGTGTAGATTGATGTGGGGAAAAAAGTAATTAAAACAGGTTAACATAAGGCAGCAACATAAAACGTGAAAAAAATGAAGGGGTATGAATACTTTCGCAGTCTATCATGTCTGGATGTAAGATCAATAGATTCTTAAATTTGTAGGTGTAGTAAAAGTATAAAACCCCAAACAGACATTGTACCTAAATAAATAGCAGGTGTGATCAACCACTTCCCGGAAGTCTGTTCTTGCTCTCAGAAGCACTTTGGTCATTTGATACAAGCACCACAAGCAGACTAATTAGCTAGTTATTCTACTATTTATGTCTGTTTAAATCTGGAAGACATATTTTTTAGTGTTTGCTCTTCAGCAATTAGTCTCTAGGACATTTCCTGTTAGACGTCAAACAGACCAAGATGTTCATGTCTTTCTTTCTTCAGTTGTAAAGAAATTATGTTTTTTGAGGGAAACATTTCAGCATTTTTCTCCATATAATGGACTGATATGGTGCCCCGAGTTTGAACTTCCAAAGTGCAGTTTAAATGCGGCTTCAAACGATCCCAAACGCGGTTGTAAACGATCCCAGCCGAGGAAGAAGGGTCTCAACTAGCGAAACGATTGGTTATTTTAATTTAAAAAAAAAATAAATAAAAATACAATTGATATACTTTTTAGTGTCAAATGTTTATCTTGTCTTGCTCTCCCTGAACTCTGTGTATTCTGGCTCAAGACAGTTAGGGTATGTTGAAAAACTCCGATCGTATTTTCTCCCTCAACTTCAAAATCACCCTTATATCGCCGTTTTACCTTTTTTGTTAAGGGTGTTTGATCTTCTTCGCATGTTCACTTTGCAAAGACTGGGTCGGTACTTCTGCAGTGATGTAGGATGATTTTGAAATGATTTTGAGGGAGAAAATACGATCATAGTTTTTCGACATGCCCTAACTGTCTTGAACCAGAATACACAAAAATTTGGGGAGAGCAAGACAAGACGAGCATCTGAGATTAAAAAAGTATTTAAATTGTATTTTTTAAATGAAAATAACCGATCGTTTCACTAGGCAAGACCCTTCTTCCTCAACTGGGATCGTTTGAAGCCGCATTTAAACTGTGGACATTTCACATCGAATGTCTCACAAACGTACACGGTATTCCGCATCTTGCAAAAACGTTCCCACAGGTACGTTTTCTCCATGAGATTAGTTTGACTTCATAATACATTGCAAGTCTATAGTCATTAATGAAATCATGTTTTTTTTTTTTTTTTTTTAAACTTACTATTAACACATTTTAGTGTGGGAGAGAGTGAAGTGAAACCTTTAGCAGGTAGATGAACATTAGCTTCTTATATAAGAAATGGCTGAGCTCAATTTAATATTGTTCTGTTGTTTGATCTAATTTATTCCACTAATAAATTAGATCAAACAATATAAACAAGAACCCTTTTCTCTAAGTAGTAGCAGTAGTGATGCTAGTCTTAGCAAAAACGGCTAATGCCCGTTTTAAAAATAGACATTTTCACAGTATCACGTTATTAACTTATATTTCACTGTTTGTAACAACCTGTCCAAAATGTATCAAACCCAGAACATGCCGTTAATAACCAGACTTTGCGTAACCAGTGTAACCAGACTTTAGCCATTAATATGTTTTTAAGATACTGAAAAAAGCACAAATGTCAGGGCATGTCAAAACTTCTCCAGGGCCCCAAAACACCCTCAGACCCCAGAGGGTTAAGCGCAAGCACCACCCTGGTGAAAAAAACAGCATATGCTGGTAGGTATGTTTTGATGCTGGGATGCTGGTTAGATATGTTTTAATGCTGGTTTAAGCTGGTCATGTTGCTGGTCAAGGACCAGCATAAACCAGCAAAGGACCAGCTTAAACCAGCATCAAAACATACCTAACCAGCATCCCAGCATCAAAACATACCAGCATATGCTTTTTTTTTTTTTAACCAGGGCAGGTATTCAAACAACCATTTACTAATCAAACCGGGCCTTCTCAAGAAAAATTAAGTTCACAGAAATGTGGAAATAGATGTGAGATGCATGAGATATACTATGTGTTAAGTTACTTTCGTTTTTTTTTCAAAGGAACTCAAGTTTCGTTCGTTTACAAGAACAACGGTGACGTGCGGACAGGAGTTGTTTCACTTCCTTGCACAAGAATATGTTAAGTGCAAACGTTCCTCCGTGTGGACAGCTGTTTCTAACTATACCGATGACATTTTAAGCGCACTTATATTTCTAAATCCCATCATGTAAGTTTATGACAACATGTTCACACCTAGTATCCATTTAAGGCGATCCGCGAAGTCACATGGCGCCACTTCGCGGGTATATTTGTTTGCTGTTTAAAACAAGCAACAGAACAGAGAGAAACGGGGAAAAAAAGGTTGAAAAGCAAAACAAAAGCCATGTAATCTACTCTGCAGATATCGTCAAAAACAGAAAATGTCTATAATGCTTCTAAGCAAAAAAAAAAAAATAAATAATCGTGCACTGGACAAATATACACAATTTAATGTAATATTAACAATATGAGCAGTTGTATGCGGTATCTGTGCTGATACGGCCCATACAACGTTAAAGATAGCCTACTCACCTGTCAATCAACCACTGGGCTAAAACAAGCGTTCTAAACTTTTAAGTACATACAGTCGAGGTCAAAAGTTTACATACACCTTGCAGAATCGGCAAAATGTTAATTATTTAACCAAAATAACAGGGATCATACAAAATGCTTATTTTTTTTTTATTATTTATTTTATTTTATTTTTTAAGTACTGACCTGAATAAGGTATTTCACATAAATTACGTTTACATATAGTCCACAAGAGAAAATAATATCTGAATTTATAAAAAAAAAAAAAAATGTGGCTGTTCAAAAGTTTACATACACTTGATTCTTAATACTGTGTTGTTATCCGAATGATCCACAGCTTTTTTTTTTTGTTTGTTTGTTTAGTGATAGTTGTTCATGAGTCTCTTTGTTTGTCCTGAACAGTTAAACTTCCTGCTGTTCTTCAGAAAAATTCTTCAAGTCCCACAAATTCTTTGGTTTTTCAGCATATTTGTGTATTTAAACTTTCCAACAATGACTGTGTGATTTTGAGATTCATCTTTTCACACTGAGGACAACTGAGGGACTCGTATTAAACTATTACAGAAGATTCAAACGCTCACTGATGCTCCAGAAGGAAACGGGGTGTGAAAACTTTTTGAATTTGAAGATCAGGGTAAATTTAACTTATTTTGTCTTCTGGGAAACATGCGTCTTCTGTAGCTTTTGAAGGGTAGTACTAAATGAAAAAATATGATATTTAGGCAAAATAAGAAAAATGTACACATCTTGATTTTGTTCAAAAGTTTACACCCCTTGCTCATAATGCATTGTTTTTACTTCTGGAGCATCAGCGTGCATTTGAACCTTTTGTAATAGTTGCATACGAGTCCCTCAGTTGTCCTCAGTGTGAAAAGATGGATCTCAAATTCATACAGTCATTGTTGGAAAGAGTCCAAATACACAAAAATGTTGAAAAACCAATTTGTGGGACCTAATGGATTTTGTACGATCCCTCTTATTTTGGTAAAATAATTAACATATTCTGCAAGGTGTATGTAAACTTTTGACCTCATCTGTGCATACACACACAAAACGTCTTTAGTATAAATCTTCCATTTGCAACTTCACAATTTACTTTGCATTCAATAAATTCAACTGCAATAAAACATGAACCTAGAAACTGATGTAGTCAAAATGTAAGACAAAACCCTCAAAATCTTAATACCAAGTATTAAAAAACCTAATGACAGAGTGAAGTTCCAGCTCATCACCACTGGATGGCAGTGTGCATCCATGCCTGTCTCTATTAACTTGCCTCATCTAATTTTGCCTATTTGCCACTAAGGGTGACCTGTGTTTTTTATCTGCGTTTCATATGTGCATGAACCCCCTCATCCGCCCTTCAAAAGGGTCATCAGCCACATTTTCCCATCCCGAGGCCTCTGATTATCAGTGCGGCAGGACTGGGCTTAAATCAGTTTCTTTAATAAATGCTGTATAAATATATACACTATACTGTATGTTCCTCGAGCTCTCGCTTCCCGAAGGTTACAACATGGTGAGCCGAGTTCGCCGGGTCTTCTTTTTGACTGACAGCTTCCTAACAAGGACAGCCTAAAGCGACGGAGTTGCGCCCCGAAGCCCCTCTCCTCTCCCATGATGCACCAGAGGGCACAAGGCTGTGTGTGATGTGTTTGTCTTTATCCTGTTCCACCTGCACACACACAGTCAGAGGGGTATAAATGTGACATTACAAATATGAACTTTCGCTGTGTCCCATCAGGGTGGATGTGATGATAAAGAGCCATTAAAACACCTTCCTCTGTCCTCTGACTGGCTACATGCCATGAAACGGATACAAACTAATACAGACCTGTCAAAGTGTCATTATGTATACAGACTTGCTTACACTTTTTAACATGGGTAAATTACACTTCATATACACAAATAGGCAGGTGGTAAATACCAACAGCTGATAAATGAAAACGTGTTGATTTGATGACAGGATGGGGAAAAAATTACAGCTACAGCTTTCGAGCATCTAACATTGTGTTGCAAAGATGCTATCGTTCATAAATAGATAGATGGATAACACTGACATTGTTACTGGTTCCCAAGGGAATGAGAATCTCCTAGTGTATCTCTAAAATGAGTAGCAGGTAGCCATGGCACGGTTTTGAGGGCCAAGAAATGTCCAATCGGCTGGAGAGTTCCTCGGTACAACGTTAACACATCTGTAACGCATGGTGACAGCACCACAAACGCCACAGATGATTAGGACGAACATAGCTGACCAGTTGGACATGGAAACTAGGAGTACCTCATTGTTGGCATACCTTAGAAAACCATTCAAACAAGAGCTAGAGGTGGTCATTAAAATTCCAGATCAAAGGATACATTCATGTCAACTCCATCATCCCCCGCACAATAACAAACCTTTTTCACGTGTGGCGCTAATCAAGATGCGCCAACGCAACAAAGCATTCAGGCAACAACTTCTAGTTCTTCCAGGACCAAAGAAATGGAGAAAGAGCAATTGGATGTGAAAAAGAATGAGAGGCAAAGAATATACCACAAGGGATACCAAACATCTCAAATGCACTTTGATGTATACATCTATTTTTAAATATATACATACTATTGCGCTCTGCTGGGCGGCACTATAATATTCCTGACCAAACAGCAAACAGCAGGTATGCTAGCGGACTCTCCAGAGGTATTCATCTTCTGTATCTTCTGACAAGGCAGCTCCACTCATTCAGTTCTTCCCCATTTCTTGCTCTAGTAAAGGTGGAACGTGTCAGTCAAAAGCAAGTGTAAAATACAACATACACACATTATTCTTACTTTATCTACATCAAGTAGATACACCTTCCACAGATCGTTAGAAAGTTCTGATTAGTCAAGAACCTTGGAACGTTCGTCAGCCAATCAGAATCAAGATGATGAAATTACTTGGCAGCCTTTCTAATTCTTTGAGTGCTTGTTGTATTAAAATGTTTGTTAGCTTGCTAACAAAATAAGCGAAGTTCTGGGAGAACATTCCCTGGCTGCCCGAGGGATTTGGTAATAGAATTCTCCTGAGTGGATGACATATCAGAGATGAAACAGAGACACCGACCTAACGAGCTGCTGCTGAAGACTCAATAAATGAACGTTTGTTCTTTGTAATAGCTAAAGCTAACATACATTAGCTTTTTGCACGTGAAACAAGAAACGGGAATTCTTTGTACTTGGAAAGTAAACTACATCACGTTTAGTTTAACTTTCATATCTCATAATAAAACCACCTTATGACCCAACAGAGTTTTTATTGTCTGGCCTTGAGTATTTTCCCTATTAGATCTCTAGGAAACAAGTTCACGTATTAAAACATCTATTTAACGACATCATTACAATAAGGACAATAATAAGAAGCAAGGCCTACATCAGAAACTTGGAATGGCAAAGCATTCCCGGGAGAAATATCTTTTTTTTGGAAAGATACATTGGCTGCACCCCAGAGATTTGGCTCTCAAAAGCTAGCCACACACAGTATGCAGCCTTTGTTCCACTGAAAGCATTTGTCTTCAGTGCAGCGCAAAGAAGAGGGGTTAAAATCCAATTCAATCGATATCACTGGAGACGTACGGATACAAACAGAGGCTAAGGACCCCTCCCTTCTCCAGCTGAAAGTTAAAATAGAATAAAATGTTGAAATGCCTTTGAAGTTTCAATACCAAACCCTGAGCAAGTCGATACTCACCGTATTGTTACAGATGCCAAGAAATTTCTACAGAAATCCACAGAAAAACAATGACAGTCCTACCTACATATTCACGTTGAGGTGTTATACGAGAAGGTCATGCATTTCTGAACAATAAATGGTATTTGCTGGGACTCATTAGGAACTTGATGTCCACCGAAAGTAAGGGTAGGTGGTCCATGTGTGCATTGCAATCCCAGGGCAAGATGATGTGAAATTAGTTGACTGTCCCACCACCCTCCATTCGCTTACCTTACCGCCTTCCCTCCAGGTTAACCCTGTGCGTCCCAGCTAATGAGGAGTTTCCGTGGCCTGCTGAGCTCCCGGGATGGGATGGAGCTTACCCCCGGTGTGGGACCGGGGGAGCGGGACGGTAGAGCACCGGTGTCAGCTTCCGCTTCGCTGCACATACATCATGCCGGTCATTAGCGGAGGATCAGGCTGGACCTTTGGCCAGCGCGCCACTGGCGGCAGGGAGGGGATGGCCATAAAAAACCCCAGGCTCTGTCACTCATTGTCACTTAAAGCGAGAATTTATCAGGGCCTCTGCCTGCGCACCGATGAATAATGAATGAGGTTCTGGAGCTTTGCCTTGACGCTCGGGTGCTAATGGGGCCGGAAAGCTGCGGCAGGACCATCCTTTGTGGCGGGAGGTTGCACCGTCGGGGTACGGGCTGGCCTCTATTGGTAGGCGAGCCTGGCTATAAAATCACACATTCGCGGTGAGGTCTGCCCTTTCTTCTCTTGATGTCCATGCCTGGAGCACGTTCTAGACCCTGGGTAGTCTATTCTGTAAAACCAAAAGTGTAGAGAAGTTTAACACCAGTGCCTATTTAAGCAGTATTAGATCCCTCGGTTTCGGAAGCGTCAGAATTCTTTTGCAAGTAACGCGTGTTGACATTCCCTTGCGTTGTTGGGCACGAGACTGGATGAATGTTGTTATTTTGACATAAAGCTGCTTAGGGTGGCCTTAGAGGAGTTAAAACTTGCCCTTGACTATAAATATGGAAGCACTTTTGCCTTCAAGATCTGGATTCGGGGAAGAGAAGTTTATCCCTCACTGGGCACTTTAGGATACACTCATAAAGACCAGCATATTGCATCAGTTCTGAGTATCCTCTAATAAAAGCAAGCAAGTTTAGTTCTAGGGCAAGGACTTGGTTTATATCCAAAGAGCAATGATATAAAGCTCACTTTGTTTTACTCGTTAATTCCGAAGACACATCTGACAGCTCAGGATTTTTGTATAACCAAGACGCTTCAGAATCTATAAGTGATATCCCTGTTTTGCATGTAAGCCGCGTGTGAAATGTAGGAAATACTGTCGTAATCAAACGTGTGGAGTTGTGCACCGAAACTTCTTGTGAGAAAAGTTTGTTTTCTGGACCGAAAAGGACTGCTCAGTTTACACACTTTTGATACTGTAACTAACCATAAAACTCTACGCTCCTGATGAAATAAAGAGTTCAAATTCAGTCTTAAAGTCTTGGAGCGAAAGAGTTTTTGATTTATTCAGAGAAAGATTTTGGGGCAAAAAAAAAACACGAAACAATAAACAAGCGAACGTTCTGAGCTTCTGCCACACTTTCTTCCTGTCAAGTCTCTGAGAACTTTCAGCTAATTACGAGCAAAGCCCCACACCACAGAGAACTTGCATCCGTCGCTGTCTGAGGATGACAAAAGGCTTAGAGGGGGCAAGAAACAAACAAGCCCCAGAATAAGAAAAAGGCTTTCCAGCGAGCTGCATGGGCGACAGCAACATCTAATCAGTTGTTTTTTTTTTTTTTTCTGCGCTGCCTTCAGCGTCGCATCCAAGGCACAGTTCCTCTGATCAGTGAGCGAAGGGGCTCTCCCACTGCGCCAGTCTCCTGTCCTCTGAACCAAGGGTCAGTCCTTGGTGAGTAGCCTCGCTCCTCCATCTACTTCATGGTGGTGCATCCTGTCTTCATTACCATGCAGAGGCACATGCCGGGGGTAACTGCACCCCAGGACTGCCTGGAGGGGCTGCGCTCGATCCGGCCTCCATCGGGAACTCCCGCGCTGCTGGTTGCCGGCGAAATGGGAGCACAGGATGGAAACGCAGTGCAATAAGTGACTCCGTGCCTCAGGGTCAGAGAGGAGGCGACGTGGCATCTCCACCGAGCGATCGTAAACAAGCAGAGGATGTTAGATCTCTTCATCCTATTGAAATGCTTTATTATGCTGATTTTTGAGCAAACTGTAAACTAATCAGGGCAACTTTTTACCCGTTCTCGCACGCACACAGGGGAAATTGCCGGAAAGGTTAGGCGCTCCGAGTCAATTCTGGTGCCTCGCCTCCAAACTTTGCACTCTCTGGATCATTTCAAACAAACACGGGGAGTCCGAGGCTCTGTTGCGGTGGAAGAGGTTTCATGCGGCATACTTAATTGGAAAGGGGGTTGGTGGACCGTCGCGAGAAATATTCACATTCAGTATGCTCATTGGGACCGAAGTTGTAAATAGTTAATTATGACTCTGTATGCAAATGTTGGCCTTTAAATGAATTCAAGGAATAATTTCCATGTTCACGTATTTGCATAAATGCATATTACATGCATTTCACACTCAACACCTCAAAATGTCATAAAGAGTGATAAAAATTGTAGTTGAAATCCGAAGTCGCTGTACCTCACACAGTTCATAGAATGGACCCTGAATATTTTTTATACACTACAGGTGTCAGTATTTTTACTTAGAAAATGTATTAAAATATGTATTTTACATTTACAATTATCTGTGCATCACAAGTGTGATTAAACTGCCCCTATATCCTAATGAAGATTATAGTTGGTAGTTACTGTAGTAGTTTCTTTGTAAGTTTGTCAGATCAACAACAATCGACTGATGCCAAGAAATTGACTTTTCAGTGATCCTTCACTGATCACCACCTGCGTTGAAGATCCAACACATTATCGTTATCCTTATTCCTGGTGGGTTGGTCTTAAGACAAAGACTGAGCTCTGGTTGACAAGAACAGGTAGCGAGGAGGTGGGGGAGGAAAGGAGGGCGGCTAGGACGACTGTGTTAATTGGACTTTACAGTAACAGTGTGACAGGTGTTGTTTGGAAAAAAAAAAAAAAAAAAAAAACTCGCAGAGTTGGGAGAAGAACACGCCGAGCCGTTTGTCAGAAAAAGGCAGCTCCATCCTCCCGCAACCGTTTCCCTTGCCGTCTTCCCTCAAAATGAATGCTGTCTGCTTGTTTATCGCCGACAAAACTCCAGGCCGGCATCCTCGCACTTTTTTTGGCCCTGCCACATGGAGGTGGGGCTATGCCTCATTTTTAAGCACTCCCTCTGATAGAAGAGCGTCAAGAGTAGTCCGACATGCTGCCCCCCACCCTCATGCCTAGATATGCCGCACTTGTCATTTAGAAGAGAAAAATGAGGTGTTTTTACAGATGCGGCAGGTCATGCCATTTTGTTGTTTCGTTGCTGTCAGAGCAAACTACTTTTGAAACACAGGATGTCTTCTCTTGCGTTAAAAGCTGTCAACAAATGGAGCCGACAACAGCTCGCTCCCAGCACTCTCCCTGGGCGAAGGAATTTGTCCAAAACAGATGTTTCACCTCTAAATATATATAGAGTTTGTTGTAGTACATACAAAGTAATTTTGTCTGGCGGTACAAACTTCAGCTATCTCCAGCTGTGTTGCCATCAACTCTTTGAACGTGATTTCAAAGCCCTATTCTTCTCAACGATGGACTCGCAAGGTCATCAGCCAATGAAAAGCATCTCGGCAGCGACAATTTCTGCCTTCCCTGCATCGCAGCCTGGCTTTCTTCTCGTAATGACCGGAGACCAGCGGTACAGCCTCCGCTGGCATGCAGTACAGAGGAAAGCGTGGGAACGTACAGGCAGACGCGGGCTTTTGCTTCGGCGTGCAGCGAGGCCACAGGTTTATGCAGGAATGCCTGTGGTCGCACGCTCGCCGCGTAAATCAAGGCCCCAAAACAGAGCATTTCATTCAGTGAGGTTGGGGAGGCAAAGCTCAGAGGACGCCTGCATCTGGTAGCGTTTTTGATTTACTAGGGACCTGCACAACATTACAGCACTGGAAAACGGTGGGAGCCCGAGTCCAAAGGGCTCTAATGCGTAGGCGAACGCCGTCTAAAGGATTCGGTCGTAGCGGTTGGCATTCAGGAGTGCTTTGCCATTCCAGAGGATATGAGGCCATGAGTAAACGCAATGGATTAAATTAGTTTTTCTGTACAAATCTGCTAGAAAAAAAAACAAGCTTTTCTATTCATGTCAGAGTAATAACACTTGAAACGAGAATATCACATTATCACATCTGACATGTTTATGACATGGCAACACACAAACAATAAACTTACCTCTTTGCATTACAAGCTGTAAAAATGAAAAGAAAACAAGTTATGCATAATAATTCTACATAACACGTTTGTTACAAGCTCACTTTTTAACGAAGTTAGAATTAATTCAGAAAGATGGTACTTAATTCAAAAATCAACATAAATGCAGATAAATGCAAATGAGTGTCCTTAAAGAAGAAAAAGTGATGGAAAAATGATTTCAAGGATGTAAACAAATGCAAACAAAAGTGATTATTTATGGGAAACTTACCTTGACATCATGTGGAAGTTTTTACATTTTTTAAAGTTTACATTGCATATTTTGGGAGAACAAATAAGTTATTTTTTAAAATTAGATACATTATATTTAGTAAAAGAGTAAAATTAACGAATGTGACAATATTACAATAACATCAAATTTAGAGCATATTTTCATGAAATGATAAAAACAAAAAGATGCGTAAAAAACTAGCATGCTGAAAAAATAACGATAAAATAAAGTACTATAAATCTGAATAAAATGACTATAAATTAATAAAATCTTAATCAAATAAGTATACTCTGTTAATGCAAACCTAATTTGCATAAAAAAAAAATAAAAAAAAGAAATCACATATCAATGCTCTACCGTTACTATTCACATACAGCTTACAAGATGAACCCTGTCTATCTCTTGTTAATTTTTTTTTTTTTTTCAGACTCAGAATGATTTTAATTACTTTACACTCCAGATTGCAGTCCAAAAGAAAATAATGGCAAACATTCTCTCTTTTCATGCTTACTCAAGCAAGTCTATTTACTTTTTTTTTCGTTCGCAGCTTGATGGAGGGAGGCAACAGGATGGGATGTGACATTTTGGTTGGAAAGGCTTCAGAATTCAAAGCAGCTGTGGGTAAAAACCACCTGTAAAGACACTCTCTGGATCAGATTTCTTTTGAAACCTCAACCTACAGTAGCATTTGTTTCCAATAGTTAGTTTGCAAAAAACCCCAAAAGGTTCTAGAGATGCTTGCTTGGCCGGGCAACATGGGCTAAATATACCAGGAGATGCTATTCAAATGTTTATGGGTCCCGCTTGGCGGGTAGCCTTTTTTTTTTTCAACACTGCTAAGGTTCACCACAGATGACTATGTATTTCCCCATGTTTCCTCTGGAAAATAACATGCATAATACATAGAGTACATGAAAAACAATACTGTCTGTGCATATGTGTGTGCACATGTAGTATGCCTACAAATGTCAATTCATAGATTACTGTCATGTAAGTAAAAGAAAGTTTTAATGATTGTTTTTTTTTAACGTAAATCTTATTTTAAGCATTTAGTCAGAAAAAAATAATGTGATTAAATGTTAATATATTGCACTGCGTCAATTTAAGGTAATGAAATTGAAATATGTTTAAGCAAAATGACTTCAAAATAATAACAGAGTTAGCAATAATGGGGTTGAATTTTTTTTTTTTTTTTTAAGATTTATTTTTGGCATTTTTGCTTTTATTATGATAGAACAGTGTGGAGCAGACACAAAGTGGGGGGGAGAGAGAGAGAGTGGGGGGCAGCATAGGGAAAGGTCCTCAATCCTGGATTTGAACTTGGGACGCCTGTAATGCATGCCGCTACATGTCGGCACTCTGCCCACTAGGCTATCGGTGCCAACGGGGTTGACATTTTTAGTTTAATTTTAAAAAATATTTTGTGGTGAAACTACAACGTTCTTTTAAAATGTGTATAATGACTTCAAAAAGGTAAGAGAAATAACAGTAACAGGGTTGACTTTTTTTTTAAGATTTATTTTTGGCATTTTTTGTCTTTTTTACGATAGGACAGTGTAGAGCAGGCACAAAGTGGGAGGGGGTGGGAGGTTTGGGAAAGGTCCTCGAGCCGGGATTTGAATTCGGGACGCCCGTAATGCAATGTCGTTAAATGTCGGCACACTGCCCACTAGGCCTTCGCCGCCAACAGGGTTGACATTTTTAGTTTAATTTATCATTCTTGTGGTGAAACTACAACATCCTTTGAAAAGTGTATAATGACTTCAACAAGGTAAAAGACTTAACAGTAACAGGGTTGACTTTTTTTTTTTTAAGACTTATTTTTGGCATTTTTTGTCTTTATTACGATGGCACAGTGTAGAGCACAAAGCACAAAGAAGGAAAGGTACATCATCTGAAAGCTGAATAAATAAGCCTTCTGTTGATGTATGGTTTGTTATGATAGGACAATATTTGGTCGAGATACAACTATTTGAAAATTTGGAATCTGATGGTGCAAATAAATCAGAATACTGAGAATATCGCCTTTAAATTTGTCCAAATGAACTTCATAGCAATGCATATTACTAATCAAAAATTAAGCTTTGATATATTTACGGTTGGAAATTTACGAAATATCTTCATGGAACATGATCTTTACTTAATATCCTAATAATTTTTGGCATTAAAGATTAGATAAATTTGACCCATCCGATGTATTTTTGGCTACTGATACAAATATGCCCGAGCAGCATAAGACTGATTTTGTGGTCCAGGGTCACATATGTCGGCACACTACCCACTAGGCCTTCAGCGCCAACAGGGTTGACATTTTTTGTTTAATTTAACATTCTTGTGGTGAAACTACAACGTCCTTTGAAAAAGTATATAATGACTTCAAAAAGGTAATAGAAATTACAGTAACAGGGTTGACTTTTTTCTTTTAAGACTTATTTTTGGCATTTTTGCCTTTATCATGATAGGATAGTGTAGAGTAATTACAATATGACAGTTTAAACAAAAAATTTTAAATTAGGAAAAAATAAAATGGTAACAATGTTAACAAGTAACTCCAAGTCCTTCAGTCCTGAAATATAAAAATATAAGTGATAAACACAGAATGTTAGTTTTTATTTCCATATATTTTATTTTTTATAAACATTTGCCAATATACCAAGGCAATGTTAAAAACACACTGGTGGAAATAGACCAAATATTAACGATAGAGAAAAATAAATAAATAAAAAATGATAGTATAGATATTTTTCTGCACACATCAACAAAAAATATTTTATTTTCATATTTTTAAGTTTTTGAACAGTACATACATACATACATATATATATATATATATATATATATATATAATATTATATTCTGCTTACCAAGTTCATCAAAAACAATACAATTTGGAAATATTTTTACTATTTAAAAGAACTGTTTTCTATTAGAATATATTTTAAAATGTAACTTATTTCAAAGCTGAATTTTTAGCATCATTACTCCAGTCACATGATCCTTCAGAAACCATTCTAATATTCTAATTTGCTGCTTAATAAACTATTATTATTATTATGTTGAAAACAGCCGAGTAGAATTTTTTCAGGTTTCTTTGATGAATATATAGTTCAGAAGAACAGCATTTATCTGAAACAGAAATCTTTTGTAACATTATATATTTGTTTATCATCACTTTCGATCAATTTGAAGCATCCTTGCTAAATAAAAGTATTAACTCTATAATGAACATTAAGATTTTTAATGTTTTTAAAGAAGTCTCCTGCATTTAACTGATCCAAAGTAGAGCAAAACAGTAACATTCTGAAATATTTTTACTATTTAAAATAACTGTTTTTGATTTGAATATATTTGAAAATGTAAACTAAACGTTCAGCATCATTACTCCAGTCTTCAGTATCGTATGATCCTTCAGAATTTATTCTAATATGCTGATTTGCTGTTTAAGAAATATTTTTTACTATTAATATTTAATTGATTAAAAGTGATGATAAACACATTTATAATGTTACAAAAGATTTCTATTTCAGATAAATGCTGTACTTCTGAACTTTCTATTTATCAAAGATACATAATAATACTAATACTACTACTACTACTACTACTACTACTACTACTAATAATAATAACGCATGTTTTTTTAACAGCAAATCAGAATATTAGAATGATTTCTGAAGGACCATGTGACACTGCTTTGAAAAATCAGCTTTGAAAGCAGAAATAAATTACATTTTAAAATGTATTCAAATAGAAAACAGTTATTTTAAATAGTAAAAATATTTAACAATTTTACTGTATTTGCTGTACTTTGGATCAAATAAATGCAGGCTTGGTGAGCAGAAGAGACTTTAAAAACATTTAAAATCTTACGGTTCAAAAACTTTTGACTGTTAGTGTATATATTTAGAAAAAAATATTTTTGTCGATACATGTAGAAAAATGTTTATAGAAACACTAAAAGCTGGAATCAGATATTCAAATGTTAAAGTCATTTTTACACACATGTATATGAGGGAACATGTTTTGTAGAATGACCTAATAAAGAAGAAACGGAAAATAAAAACAGAATCATTAACAATACATAAGGCAAGAGTTTACTCGCTGTTGTTCTTTTTTCCTTAGAAACCGCAGTTCTAAGATATTGCCAGATATAGCATTTTGGAGAAAACTTTTCAAATAAAATAAAAAGAGCAGTGGTTTGAATGGTGCATGTTTGGAGATCATCCCTTGATAATTCTCTTCCCCTCACAAACTAATTGGTTTAAAGTTGCCAAGCATGCGCCACAAGCTATTTCAAACCTGCGTGCTATTGATATTTCATGTTTCAAAGCACAAATCCTTTCAATAAAGAAAAAAATAAATAAAAATCCTGAGATGCGCTAGCTATTTTCCTCCACGCATGTCCACAGGGGAAACGAACAGTGAGGAACCCGGATTCTGTCTACTTGTTTTTTTTTTTTTTTGCCCCTACTATGACTTATTTGTTGTCCCAGCTGCACTCACAACTCAAACTTGGACAAAGTTTGGCTCAAAGACCGTCACTCTCTGCTGACCACACAATCGGCCAATAAAGCGTCAGCTTCCCGGCCACTTCAAACGGCGAGAACAAGGCGAAGCTCGCCTCAAGAACCAGAGCTAAAGAGAAACGGCACGTTTCTCTTGCCGAAATACAGGAAAAAAAAAAATCTATGAAAATGCTGCCAGCAGCTGAATCTGCTGCCAATGCAGAAGGGACACGTTACAAGTGCTGGTCCCTCTGGCAACAGACAGATATAGAGAGCTGAACCAAGCACCTGGATCTTAAGGAAAGAGAATATATTTGGCCTTGGTGCAAAAGGTAGAAACATCTGAGTCAGTTGGGCTTCTGTAGTGACATCTCTCAGTGTCTGTGCAGTCTGCCGACAAAGTGTAAAACGGATCAGTGGGTAACAACTAGCATACTGTTCAATAACAGCTCGACACTGCTTTGGAGCATGTTTTGCGAACAGCTAACAAAAATCTCAATTTCTGGAGACTAACTGATGCAATTGTTGGACGTCAGAAAACATACGCTAGCACTAATTTAATGACCGTTCCCAGTTAGTCACGAATCATTTTGAATCAGGACAATTTGCTAATGCATCATTCACAGATTTAAGAGCTAAATCAATAAATCCATTGAATAAAAGCTGACTCAAAAGAATGATTTAGTCAAATTGGCTCATGAATGAGTCATATTCTTTATATATATTTAAAAAAAAAAAAAAACATGTTTGCTGAATAAACATTTTAAAATATAACTCAAATAAGTACAAAAATAACATTTTTTTTCATGTTTTTGAAAGAAGTCTCTTCTGCTCAGCAAGGCTTCAATTTATTAGTTTTAATAAACAGTAAAAACAGTAATATTGTGAAATATTATTGCAATTTAAAAGAACTGTTTTCTATTTTAATAAATTTTAACATGCATTTATTCTTGTGAGGGCAAAGCTAAATTTTCAGCATAACTACTCTAAATATCAGTGTCATATCCTTCAGAAATCATTTTAATATGCTGATTTGATGCCCAAGAACATTTCATATCATTAATAATGCTGAAAATAAATGTCTTTACTGTCAATTTTGATCAATTTTAATGCATCCTTGCTGAACAAAAGTATTAATTTGTAATTAATTTGTACACATACATATATACACACACACACACACAAATATATAAATATAAATATATATATATATATATATATATATATATATATATATATATATATATATATATATATATATATATATATATATATAAACATATTTAACTGTCAAATATTAGCTATATTTAAAAAAAAATCTGTGATTTTTTATTAGATGAAATCTTGAAATGAGTGTCTTGTTTTATTGTGATTTTAAAAATAAAATTCTGTACTATTTTAAACATTTTGTCAGAAAAAAATAACGTTTATTAAAAACAATTTAATGTCATTTAAAGAAATCTGATATGCTGATTTGATGCTCAAGAAAATTTGATATTTATTAAAATAAATGTCTTTACTGTCACTTTAGACCAATTTTAATGCATCTTTGCAGAACAAAAGTATTTTATATATATATATATATATAAAAAAAATATATATATGTACACTACACACACACACTTGTAAATTGCAAAATGTATTGGCTATATAATAACATGCTTAAATGTTTATTACATACATATCAATTTAATTTAATGCAATGCATTGTACAGTTTTTTTTTTTTCTTCAATTTCAAAAAAGGTCAAAGGATTGACTGTAAAGGGGTTGAGATTTGTTGTTAAATTTAATATTTCAAGTCCTGTGGTGAAACTACAAAGTCCTTTTTGGAAAAGCTGAGTAAACATTAATTTCATAAAAATAAAAATAAATAAATACCCTTTTTATCAGTAGTGTGCATTATTGAAAATACCAAAACAGCAAAAATTATGGATATTAAAAATAAAAAATAAATAACATGATTCCCACTGCTTTTCTTAGAATAGAAAACCCTGATATTAAAATGATCTAATATATTCCTGATATTTTTCAGGTATTCCATTGTAAGCATAATGTAATATATAAATAATAAATATAATAAAATATTTTAAGCCCTTTGATTCCCTACTCTTCCTAACTCTTTATCAATACCTGTTGTCTAACAATCTAAAAGCTGTACTACAGAAAGCAGCTTCCATTCAGCTCTATTACAATCAGTGTAGTGCAGTTATACAGCACCACCACTAGATGGATACCTGCATCTGTTTTCCAACAGCAAACATACAGTGCACAGACAACAAACAAACAAAAAAAGCCTTTTTTTTACAACTAATATCGACACTAGACCAGTATGGGCAAAGACAGCAGCTTACAAGCGGTGGAAACAACAAGCACGATATCAATTGTGATGTTTACTTAAGTTTGTTTTCGTTGTTCTGCCAGTTTCAAGGGAGCAATTTCCAGTGATGAAATTGAACCACCCTCCTCAAGGAATTCATTAGAATGAGAGGAAATAGTCCCCTTGTCGACGTCTCTCTCCTGGAGGGAATTCGCCGGACGTGGACCCTGGGGCACGAGCGCGACACGCCGCCAGCCAATAAACCTCAGGGCTAAGTGGAGACAGTCGCGAAAAGAATACAAATAAACACGAGTGGGCGACGCTTAAGGGGATTGATTGGCACGCGCAATTAAATGACTCAAAAAAATTGAAATTTTACAAACTTGAAATAATCACACCAGAGTAAAAGCTTTAAGTCATTTAAGTTTATTTCATTTCAATTAGCATATAAAGAATTAATGTGCATCTTGAATGTTAAACATGTTCAAATAAACCGTCAAAAAAGACAAATAAATAAAAAGTTGCCTTTCCTTCCCCTCCCAAACGATTTGGGTGAAAGTATACAGAGTACAGTCTGGTAGACAGTGAGCGTCCGATTCGTGCGCTTCAGATCCAGATCTCGCTGGAACAGGCCTTGTCAAGATAAATACATACTATTATCGATAAGGCAACAAGCGTATCTGTTATCGTGTTAACAAAGGACGAAAGGAAAAAGTGATTATTGCAAAAACAAAACAATAAAAAGAAAAAGGTAAACACTAAAATTGCTCTCGACTAAAGTTACAAAAAACATACCATTTTATACTTGGTACTATCACAGCAAATCATACTGTCTGCAAAAGGTGCTGCGAAATAGCTGCTGTCATTATAGTATAACTTCATACGCTTGTGTAACTCATATTACACCGAGTCTGCCAAAGATCACAAGCCACGTTCTGGAAAGCAGCAAAGGAGCACGGAGATTACAGTCCGGAAGAGGTCAAAACGTTTCGGCGGAATCCAACGGACTTGCATTGTTAAAAAAACAAAAGTTTGTAAACGTACCTCTTTCAGGATGCTCGACACACCGCTTGTGTCGCATGATGTAATTGTCGCCGATTCGGTTTAAAAACGCGTTTCGGTTTACAGGAAGAAAGGCACTGTTTTTTGCGTTTTCTGAAGTGCAGAACAAGGCACTGTGAAGGATGTGTGAATATTTATAAGTTACTGCATTGCAAGTGAGGCCTTTGCATTAATCATTTATTAAAGTTCAAGTATCAGCCGTACCAGGGGCGGATACTGGGGATGATCTCCTACAGACAAAACGGACTTCATCCTGAATGCGATATCTGGCGAACGCAAACGTATTGATGTGATCTATGATTTATTGAATGCATTTTGAGCGGCTTTGAGAAGTACTGCAATAAATAGGTGTGGGAAGGACGGACTGGAAATACTTGGATTGAATGCGTGTTTTTATAGAGTCACGAGTACAAAACGCTGAGGTTTTGATATGGACCAATTCTTTAGTCTATGGAAATTGCGACAAATGCCACTATGATGTCATGCTCTTTTAACAGAACGACAAACCTATGAAATTTCGAATGCGACAAAGTCGCTTTTTAGGGGGAATTTTTATAGAGATGTTTTGCTCATAAGCTTTCGCTGTGAAAAAGTTCTTGAGGGAGTTTAAAAACAAATCAGACTTTCATTTCATGACAGAAAAACAAATGGAGGTGTATATGCAATCATCGCATATTGCACTACCACCGTATCGGACCGTTAAAATCAAGTCAAACCAGTTTACAACACTGCTTATTCTTCTTCTTAGAAGTGCTTTGTGTAAAAGTCAATGGTCGTTTTTGTCTTTAAGGCCTTGCTTACGTTGCGTTTTTTGTACTAGAAGATGCCAGGTTGCATTACGACGGAGCAAAACAAGCTTTAAATGACATTTGTGGGCCAGACGAAGGTCTTAAAAGTAGAAGCAAGAGGAATCGGGTAGCAGACTCAGTTTGCGGCCGTCAGGGCGTGCATGTGTTTGGCCATGCCGTATACGTAGGTGATGTCGGGCCTTTTCTCTGGGTCGGGGTTGATGCACATATCTACCAGTTTTCTCAGCTTGAGGGAAGGGAGAAAAAAAAAAAAAAAGATAAAAAGACAAATGTTAACAACTCATAATACAGATCCATGATACAGAGCTCCACTTTTTTAAAAAAGTTAACAAATTACAGGATTGCTTGATAAACCACTTTTATCTGCCATTTTATGTGGTCATCCTGTGGTATACATTTGTGGTATATACACTACCAGTCAAAAGTTTTTGAACAGTAAGATTTTTAATGTTCTTAAAGGCATCTGCATTTCTTTGATCCAAAGTACAGCAAAAACTAACATTCTGAAATATTTTTACTATTTAAAATAACTTTTTTTCTACTTGAATATATTTTAAAATGTCATTTATCTGAATTTTTAGCATCATTACTCCAGTCACACAATCCTTTAGAAATCATTCTAATATTCAGATTTTTTTTCTAATATTCTGATTATTATTATGTTGAAAACAGAGAGTAGAATTGTTTCAGGTTTCTTTGATGAATAGAAAGAAATGAATAGAACTCTTTTGTAACATTATTAATGTCTTTATTATCCCTTTTGATCAATTTAAAGCATCCTTGCTTAATAAATAAAAGTATTAATTTATATACAGTAATTTCATCAAATAATCCTGGAAAAAAAAAGTTTTTAGTACTCAACTGTTTAAATATTTTTATTAAAAAAAAATGTTTTTGGAGCAGCAAATCAGCATATTAGAATGATTTCTGAAGGATCATGTGAGACTAAAAACTGAAGTAATGATACTAAAAATTCAGCTTTGAGATCACAGGAATAAATTACATTTTAACATTTGTAAACATTAAAAATATTTCACAATATTACTGTTTTCCGGACTGCTTTTTTCATTTTGGATCTAATAAACGCAGGCTTGGTGAAAGCGACTTCTTTAAAAACATCAAAAATCTTACTATATATTATATATAACATATAGTGCATATATTACATACACTTTTCAATAAGGTTCCATTTGTTAACTATATTTAATACATTAACAATGCGAAACACATTTATTACACTATTAGTTAATTGTTAGACCGTGTTAGCTCAGGTCCATTAAAATGAACATTAACAGATACAACTTTTAATTTTAACAACATATTAACAAATGTTGGATTCAACATTAACTACGATTAATAAATGCTTGTTTAACAGAACCCTATTGTAAAACGTTACCTACACTGTAACTAAATATATACCTATATATTGTATACATGTGTATATATATATATAAACATTTTAATCTATTCGTCATCAGATTTACGGCTACAGTTTTGGTTGGAGTCTGGAGCCCCCTGTTAGTCATTGGGTTAAGACAAACAAGATGATTGACAAAAATGGCAAACGTTTCAAAGCTCAGTGAACAGGAGAGCCGAGGGATAGGCTCTAAGCAATGTAACTTCCAGCAAGAAGCCCTCTGGCCCTGCGAATGTTTAATTCTCCGCTACAAACATTCTAGACCAAAAAAATAAAAAATACAAAAAATACACAAACATACAGTCCCCGCAAGTCAGGGACGGAATTGAGAGTCGTGATGCTGCACTGAGAAATAAACTGAGCCCAGACAAGCAGCAGCGGCAGCATCATTAAAAGTGGGGGGAAAGAGGAAAAAAAAAAAGGCGGAAGGAAAGAAGATGCCCCTGTGTCGGATCGCCATGGCAACCGCCTCTCTTGCCGGGGCCTGGCTGCTGTTGCATGGCGCGGCGTCTCCTAATCAGCCCGGCATGTGAAATGCAAATGCAGACAGTCTGAGAATTAGTGGAGAAGAAATGGGGGGCGGCGGCAGTGCGGGCGAGTAAGGATGCAGATATGTAAAATATTCATGCTTTTGCACGAGAGAAATGCGGGGGGTTCGATGGTCGCCGTTTTTTTTCCCCCCCGTTTTAAGGGGGGCTGTCTGTCAGGTGAGATACAAGGAGACGGTAAATGACACACCAAAGATGAACGGCTGACACTTTTTTGCCTTTCGCCTTCAGGAGCATTGTTTACATGTAGACAGGGAGGGAGGCAGGCCTTCCTGCAGCACTGGAAAGCTGAAGGAAGTGCTGAATGGAGGATGAGTCGTGCCGGGCTCGTAAATAATAATAATGGCAGCTTTGGTCGGACGTGCCGGATCTATCGCAGGATTTTGAGGGTACTCCGATGGCTGACATCAGAGAGTGACAGCACGTTACGAGGAAAGACCGCCTGTGCTGGAAATTCGCACGCTGGTCTATACTTGATGGACTAGTATGAACTTGCTGTTCACAAGCAAGGGGAACTATAAGTTAGACATGGCTAACTAGTTTTAAAAAGTAGTTTTGTCATCATTTACTCACCTTCTTTTTTAAAAAAACAACCCAGTGATTTTTGCACATGCAGTAAAAGTCAATGGGGTCCAAAGTTGCTGTTTTGGACCCCATTGACTTCCAATGTGGGGGCAAAAACTTTTGAAACATTCTACAAAACATCATCACGAGGGTGAGTAAATATTGACAAGATTGACATTTTTGGACAAAAACTATCCTGTTGAGGACAACCACAGAATGGACGCTCTGTGATACAGTCACAACTATTAAGGAGAAGTTCACTTGCAGAACAAAAATTGTCATCCAAGATGTTCTTGTCTTCCTTACTTCGATCGTAAAAATACTGTTTTTTGAGGAAAACATTTTAGGATTTCTCTTCATATAGTGGACTTTTATGGTGTCCACGAGTTTGAACATCCAAAATGCAGTTTAAATGAAGCTTCAAAGGGTTTAAATGATTCTTAAACGATTAAAACAATTCATATACTTTTTAAACCTCAAACGCTCATCTTGTCTAGCTCTGCGTGAACTCAGTGTATTCTGGTTCAAGACGGGTTTCAACTGGGTTTTTTGCACATGCAGTGAAAGTCAATGGGGTTCAAAGTTGCTGTTTTGGACCCCATTGACTTTCAATGTAGGGGCAAAAACTTTTGGAACATTCTACAAAATATCATCACAGCACTGTAGGACGATTTTGAAGTTGGAGGAGAAAATGAGATAGAATTTTTTCGACCTACCCTAACTCTCTTGAACGCAGAGCTAGACAAGATAAGCATTTGAGGTTAAAAAGTAAATAAATTGTACATTTTTCTAGAAAATAACCAATCATTTTGTTAGGTAAGACCCTTCTTCCTCGGCTGGGATCGTTTAGAGCCCTTTGAAGATGCATTAAAACAGCATTTTGGAAGTTCAAACTCACAGGCACCACAGAAGTCCACTATATGGAGAGAAATCCTGAAATGTTTTCCTCAAAAAAAACAATTTCTTTATGACTGAAGAAAGAAAGACATGCACATCTTGATGACAAGGGGGTGAGTACATTATCTGTAAATTTTTGTTCTGGTCACATTTTGCCGAAATTTCACAGCAATCAGCATTCCTAATTGAGTAGATTCTTATTGAATTGACTGAATCACCAAAGATTGTTAAATGTGAGTGCAACTTCAGAAGAATGAAATACAGAAGAGTGAGAGAGCATGCTAAAATCTCTTGCGTTTGAAACCTACCTCTTCAGAGTAATGGTCAGACGGTAGTGGTGGGTAGTCACACTGCTCAATCTTTTTACACAGTGAGTAGAGATTCATTTTGTCCCCGTAGAATGGACTCTGCAAGGCGGCCATCTATGTGAGGAGAAAAGAAATGTGAAAGGCACTTTTAGAGAGAAGGACGTTTGGTTTCAGACATCTTGTTAGCTTAAAAAAATGGTATACAAGTTCTTAAAGGGATAGTCCACCCAAAAATGAAAATTCAGTGATTAATTACTCACCCTCATGCGTTCCAAATCCATAAAATCTTTGTTCATTTTCGGAAGACAAATTAAGGTATTTTTTATGAAATCCGTCAGCTTTCAAAAGCTGACATGTGACATCAGGTCTTGAACCTGTCAGTTGCGTTACCAGATTTCTGCGCTCTCAGATTTCATTAAAAATAATTTGTGTTCTGAAGAAGAACAAAGGTCTTAGTGGTTTGGAACGACATGAGCGTGAGTAATTAACAACTACATTTTAATTTTTTGGGTGAATATCCCTTTAATCGTATTCAGAGCTAACACCTGGAGGTTGAGTACTTCTTTCACTCCAATGCAAGCACCCATTTCTCTCACACACAATCCTGCAACGCACACTAAATCTTCATCAAGCAGGGGCTTGACTGTTTGTGGAAGAGACTACGCTGTCCCATGTCACAGACGGCAGCAGGCAACTGCCATCTGTTTGCTCAAGACGTCAAAAAGCTAAGAGTCAAGACTAAAGAGCGTGTTTCATGTCACTCCCGAGACGCTGTGCGTTACAATAACAGTATTAAGACCAATAAACATTTTCATAATATAATTAGTTCATTAGCCTACCTTAGGCTGTTTACTGCAGCTTTATGCAGTATTACGATAGAATTCAAATGATGTGCAGAGACAAATGTGCTTATTTTGAGCATTTCACTGGCTCATTTAACTTGCAATTTCACACTTTTTTGCTTAAAGTTGTATTTTTGACTTGATATGAAAACACATTTACTAAATTATTTATTCGCCATCATATCATTCTAAATCTGTACGACTTATTCTTCTGTTGAACACCAATGAAGACATTTTCCAAAGCGTTTGTAGCGGCACACCAAAATTTATTCAGAAAGCCAGAAAAGGTGCAATAACTAGGGTTGTCGTGTTCCCAGGTGATAAATTAAACCAGGCATAGTAAATTTCTTCGGCAATAAGCCACTTCTCAATATTTCAGGCTACTCAAGAATCATTTGTAGATCAAGGTGGAGTGTGTCCACACTGCTCACGCTTACCTGTTGTAGCTTTTTCATGTTGTGTGGACAGAATGGATACTGACACATCAAAATATACAGTCGTGCTAAATCAAACTTTTTGGCCGAAAATTCATTTTTTTCCAACCTCATGTCTTTCCAAACCTGACTTTTAAAAAACATCTCAAATGTACATACAATGAAAGTAAATGGATCCCAAAGTTGTTGTTTTGGACCCTATTGATTTTCAATGTAGGGACAAAAACAGTCGAAATTCTTCAAAAACGGCCACTGACAGTCAAAACGTCATCATAGATGAGCTAATTAAACTCTTTGGTTTAAAAATGAATTTTTTTTAACCTCATGTATTTCCAAACCTGACTTCTGCAAAACATCTCAGTTGTACATGCAATGAAAGTAAGTTGTTGTTTTGGACCCCATTGACTTTCAATGTACGGACAAAAACGGTTGGAAGATTCTTCAAAATTGACACTGACACAGTCAAAACATCATCATAGATGTGCTAATCAAACTTTTTGGCTGAAAAATTTTTTTTTTTTTTTAAACCTCATGTCTTTCCAAACCTGACTTCTGGACAACACCTCCGTTGTACATACAATGAAAGTAAATGCAGTCCAAAGTTGTTGTTTTGGACCCCATAGACTTTCAATGTAGGGACAAAAATGGTTCAGATTCTTCAAAATGGACAATGACACAGTCAAAACGTCATTATAGATGAGCTAATTTAACTTTTTGGCTGAAAATTCACTTTTTCAACCTCATGTCTCTCCAAACCTGACTTTTTTAAAACATCTCGGTTGTACATACAGTACAATGAAAGTAAATGGGGTCCAAAGTTGTTGTTGTGGACCCCACTGACTTTCAATGTAGGGACAAAAAGAGTTGAAACTCTTTAAAAAATGGACCCTGACTGTTAAAGCATCATCATAGATGAGCTAATTTAACTTTTTGGCTGAAAATTCACTTTTTCAACCTCATGTCTTTCCAAACCTGACTTCTGGAAAACATCTCAGTTGTACATACAGTACAATGAAAGTAAATGGGGTCCAAAGTTGTTGTTTTGGACCCCATAGACTTTCAATGTAGGGACAAAAATGGCTGAAATTCTTCAAAATGGACAATGACACAGTCAAACGTCATCATAGATGAGCTATTTTAACTTTTTGGCTGAAAATTCACTTTTTCAACCTCATGTCTCTCCAAACCTGACTTTTGGAAAACATCTCAGTTGTACATACAGTACAATGAAAGTAAATGGGGTCCAAAGTTATTGTTTTGGACCCTATTGACTTTCAATGTAGGAACAAAAACAGTTGGAACATTCTTCAAAATGGACACTGACATGTCAAAACATGTCAATTAAACTTCACTGTTTTCACTGCGTTCAATGACTTCGTCAAAAAACAAAAAACAAAAAAAACAACAACAACAAAAAAACATTTTTGTTTGCCGTTTCGACTAGATATTCTCATAGCTACTTTTTTGTCCATGTAATGGAAACAACCCCTTTTCAATGTATGGACGAAAACACTGGGACACTTTTAAAAACATCTCCTCAGAAGAAACCAAGTCAAAAGTGTTTGGAACGACATGTGAGTGTGTAACTGATGAAAACAAAAAACAATTGTGATTTACCACTAATAGCACCAATACTTTAAAAACGTGCATGAAAAGTGGCATTAATAAATCTGGATGCATTAATTTGGACACATTTGCCAACTCATGTCCAATTAGCTTTTTATATCTGGCCTGATACACTTAGCAAAGAAAATTATGGATGCCCTGTCCCAATAAAGCCTTAGAAAAAGGACGGTGACATTTCAGCATTTCAGTAGATGTTTTGTGGGGGGAAAAAAAGGCAGAAAGAGATGAACAACACTGTCGACGTCACATTTTCGGGACATAAATCACGGCAGTACTGAAGACATGCAGTGCATCCTGGTAGCCTGGAGCTGTGCAATCCCGCTCAGCCAGGAAGGCGATGCTTTGATGACGTTATGAGATTATGATACTGCAAAAGCAGACTGGCAAAAACAGCCCCAAGCAAATCCACTGACTGTGGGTGAGGACATTTTCAGAAAAAAGCTTTCCAGATGCCAAGCATGCAAGCCACACAGTACTCGCACGAAACCACTACACCGCAAACGCACGCTGGACGAGAACTCAATTAAATTGACATAGAAGGACAGAGAGGAAACGGCGAGCGAGTTAACGGGGGTGGGGGCGAGGGGGGGGTGTGATCGAGCGAGGCGAAATGACGGTCTGGGCTGTCAGAGGAGGAGCGGAGGAGAGGAGCGCCGAGTGGCAGAACTCATGGAGCAGAGCCGGTTTCATCGCTGCTCCACACGAAATGGGAACGGGAGGGGTGGAGGAAGGAAGGGGGGAGTCCCTCTCTAATCACTGGCAGTGCTGGAGCTGGGAGGACTGGGATGTTTCTGTAACATTTAACGCTCTTACAGCAACCAGTACTTCTTATAAACTAAATGTGAGCAAAGCTCATCACCATGATGTTGGGGTATTATGTGAAGGCAAGTCCAAAGAGACCACACCCAAGTGTGAATGCCTACATTTGCACAGCAGCAAAAATACAGTTAAGTGACATAAACAAGAGTGATAATTGAATTGTATAACCAAAGTCACTTAAATTTTATTTTAGGATTCACACCTGTATTTGAGAAAGAGATCCGAACGTTTCAGATCCAATCACTGCTTAACATCAAAACAATCAAAGCTGTTGTCAATTAATTGAAATATGACAGATGAACTTATCATCTACATATATATATATATATATATTTTTTTTTTTTTTTTTTTTTAAATCAGGTGCGTTTCCTCTGATAAGGCAAGGGAGCCAGTGCAACATTTGTAGACAAAACAAAAAAACATTTGTAGTCCGCACCGGTAGCCTTGTGGGCAGCTGCCGACATACAGCGCTTATGTGCTACGGGTGTCCCGAGTTCGAATCCCAACTCGAGGACCTTTCCCGATCGGTCTGACAGAGCCAAACACAATCAATTACAATATAAACAACTGCAATCCCGGCTGCTACGATTTACTAAGTGTCAACTACAGCATTAAATTTAAGTCTTCTGTCATTGCGTCAAAGGTTTCTATACACGTTTATATTGTTGATATTGTACCTACACCGTAAAAATTGATAACATACAATTATTACCATAAAGAGCAACTTCCACCCAATTTAACCAATAAAAATTGTTAACTCAGACACAAATTCAGAAAAGACTCCAACATTCAGTGAGGATGACAGAGTACCAGTATCTGAGCCATTAAAATTTTCATTGCGCTATACTTGAAAAGAGTAGAGTTGAATGGAGAAAACTAGTTGTAGAAGGCCATTTTGTGTCAACGCAGCGCCCCTTGTGGTTGCACTGAGAATGCAAGCGGGAGTTCATATTTCTCTCACCTCCCCTGAGCCTACTGAGTTTTAACAGAGTTTGTTAAGGGTAATTGTGAATAAATAGGGGAACGTCACATGATATGATTGGATATTACTGGTTATGTTCGGCTGTGATTGGTTCATGTGATAAATCCTGCCTTGTGTTCGTGCGCGTCCACAAATCAGTCTGAATGAAATGAGTCTTGAAATGGCATGAACACATGATCTGTGGGACTTTTTAGTGAGTAATCAGCTTGGTGAAATTTAAAGTAAATCTCTGTGTCCGTGACCAATATTTACAGAGTTTTGATGACTGTTGATTTGAAAACTTAAAAAAAAAATACTTAAGTTAACTATTAAAAAGAATAGCTGAACATACTTTTTACATAAGTTTTTTGTGGTAGCACTGAGAATGCAACTTGGACTTGCATTACAAAACTGAATTTTGACACATTTCAAACTAATAAAGCGAAACACAATCAATTACAATATAAACAACTTCTTTTTTTTTTTTTTTTTTTTTTTTACAATTTACTAAATTGCGAAAAGTGTTGACTACAGCATTAAATTTAGGCCTTCTGTCATTGCATCAAAGCTTTCTATAGATGTTTTTATATCGTTGCATATTGTACCTACACCATAAAAATTGCTAGCCTGCAATTATTACCATAAAGAGCAATTTCTAATTTAACCAATAAAAATTGTTAACGCAGACACATAGATAGAAAATATCTAATATTTAGGGGGGACGACAGAGTACAAATATCAAGTCATTAAAATGCATTTTCATTGCGCTATACTTGAAAAGAGTAGAGTTGAATGGAGAAAACTAGTTGTAGAAGGCTGTTTTGCGTTAACACAGCGCCCCTTGTGGTAGCACTGAAAATGCAAGTGGGAGTCTGCATTTCTCTCACCTCCCCTGAGCCTATTGAGTTTTAACAGAGATTGGTGTGGGGTAATTGAGATTGAATGGGGGAAAGGCACATGAGAGGAGGCACTGCCTCCATCACAATATGATTGGATAAGACTGGTTATGTTCAGCTGTGATTGGTTCATGCAATAAATCCTGCCTCTTGTGTTTGTGCACGTTCCACATTTGCGAATTAGTGTAAATGAACAATATAATGAAAACTCATTTCAAAAAAAGTAAACAACTCACACACTTATACATAACCACTTTGTTACATCAAAATAAGACTTGAAATGGCATGAAAAGAGTTTAGAGTAATCAGCTTGGTGAAATTTTAAATTAATCTCCTTGTCTGTGACCAGTATTTACAGAGTTTTGATGACTGATGATCTGAAAAATAAAAAATACTTAAAAGTTTACTACTAAAAAGAATAGCTGAACACATTGATTCAAATATCTAAGCTATCAAAATGAGCTGTCATTGCGTTATATTCGTTATAAAGAGAGTAGAAAGGAGAAATCTGGTTGTAGAAGACAGTTTTGCGCTAACACAGCGTCCTTGTGGTAGCACTGAGAATGCAAAGCGAACATGCATTATGAATTGTTACGATACATTTTGGGACATCAAATCAATCTAACAAAGGGAAACACAATCACAATATAAACAACTACTCATTCACTAAATTATGAAAAGTGTTGACTACAGCATTAAATTTAGATTACTAAATGTTTTAAAATGTAAATGTTTAGCAATTTTGGCATTTTTGTTTAAATGCATTGGCAACGTGTCACTCTACAAACACTACTAAATATTACATTATAAAAATAGATAAAGAACTTGCATAAAAAAACTTGTGCAAACATTATTTTTTGCAGATAAATGCTGGATTTGAAGTACTTTTTGTTCCTCCATCAGTTACAGGGATGGGAATGTGTCTATGTGTGTGTGACAGTAATGGGCTCTGTGAAGGAGTGTGTTTTGGCCAGACTGCATTTGCTGTGTTTTCCAGTGAAGGAAAAAAAAAAGGCTAGATGTTTTTTTTCCCCTCGAAATACAGAAGATGATATACCTATAGAGTAATTTCACAGCAACATCTGTCTCGGCAGCGTGCCGCCGCTCTTGCGATGAGTTCCTCGGGATAATTGTGACGTGCAGTACCGTAGAACGGCATTTAGCGAGATGAAAACGCAGCGGCGGCTTCGACTGTTTACATGCGGTGTGCGTACCTGTGGAAGTGTGGCCGCAGAGGGGGGTCAGGGGCGAGTAGCAGCTGTAGCCAGCAAAGGGTTAAACAAGGACCACCATATTTTCATGCATCTTCTGCTTCTGACAGATGAAAAATGTCAACTGTCCTGTTTTTATTTTGGAGTTTTTGCACTATTCATCTGGTTCATTAGTGCCTGGGCGCTCTTGGCCCTGACAGCTGCTCGCCCCGTGCTCCCGGCCCCTGAATTTTTCAGGCTAATTTGATTCGGGGCGCCCAGGCGATGGGCAAGATGATTGACTTGCTCCCTGACCCCCGGAGCCCAGCAGCTCCCCTCATTGGTATTCCAGAGGAGTCCACCCCGCACCACGCTGGCCTGCTGTCTGTCTGCGGGGCTTCGGCTACCGGTGCACGGTGGCGAAAGACACACGCGTTTACACACTCACATGCGCACACAAAAGAGGGGGGAAAAAAACGCACACACAGACACCAAAGCTCAGAGGAACATACTTAAACAGAATCTCAACCACCAACACATAAGTGCGCTGACACAAATACACACCAGACACGTAAAAAACAGCCACACCTGCTCAGAAACACACACACACACAGATAGATGCTCACAACATCACAACAAGAATGAAAAACAACAACAAAAAAAACATATGGCCACCCAGATAGGAAGCCAAAAACAGACTCTTTTCTAATATCTATCTGAATACAACCTGACCGCATTGGCACGCTACAATATTTTTTTAATTTGTGAACTCTTTAGGCCAATTTTTTTTTCTCTATGCAAAAACAGACACAAATTCAGAAAAAAACTCCAACGCTCAGGGGGGCGACAGAGTTCAAACGTCTAGCCATTGAAATTCATTTTCATTGCATTATATTTGAAAAGAGTAGAGAGCTGAAAGGAAAGAGCAGTAATCAAAGGTGTTGTTATAGAAGACAGTTTTGTGCTAACACAGCTCCCCTTGTGGAAGCACTGAGAATGCAACTCAAGCTTGCATTACGAATTGAATTTTGGCGCACCAAATCAAGCTAGCAAGGCGAAACTCAATCAATTGCAATATAAATGACTGCAATTCTAGCTGCTACGATTTACTAAATTGCAAAAAAGTGTCGACTACAGCATTAAATTTACGTCTTCTGTCGTGTGACCCTGGACCACAAAACCAGTCAGAAGGTTCAATTTTATAAAATTGAGATTTATATATTGTATGAAAGCTGAATGAATAAGCCTTCCATTGATGTTTGGTTTGGATGATATTTAGCCGAGATATAACTATTTAAAAATCTGGAATCTGAGAGTGCAATAAATAAATAAATAAATAAATCAATCAAAACATTGTGAAAGTTCTTAAGTTCTTAATGCATATTACTAATCAAAAATTAAGTTTTAAAATATTTGGGGGAGGAAATTTACAAAATATCTTCATGGAACATAATCTTTACTTAATGTCCTAATGATTTTCGGCATAAAAGAAAAATCAATAATTTTGACTCGATGTATTTTTGGCTATAGCTACAAATATACACATGCTACTTAAGACTGATTTTATGGTCCAGGGTCACATATACTGTATGTTTTTATATCGTTAAATATATACTGTGTTTATACTGTAAAAAGTACTGCAAGTACTACTTATACTGCAATTGCTACCATAATGAGTACTTTTTACCCGATTTAACGAATAAAAATTGCAAACACAGAAACAAATTCAGAAAAAAAACTCAGGGGGCGACATAGTTCACATATCTGAGCCATTAAAATGATTTTCATTGCGTTATATTCTAAAAGAGTGGATTTGAATGGAGAAAACTGGTTGTAGAAGGCTGGTTTGCGATAACACAGCACCCCTTGTGGTAGCACTGAGAATGCAACTTAAACTTGCATTACGAATTGAATTGACACACATTTTGGTGCACCAAATCAAGCTAGTAAAGCGAAACTCAAATCAATATAAATGACTGCAATTCTAGCCGTTACGATTTACCAAACTGTGAAAAAGTGTCGACTACAGCATTAAATTTAGGGCTTCTCTCACTGTATCTACATAAGTTTCTATATACTGTATGTTTTTATATCATTAAATATACACCGTATTTCTACCGTAAAAGTGATAACCTGCAATTGTTACCATAATGAACAATATCTACCAGATTTAACGAATAAAAATTGCAAACACAGACACTAATTCAGAAAAAAAACTCTCAGGGGGTGACAAAGTTCACATCTGAGACATTAAAATCATTTTCATTGCGTTATATTCGAATAGAGTATAGCTGAACTGAGAAAACTGGTTGTAGAAGGCAGTTTTGGACTAACACATCACCCCTTGTGGTAGCAATGAGAATGCAACTCGAACTTGCATTACGAATTGAATTTTGACATTTTGCCATACCAAAATCAAGCTACCAAATCACAATATAAGTGACTGCAATTTCGGCTGCTACAACTAAATTGCGAAAAGTGTCGACTACAGCTTGAAATTTAGGTCTTCTGTCATTGCGTCAGCGGTTTCTATATATACTTTTTATATCGTTGAGTTCTGAACCTACACCGTAAAAAGTGGTAACCTGCAATTGTTACCATAATGAGCAATTTGTATCCAATTTAACAAATAAAAAATGCAAACACAAACAAATTCTGAGGCATTAAAATAATTTTCATTGCATTATATTCGAAAAGAGTAGAGCTGAACTGAGAAAACTGGTTGTTGAAAGCAGTTTTGCGCTAACACACTGGTAGCACTGAAAACACAACGTGAACTTACAATACGAATTGAATTTTGACATTTTGGGGCACCAAATCAAGCCAACATAGCGAAACACAATAAAAATGGCTGCAATTCCCACTGCTACAATTTACTAAATTTCAAAAAATGTTGACTACAGCATGCAATTAACGTCTTCTGTCATTGCATCTATATACGTTTCTATATATATATTTTTATAATCGCTGTGTATTGCATCTACACCATAAAAAAAATGGAAACCTGCAATAGTTACCATGAAAAACAACCTAAAAAAATAATGTTTAGTTGGTAAAAATTGATGTATTTAGGTTGATTCAACGATTTAATGATTTATTTATTTTTTTGGTAACAAAACAAGTTGGACCAATTATTGGATTTTTTTTTTTTGTTGTTTTACATTTTTACATTCAGACTAACCTAGCCATCTTATATTTTGAATCTTTAACCAACACTATTAATTTCATACTGCACCTGAATGTAATCTTCTGAAAATCTTAAAATGAATATCCATTTTCCATACCACACATTATGATGCTGTAATGTCTAGATTCACTTGTAGAACTTAAAATAACTGAGCGTTTTTATATAAAATTTATTTTGACAAAATAGCATAGAATTTTAATGTCAGCCAATTATCAGATATCAGCCATACCACGAAAATAAACACCGGCTTGTCGTATCATCATTCGTATCAATCTAGGAGATCTTTCCATTGTCTTAATATCGATCTTTGTACTTCGTTGAACTCTTCGCATGCCAATTAATCTCCTAGCGAAAGTCCTGGTTCTCCAGAGCCATGGAAGAGGGTGTATCGTATGAAAAGAGTCATGTTCGAGTGTGAGAAAACCATCATTATTTCATGTTGCTCATCCTTCTCGCACTCTTCTTTAATGATATATTAATCAAATGGAGGCGCAGGCATAAGGAAGGAACACAATTAAATATGAATCCATATTCCGCGACTTGAAAAGTCCCCGTCTGACGCCACAAACAGGCACCGACTTGAACCTACACACGCAGTGATGTTTAAGCTCTCTGGGTTTTCCTCTTGAACAAATGAGAAGAGAAAAATCACCACTTCCTCTCCATTACCCCGAGAAGAAAAGTTTCAGACACGTGTTATGTTTGTAAATTTGCTGAATGAGTGTGCACCGCTTCTCGGTTTTATGCATCATTAGCAAAACATGGGTGCGGCAGCTCATCAGAATGTTAAGAGTTCTTCCGAGACGCCGGCGTTCACGTACGCCGCTCTCCCAAAGCATCTTTAAAGAACATGAGTATTCCGCAGCTGTACACGGCTGGGCCAAATTAATTCACTAAGCTATCAAATTAAAATCTGAGATCCGTGGTGAGAAGACACCAAGGTATACTGGGTAATCTATATTTGAATAGGATGCGGGGCGGGTTTAATTAGCTCAAATGTCTTGATGGATGTTTACTATTCAGGTGTGGGATAACACTTCTCAAAAAATATGTGCTTTTAAAATTTAATACATAAACCTCCCAAACTCTGAAAACGAAGTGCTACTCCACATCCCGCCAACTACGGACTAAGCATTCTTATTTAATGACAGAATATCATTAGCAACACATATCAAAAATGCAACGCTCGTCTCGCACGGCGTGCATGCTAATCTGTTTACTTTTAACGCTCTTGCTAATCCGATTCGGTTCTCATCTCCGACGTTCTACTGAAAACACATGGTCGTAAACGAAGATGTGACTTCACAGTTTTAATTGTAAAACCTGGAGCAGGAAACCTGGCCTCGTGTTTTTGCGATGAAGGGAGATGCAACGGTCTCTGCCTCTTATTTATGCCAACATAAATCCGAAACACCTTCGAGAACGGCTATTAAGAAGAGGTTTAAGAGGACTTCAAAAGGCCGGGCCAGACCGTGAGCGCAGAGATCCACCAATATGAACTCGGTCTGTCTTTAATAGAGAGGGGAGACGGTGCGGGTCGGAAACGGCGAGGACACCGAGAGGGCCATCTGGGTAGCTCGAGACGATCCTTTTATTTTCAGCGCCGTAAAACTCAACACCAAAACCAATTGCATGAGCGCTCCAAGAATGGGTTAAGGAGATCATAGGCTAATACAGCCACAGGAAATGGTCTTGATGGTTGGGGGAAGGAAAATATAGAAGAGCACCCAGAAAAATTTGTGGTCTGATTCAATGTTAAAATGAAAGGTGAATTTACTGAACAGCAGTGGTGGGGATTTGATTTAAATCAGTTCAGCAAAAGATTCATTCACCCAAATAATTCATATGCATATGCGAATCTATGAAGAGACTCTAAAACAAGTGCTTAAGCATCATAAGCATAATCAGCATGATCGTACATGGAAGGAAGCATATTTCATATGACAGTCCACACTTTAATATGCGTCAAAATTAGTGCTGTTATTGTTAACTAAAAGTAAAACTATTACAGATAATTTTTGGTAATTGAAATAAGATACATTAATATTAAATTAAAAACAATAAACTAGATATTTTACGAAACTTACAAATTTTAAGGCCAACTGAAATAAGTTTCATTTGAAGAACTAAAATTAATAAAGTTGAAATAAAGATAAAGCTAAATACAAACGAAAAATCACCATCCAACATTTGTGACATGGTATAAGAACCTTTTTTTTTTTAGTAACCGCTTACAATTAAGTTTAACTTTCAAAGTTTTTTTGTTTTTTATTTATCTATTTATTATTATTATTATTATTATTACTTTTTTTTTTTTTTTACTCTCGGAATGGTACAAAACTTTTTTTTTTTTTTTTTAGGGAAAGCTCCGTTTTTGAGATATCAACCTCAGATTTGGAACACTACTTCTGATTTATGGCTTTGATTTCAGCACTCAGTTTTAGAAAAAATATATTTCATTAAAAAAAAAAAAAAAAAAGTGAAATTGGTGGGGATGCACTGAAATGAAAATTCTGGGCCAAAACTGAAAATTAGAAAAAAAAAAATTATAATAATAAAATAAAAAATAAAAAATAGGCCAACTGAAATAGTTTTCATCTGAATAACTAAAATTATTAAAACTGAAATAAAAGATAAAGCTAAATTTGAACTAACCACAAACATTTGCGACATGGTATAAGAACCTTTTTTTACTAACCGCTTACAATTAAGATTAACTTTTAAAGTTTTTTGGGTTTTGTTTTTTATTTATTTATTATTATTATTATTTTTTTACTTTATCAGAATGGTACTAAACTTGGTAAATTTGATGTTTTTGCTATTTGAGAAAAAAACAAGTTTTTTTTTTTTTTTTTACTTGATCAGAATGGTACAAAACTTAAAGGTTTTGTATTTGCCATGTGAGAATTATTTATTTATTATTATTATTATTTATTTTTTTTTTTTTTTACTTTATCAGAATGGTACAAACTTGGTAAAGGTTTTATATTTGCTATGTGGGGAAAAAAAAATAAAACAAAACAAAAAAAAAAAAAAAATGGACAATTCAAAAAGTTTGAACTCCTCATGGTCAAAAATAATAGCACTGGAAATGAATAAGAAATAAATTTTATCTAGTGGAAATGTCTGGTACTGCGCCCAAACAAAATCTTAGTGAAAGCTCAGTTTTTGAGATATCAACCTCAAATTTGGAACACTACTTCTGTTTTATGGCTTTGATTTCAGTTTTAGAGTAAAATGTTTTGGAAAAAATATATTTCATTAAAAAAAAAAAAAAAAAAAAAAAAAAAGTATTTTGCAAAAAAAGTAATTGCACTGAAATGAAAATTCTGGGCCAAAACTGAAAATTAGAAAATAAATAAAAAATAAAAAAATAGGCCAACTAAAATAGGTTTCATTTAAAGAACTAAAATTATTAAAAGTGAAATAAAGATAAAGCTAAAATCAAACTAATAATTACCACCAGACATTTGCGACATGGTATAAGAACCTATGCCTTTTTCACTAACCGCTTACAATAAAGTTTAACTTTGAAATGACAGCATTGGAAAGGAATAGGAAATTAATTTCATCTAGTGGAAGCGTCTGGTACTGCGCCCAAACAAAATCTTATTGAAAGCTAAGTTTTTAAGACATCAACCTCAAATTTGGAACACTACTTTTGATTTGTGGCTTTCATTTTCACTAAGTTTTATGGTCATTGCACACCGAGTCCGAAATTTTCGTTTGGGTTTTTTCGTATTTGTCATTATAAAAATTTGTCATGCGCAAAAACCTTGAGTCCGATGTGTATTATTTCATCCGTTGCGAAAAAATTCGCAAAACAATACACAATGGAATCTTTAAGCAGTGAGGATGATTTTGTTGTCCATTCTCCTCTTAAAAGGAGAAAAAGAAAGGACATATTGGGTCCATCCAATTATAAGATATAGAGAGGAAGGAGAGAATACTTTTTGTTTCAAAGTTTACTTTAGGATGTCAGTAAACTTTGACACTTCGCTAGCATTACTGGAGCCACATATTATAAACAAGACCTCGAATTTCTGTGAACTCAGTTTTAATGACCTTTACAGTGCTTTGAGCAGCGAGACGAAGTGGATGAACTTGTCAGATGCAATTCTGGATTTTGGCGTTCGCTTGTACGGTGGCTCTGAACTGTCAAAACTCTCAAAATGCTGGCTACGGGTGCGAAAAACGCCAAAAATCGAACCCGATCCGAACTTTTTGGTGATGGACGAAAGTTTTGGAGGCAGTGTGTAAACGTGATTGACATAACGTGAGGTCGTATTTATTTTTTTAACGTGCGAAAATTTCGTACTTAGTGTGCAACGACCTATGTATTTTTCATTAAAAAGATGTGAAATTAGTAGGGATGCACCGAAATGAAATTTCTGGGCCAAAACTAAATAATTATGTATTATTTTATGGAATAATATAAAGGTTTTTTTTTTTTTTTAGACTTTTTAATTTAACTCAATTTTAATGATACTCAATTTAAAAAACAGAAGTCAATAAAATAACTACACTTATTAAAAGTAACAATTAAATTGGACAGAAAACACTGCTGGGTGGTGTGGCGCTCATGTTTTCAATTGTTTTTCTCTTTCAGCCAAAAAAATCTCTTTCTCTTTTCTGCCATTAATTTTCTGCAGCTGAAATTTTGTATTTCTCTGCATTTTTCAAAACATAATATGAACCATAACATTTAATCATTTCACTTTTTAAACTATTTTTCATACATGGGTCATTCCGAGAGGTCCAGAGGTCCCTGGCTCAAATTTTTGATTTTGCTACAATTTTTTTTTAAGAAAGATACAAATGTATAGTAATGAAAGCCAAAATATTAAATGTCATTGATGAATATTTCAAGTTACAGTGGGGTAAAAATGACTTGAGAAAGGTGGCAGCATCATTATCTTATTTTTTTTTACACAGAGGTTGGTAGTTTTTTTTTTTTTTAAGAGGGAAATTGTTTTGATAGAGGGAAACCAGATACAATTCTAATTTCAACATTATTTCTTCTTCGGACATTGTTCTTTAAACAAAATAAGCATCGGCTGCATAAAAAGTGACCAATATTTGGTTTTCAACTACTGAAAATAGGTAATATTCCACAATCAGAAAATGGAGCCTCATTGACATCCCCATATCTCTGGGATTGAATAACGTAGGGCCTTAAAAAAGAAGATTCCAAAAGAAAAGTTTATAAAGAACTAGAATCTAAAAACATATTGCAATATCCTTAATACTTCTTGAGTTACAGGCAAGCAAACTTTGGAAAAAGAATATTTATGGCACTCAGACTGGTATATTCAATGCAGTTGTCTTGACAGAAAGAAACGAGATACATCTCTAGTTTTAACATTATTAGTTCTTCAGACATTCCTCTTTAAAAGAAAATAAGCCTCATATTTTTGCAATTAGAAAATTTGGTGTTTGATTATTGAAAATGTATAAATTTTAACGATTTACTCCTGAAGCCATATTGAAATCCCAATATCTCTGGAACCGAATTTCACAGGGCCTTAAAAATGAAGATCCCAAAAGGAAAGTTGGTCAAGACCCAATATCTAAAAGGGCATTAAGATATCTTTAATAATTCTTGAGTTACAGGCATGCCAACTTTGGAGAAAAACTTGTAAAGTGCCGTTTCCCCATTTTTGAACGGTCACCATTGGCACATAATGCAACAAAGATTGCTAAAGTCAACAGATTTTACTAAAAGAACTACCAATCTCTGGGTAAAAATAACATTATGATGCTGCCATCTTTCTGAAGTCATTTTAACCCCCTTTTATCTTGATTCTGAATTTCAGGTGAAAATTGCCATTTTGACCTCCCTCTACAAAATAGTGGATAACTCAGTAAATATTCATCCATGACATTTGATATTTTGGCTTTCATCACTATACATGTGTATCTTTCTTCAGAAAAAATATTAGCAAAATTAAAAATTTGAGCTGGGGAAGTTTTTGAAATTCGGTTGATTTGACACGGAATGACCCACATGTGTTTGGAAGTGTGTGAAAGGCTGCAAAAACTTGGCATAAAGTTTAACAGCAGTTAGTTTTCAGCCTACTAAAACATTTATTGGCTACTTTGCTGAACGCCCAAAACATGAACTAAACACCCAAACAGACGGTGTGACCCTCAATTCTTCCACTTAGCACAAAACCACACATTTTCTCTCTGTTGCAGAGAGCTGTCAATAATGCAGATGGACCGTGCAGTACAGTGCAGTGCTATTGACAGATGCACCGCGGAGAGCACGTGTCCCGTCTGCCGTGAAGGCCGTTTGGGAGTCAACCCCAACTCTGGCCTTGTCCTGCACCCCTCCTCTCTTCATCACAGGACGGCCGGCCAGCCACATCAGCTGACCAAATGAGCTCCAACTGAGAGCATGGGCATCAAACGGAATAGCAGATGCATATGGAGGAATACAATGCACAGGTATTGATGATTTTCAATCGAGGCCTCGCGACCTCAACAGCCTGCACCGCCCCCGCCCTCCTCGAATCCCGCATAACAGATCGACTGAAAGATTCATGCTCTCAGAATAAAGGAATTACATGCACACATATAGGCCTTTCACACAAAATAGATCAATGGGGATCAATGGAAGATGGCACAAGTCTGCAAATTACCAATTCAGCAGTTCAGCACTGCAGCTAGCTTTCGATTGTCTACTAAGACAATGTTTACATACACCCCAATATAAATAATGAAACTGGACATACACAATATATGGGCCTATATGTATGGAATGAACATCAATGAAATGACGTAATACTCTTTTTGTCCCATCTATTAAATTATTAAAAAATACATTCAAAATTGATTTTAGACATTCCGTGGCTTGAATACAGCTCTACTGTGATGAACTTGTTTTTAGTTTCCAAATTATAATTCATTATGATATTCTGGGGGGCACAAAGGCAAAATGCTAGAGATAGAGCTGTTCTGACATTAAAATGAAGAAAAAAAAAAAAAAAAAAAAAAAAAAAAAAAAAAAAACATTAAATGCTTCACAGCTTATTAACATGTAGCAAACTTATATTATATTAGTTCAGGCTGTAAAAAGTCAAGCTAAGTAACTTTACAAAACTGGAAATAAAAATGTATGAAATGTTTTAAGAAAAAAAAAAATAAAAAATGTTTATCATGAAATTAAAAAAAAAGAAAAGAAAAATCAAATATATATGTAATATATAGTAATAAAAAGTAATTTTATTGTACATTTTTTTTCCTTAAACTCTTGTTTTTATTTTTGTTTTTTTTTTGTTTTTTGAGGACAAGCCATTGATCCACAATTAAACAAATAAACCTGAAAAAAAAAAAACTTTGATTTTTAAAGTTACTTACATTAGTAATAAACATTAAGATGATCAAGTGAAAATGTCAAAACTTTGTAATAACAATAGAAATATTATAATGAAGAAAAAAAAAAAAAAAAAAAAACATAACATTTAACAAACTTATTATATTAGTTAAGGTTGTAAAATGTCAAGTTATGAAACTTTCCAAAACTGGTAACAAAAATTAATTAAATTTTGTAAGAAATAATTTAAGAATAACTAACTAACTAACTAACTAACTAACTAACTAACTAAATAAATAAATACATTTCTGAAAATCTCTTTTTCCTTTATCGTGAAATTTTGTAAAACAAAAAAATGAAATATATGTGTAATATATATGGTAATAAAAAGTAATTTGTACATTTTTTTAAAAAAGCTTGAAAAACATAATTTGATTGTAAAATGTTATTTTTTCGCAAGCTTTTCTTAAATTTTCAATTAGACAAATTCATTCTTACATATAAAATCTCTGAAGTCTTTTGATATTTAAAAGTTTCTTCAATTTGTAATAAACAAATTGCACAAATTATAATAATAAATTATTACCATTACCATTAATATTATCATTTAACAAACTTACATTAGTTCAGACTGGTTGTAAAATGTCACGTTATGCATCTTTCCAAAAGCGGGTAAATAAGCATATAAATAAAAATTGGGGAAATGTTTTTTTTTTATTTTTTTGTTTTCTTTATGAAATTTTGTAAACAAAAAATAAAATAAACATAGTAATAACAACTAATTTGGTCATTCATTTTTATTTTTATTTTTTTTTTACTTAATCTCTTAATTTAAGCCATTGATACACATAACACATAAAATTTAAAGCTTAAAAAAAAAAAAAAAAAAAAAAAAAAAAACCTTTAATTTGACTGTAAAATATTTTTTCATAAGCTTTTCTTAATTTTCTGAGCACACCCCACTGATCCACATTCAGACTAACTCATAATAAAATACAAAATCTTTGTCGTCTTTTAATTTTTAAAAGTTAAAAAAAAATGTAATAAACACTGAGATCAACTGAAAAATCTAAAACTTTGTAATAACGAAAGAAAAACAATCCACAGTCCTCCTTTACTGTAACATCACAGCGACTGCCGGCGGGTTTGCCGATCATCAGATCTGTCACTCAAACAGATGTCAATTCATCACCTCCCGGCTCCCCGCCTCCTCCAGGTCACGTGACCTGCTGGAAGCGGGACGAGATGAAAGTCTTCGCGTACCGAGGGGCGACAGCGCCGATCTGTTCGAGGCCGAGCCCGGACCTGGCTTTAACAGAAGCTTAAGAGATCACAACTGTTCCCTGTTTGCCTTCTCCCCGCACTTGGCTGACCCATGGCCACTGCTAAGCAGGGCGGACTGATCACACTGATGGGCCTGGTGCATTATGGGAGACTAATTAGTGCCAAGAAACACTGTCTCCAAGCAGCGGTGAACTCAGATGGTTGTTTTTCAGCCCCAGGCACTTTGGGAGGTGTAGCTACTGGTAAGCTTCCCCCCCCCCAAAAAAGAGGCAAAAGACGAAGTGGAAGGGGAAAAAAAAAAAAAAAAAAAACACTCAGGGGATTGGAGGGATAGAACGGGTACCGGACTAACAATGTGTCTATTTCCACACTGTGTGAGTGTGAATTTGCGCCTGCTTGCGTGTGTTTATACACCATTTTTTGGTAGCCAGTACGTCTCGTGGGATCAAGCACCGTGTCATTTACGGATTGCTGCTACCCATTCCAGGTGGCCCAAGTCACCTGGTTAAGAGGAAACTAGGGCCAAAAACACAGAGAAACACACAAAATGCCCACTTTTGAACAGGAATCGGCTATTTCTCAAGATCTTATGTAAGATCTGACATTGTCTAATGCTTAAAGAAACAGTTCCCCTGAAAATTACAAATCATCATCTACTCACCTTAATGTCATTTCAAAAACTGTCTTTCGTTGAGCACAAAATTAGCATTTTTAAAGAATATCCAGATCGTTTTTTCCTCCTCAATTTAATAAATCTTCTGAATAAAAAATCCATTAACTCCAGTTACTTTCTACAGTCTGAAACAGTTTGTCTTGCATTTCAAAGATACATTGCTGAAACCTTTACAAACAGTGGTTTACAAACAGGGGGCCTTCCAGGGTGGGCCCATAAGTCTTCATACCCAGAAGAAATGTGTTAACACCATTTAAGTAATTTGAAGACCTGTATTGCTTAATATAACGTAAATGATGTCTCTTACTGAAATATGGAATAGAAACCCCAATGCATTAAGAGGGGTGTGAAAACTTTTGGAATTTGACAATCAGGGTAAATTTAACTTATTTTGTCTTCTGGGAAACATTTAAGAATATTCTGTAGCTTCTAAAGGGCAGTACTAAATGAAAAAAATATGATATTTTGGCTAAAAAAAAAAAAGAAATGTACACATCTTCATTTTGTTCAAAAGTTTTCACCCCCCGGCTCTTAATGCATTGTTTCTCTTTCTGAAACATCATTGAGCATTCGAACCTTCTGTAATAGTTGCATACGAGTCCCTCAGTTGTCCTCAAAGTGAAAAGATAGATCTCAAAATCATACAGTCATTGCTGGAAAGGGTTCAAATGCACAAAAATGCTGAAAAAACAAAGAAATTTGTGGGACCTGAAGGATTTTTCTGAAGAACAGCAGGCTGTTTAACTGTTCAGGACAAACAAGGGACTTATAAACAACTATCTCTATTGTGGACTTTATGTAAAAGTCTTTTATGTGAAATATCTAATTCAGGTCAGTACTAAATAAAAATAACCTGCATTTTGTATGATCCTTCTTATTTTGGTAAAATAAATAACATTTTGCAAATTCTGCAAGGTGTATGAAAACTTATGACCTCAACTGTATATCCATCGCCACCTGTAAGCTCTTTCAGTAGCTGTGCTTATTTTATTTTCCGAGTTGTGCTGCGGTAAAAATAGCACCAGTAGCTCACAGAGTGCAACCATTTTACAAAATCTAAATAATGGCACCCCACAGTCCAAAATATGTAAAAAATGATGTGGATTTTTTAAATAACGTAATTCTTTCATGGGTTTCTACTACATATTTCAGTAAGAGACATCATTTACATTATATTAAGCCATTCAAGTCCCCCAAGTCCTTTATCCCCCAGGATTCCCTTTAAAATGTCTAAAAGAAAAAAAAAAAAAATACAATATTTTGACATTTTGATTACAACAGAAGTAATAAAGGGGGGCCTTGTTGTCAAAAAAAAACATACTACATACTAATAAAAACATACTAATTCAATTTATTGTTAAATCTAATTGAACTGTTTATGGAATCAAATTAGTCTGTTTTTGGGGTTGGGGGTAGTAACTTATGAATCATACTAATTCGCTGTCAGCCCATATATTTTTACCTCTAGCATTTGGACATTTTGGCTACCACTTCTCAAAATGACAAAAGACCACAATGAAGTATCATAAAAATGATCCACATGACTCTTCTTGGTGCATTTATGAGAGTAAGAAGTAGCAACGTCTAATTTGTGAATGAATCACTCATGTGATAAATAAACAAATGAAGTCATTTTTTTAATAAATCAATCAGTCCAGCTAACAAAACTATGCGAATGACTCATTCACAAATCAGCTGATTTGTTTCTCAATGACTCATTGATCCAATCGCCGCTAACCCTAATGCTGACAAGCTCACCGGAGGTGAAACTTATTAATGAACAGCAACTGAAATTTAATTAAAGTTTACCATATGACTTCAGAAGTCACACAGACAACTTTTATGGTGTTTATTTGTCATTAGAAGCTTGGCAGCCTCACTTTCATTACATTGAAAAGAGAAGCAAGAAAGTTCTTCACAAATGCACCTTTCGTGTTTAATTGAAAAGGTTTGGAATGACACGAGGATGACTAAATAAAGACAAAATGTTCATTTTTGCGTCATCTACCCCTTCTAAACATTTATTAGAGTCGAAAAAACACAGCTGACCTCCTTGCAACTTCATCTTCAATTTAGACTTAGAGCTGAAAGGAAAACCGCTGCTCTGAGTCTAATGGATCCTGGTCGGCTGTGTCGTGGAGAAGCGTATGCTATTAAAGCCTAATCAAAGCAGTCAGTATCATTTCGTACCAAGAGCAGTGTATGTTATTTAAAACACATGTAAATGTCATTCAAATTTCCTCATCAGCTTGGGAACATACTCCAGGTATCCTTCGTGGAGACCATTTACCCTCAGAGTACAAAACCATGTTGTAATTTTCACGACAGACCGCAAGGTGTAGGATTGCGTCTCACAAAAGGAGACGAACAGCGCTGGCAGAAGCTCGGGAAGAGGAAGGAATGGGGTGTATAAACGGAGGAGGGGGAGTGATGGGATGGGTTTCTATACCTTACCTCATAGAGCAGGCAGCCTAGCGACCAGATGTCAGATTTGAAGTTATATCCGTTTTCGTGTATTCGCTCGGGAGACATGTAATATGGGGTGCCCACTGGAACAGAAAAAAAAAGACAGATAGAGACAGAGAGAGAGAGAGAGAGAGAGAGAGTGTGAGTTAGGCTGTCTGGTTTGCTATGCGAGGAGTTCATCCATGGATGCTTCATTGACAAAGGTTTCAGACTGAGGAGTTTTAGATGACTAAAGAGAGGTTGCTAACAACAAACTCAGCCGTGCGTGCGTACAGTGTGGAGGGAAACACATTTTAACGCTGTGTACGCTATTGTTGAAAACTTTGGGGTCAGCAGGGTTTTTATTCAGTAATTTTATTCAGTAAGGACACACTGAATTGATCAGAAGTGACGGGAGAGACATTTACAACGTAACAAAAGATTTCTATTTCAAATCAATGCTCACATCAACCATCATGGGGTTTCAAACCTGTAAGACCTTCATTCATCTTTAGTACACAATTTAAGATATCTTTGATGAAATCTGAGCCCTGCATAGACACCAACTCAACTGACACGTTCAAGGCCCAGAAAGGTATTAAGGACATAAAAAGTTAAACATAGATTCATAGAGGACAAAAATGTCCATGTCAAAAAAACTAAAAATTTGAAGCTTAGGAGTACAGATTTAAGTTTGGTCTTATTTTAAAGAAAACCTTCGGCAGATTAGAAAAAAATTGAATAAAATTGAGGTTTAAGTTAATGAAAATGATTTATATTTTACAATTTGAACAAAAAAATTGATGGAAAATCAAAGCCATATATCTAAAAAAAAAAAAAAAAAAAAAGTTGTGTTCCAATTTTAGGTTGATATCTCAAAAAATGAGCTTTTAGTAAGATTTTGTTTGGGTGCAGTACCAGACCTTTCCTTTTGGATTCAAGCAAAGCTCTGCTGGCATTCACAGCGGTGGGATGTGTCATTCGCAGTACAGTATAATTTCTCTCTTTCAAACATTACAGGTGCGCGCACACAAAAATTGTATGTGGGACAAACATACAAACCACACTCTGACATCCATACCAACACACCCACACAATTATAGCTGCATAGTTTATCCAATTGACTCTATAATATGCATAAGCAGAAAAAAGAAATAAAGCGAATATTTGCTTTATATGCCAAACTTGAAAAAAATTAAGTCTAGTCTAGTAAAAAAAAATTACTAGAAGCCTTGCCAAAAGAATGAACACCTGTTAACAAATATTGCATCATTTTATAGTTACATGGCCCTGGGATTAAAAACTGCAGTTTCAATGGGTTTCAATGAGGACATTTTTGTCCAAAAGGTGCTGAGAGGAACTATTTTTTGTACCTACTGTAACATAGATTTATAAGAGGAAATGAGGGTGAAATATTAAAATTCCAATGAAAATACTGAGCCAAAAATTATGCAGTTAGTATTAACACAGGCAAAAACAAAAAAACAAACAAACAAAAAAACTAAAATGGACAAAAATGTCCATAAGGTTGCACAAAGGTTAAAATAGTCCATGTGACCTCAGTGGTTTAACCGTAATTTTATGAAGCTATGAGAACACTTTTTGTGCGCAAAGAAAAAAGTAACGACTTTAACAAGCGTTAACACTGTAAAAACAAAAAAAAAAAAAATCCAAAAAGTTGTTTCAACTTAATATGATTTGTTACTCCGCTGCCATAAAATTTTGTTTTCAGTCAACTCGAAATTTTAAGTTAATGTTAATTTAAGGGACAACTGTAATATTTTAGTTGATTGAACTAAAAATTGTCAGCAGGGTAACAAATTATTTTAAGTTAACATTTTTTTTTTTTTTTTTTTTTATTTATTTTACAGCGTAACGAAAGCACCACGATGCAATTATTTTGGTTTTCTTTGCACACAAAAAGTATTCTTGTAGCTTCATAAAATTATAGTTGAACCACTGATGTTACATGGACTATTTTAACAATGTCCTTACTACCCTTCTGGGTCAGAACGCTCTTGGATTTAATCAAAAATATCTTAATTTATGTTCTGAAGTTGAACGACAGGTTTGGAACAATAAGTAATTAATGAGTAATTAATTTTCATTTTTCGGTGAACTATCTCTCTAAATTTATCCTCATATTAATTACAACAAGACTTACTTCTCAATTTGAGGTGGATGAATGAAAGTAAAAACTTTGATTTAGTCAATGAGTGAGTCGTAACACTGATTTAAACCCTCAATTTTTGAGTCTCATTGACTGATTTATTAAAAACACAGCATATACAGTTCTCGATTCTCATGATTTAACTGAAAACCCATTTGAGAAACAGACATTTCTGCTCAACGAGCAAGTATTATACTTCTGAAATAGTTTAAAACAGTTTCAGAATAAAAACAATACCATTTATTAACATCTTACTCCAACAAACTTCAGATTTACACTTATTTAGCCTAATTATTTAAAGACAACACCTGGAAAGGAGCTACTGTGCACAGAAATGACACTAAATACACATACAATTTACTAGAACAATGGCAATTACATAAAACCGCATTCATCTGGGATGTATGACGTAACTAACATGATCTGAAAATAACACAACCTGTGTAATTTGGAAACGGCAGTGGTTTGACGTTCAGATTATGACTTGTAGAACAACTTTTACAGACGGAGCCGAATGTGAATGTTCATGAACGCATGTAGGTGGGTGGTTAGAGAGCTGGGGAGGAGGGGGGTATTGGGGAATGAAAATCTCAGCTTACATGTGAGGAGATTTCAAATCTCTCATTCACCTCTCATTACAAAAGAACCTCAATGATTTACAACAGGAGCCATTCAACAGGGCCGAATGAAACTTCATAATCAATTCACTCATGTTTTTTTCCGCTCTCGACTCTTTGAAATTCGATAAAACCAAAAACAGCCACTGTACCAAAACCCTCTTCAATGGTTTTACCAGAAAAACGTACGTCCTATCTGATGATTTCACACTGTGGCGCAGGCTAATGCGTGACGGCTAACCACCAACGTATACTGGTTTGGTTCTCTTCAAAACGTTTTTCCTAAATGTTATTCGCTTAGTTTATTTTGAAGTATTTGAATTGGGGGCGGAGTTATCCGTTTGTTCGACCAATGGAAGACAGCGGAATTGTTTGGGAAACCAGCCAAATGTAAACAAAGATTACGTGCTATGATGTCGCATATGTTGGAAGGCATTGAGAATTGCACTGTGACAGACGTGAGACTGAGCAGAGCGTCAGGTCGCTTAGTCTGTGGCCCTGCAAAGAATTGTGGGTAATTGGCAGTGACTAATAGCCATCAGGCAGAAGAGCGGGACCCAAGAGGCCAGTCAAACTCCCCGTGCTCTACTCCCTGAAGCCATGACAAGCTCCTTACTGCTCAGTGACTGTGGCCAACCAGCCAGGCAGCGTGAAAGATTGATGATAGAAATAGGGAGGGGTAAAAAAAAAAAAAAAAGAAAAAAAGAATAGAGTAAAAAAAAACAACATTCTGACAAATGCTCGCAGTTTACGGAAGTTTAGCCTTGGCACAAACAGCTCAGATCTGACAAAGCGTTAAGAAGTCTCAGGTGGTGAGAACAAGAGCCAAAGCGAAACGTCTCGACACCGAACGGTGTCAGGATGGTTGGGCGGGTAGCGGGGCTGAGGTTGAAACACTTGCTGAGAAAAACACAAGCAAAGACGTGGCCCTTCCCTCCTACCGTCTCGCCCTATGATGCAATCAGTGTGTCAAACCGACCTACGTTAAAAAGCATTTTCTTTTATACGAGTAGAAGAAAGTCAAATAGATGGTGAGAGCTGGTCTATGAGAAATACCAAATGGCATCAGTGGAATCTGAATGGTCAATATTATTGACTTCAGTAGCCATAAGTGCATGTCTACGCAGGGTCAGAAAACTCTCGGATTTCATCAAACATATCTTAATTTGTGCTCTGAAGATGAACGAAATTCTTACAGGTTTGGAAAGACATGAGGATGAGTAATTAATTTTTGGGTGAACTATGCCTTTAGCTGTTACTAATCAATGAATGCCAACTCTAATACTGTTCAATAGCCAATAGGGTACCAATATATTGTGCATCTCTAAATTATTTGTAAAAAAGCAAAACAAAAAAATGAAAAAAAAAAAATGGAAACACTCCTGCCATCTGCCACTGGTCACACATATAGCCCCACCTCCAAACTCATGCTATTGGTTGAGCCATGTTCCAGGATTCTAAAATGAAGCAAAAAAAACACAGTTTTGACACTTTTTGTGGGAATAAACTTACGAATGGTCTACTTAAAGTTGACACTAGCTTACGAAAATCTATTTCAAAATTGGAGGGAGAAAAAAAAAAAAAAAAAAAAAAGAGAAAATGTGTGAAAAACACGTAAACCCAGATACGCAAAAAAGAAACACTAATATTGGTCAATAACTAAATATCTATCAAAAAAGCAAAAACAAAAAAAAAAAAAGCAAAAAAAAAATTGGAAACACTCCACCTATCTGCTACTGCTTACAAAGATAGCCCCGCCTCCAAACTCATGCTATTAGTTGAGCCAGTGTCACTACGTTGCAGGATTCTAAAACAAAGCCATGTTTTGAAAACATCAAAGCGCTGACACTTTTTGTGGGAATAAACTTACGAAAGTAATTTATTAAGTTATTTATTAAGCATACGAAAAACTAGTTTAACAATGAAATAAATAAAAAGGTGCGGAAAAAAAAGCGTAAAGCCTGAAACGGAAAACAGAAACATAGAAACTGGCCTCTTCATCACGTACGTAACTTAATTAAAAAAATAAATAAATAAAAATGTAATATTGTTTGATAACCAATATGGTACCAATATATTGTGCATCTCTAAATATCTGTAAAAAAACAAAACAGAAAACCAAACCAAAAATGATGATAGCCCCGCCTCCAAACTCATGCTATTGGTCGAGCCAGTGTAGCTATGAAGCAGGATTCTAAAACAGTGTTTTGAAAACAGTGTTGAGACTTTTTGTGGGAATAAATTTACGAATAGTCTACTTAAAGTTGATGCTAGCTTACGAAAAACTAGCTTAACATAAAAAAAAAAGTGCGAAAAAAAGGTAAGCTCTGAAACGGAAAACAGAAACACTGAAACTGACCCCTTCATCACGTACGTGACTTAAAACTAATAATGTTAGATAACCAATATGGTACCAACATATTGTGCATCTTTAAATATCTGTTTTAAAAAAAAAAAAAAAAAAAAGAAAACAGTCCAGTCATCTGCCACTGGTCACACAGATAACCCTGCTTTCAAACTCATGCTTTTGGTCGATCCAGTGTTGCTATGTTGCAGGATTCTAAAACAAAGCAATGTTTTGAAAACATGAAAGTGTTGACAATTTTAGTGGGAATAAAATTACAATGGTTTACTTAAAGTTGACGCTAGCTTTCGAAAAACGAGTTTAACATTGAAAACATTAAATAAAAAGGTGCGAAAAAAAAAGAATAAACCCTGAAAAGGAAAACAGAAACTGACCCCTTCATCACGTACCTTAAAAAAAAAAAAAAAAAACACTCCAGTACTGGCCAATAACCAATATATTGTGCATCTCTAAATATCTGTTTAAAAAAAAACTGGTCAAACAGATAGCCCCGCCTCCAAACTGATGCTATTGGTTGAGCCAGTGCTGCTTTGATGTTTTGAAAACATCATAGTGTTGATACTTTTTGTGGGAATAAACTTACAAATGGTCTATTCAAAGTTGACACTTCTTACGAAAAACAGTTGAACACTGAAAAAAATGAAGGGTGCGAAAAAAGCGTAAAACCTTGAAACGGAAAATATAATTTACCATAAAACTGAAAAACCTCATCTACTCTCATGCTAATAATTTCATAAAAGCCTAGCACTACAGCGCAACTACTTCAGCAACACGTCAAATTAAGAGCGCATTATACTTATTTATGCAAATAAATCAATAGGTTGCGTTAGGATTCATTCCATTATAATGAATTACGAAACATTCGTTCAAAAACAGGCCAGATTGCATTTCGAACAAGAGAAGAGATTATCGCCGACTCTTAACGGTATGTTAATTATGCGGAAATCCACAAACACGCTTAATTAGAAAAGAAAAAGTGTAAACTGCGCAAAGTAAGAGATTAAAAGCAAAATCCGTTTAGTCCCGTTAACTCCTCAAACCTTTGAGTCGGAACGGCTCTCGCAGTCACCTCAAAACCCTCGGATGAGATGCTAGCACGTAATTAGCACTGCTCTTGGCGTTAAATACGAGGGTTCGGGATTAGCTCGCTTTTTCATATTTTAATTGTTATTTCTCTTCCCGACTTTCTTTTGTTACAATTTCCCCTCTCTTTCAGCTCGCCACCCTGCTTAATTTAAAGGTTAGGAAGCCTCTGGCGGGAAACGTAAAGAAGAGCTATCTCTCCTCTCTTTCAGTCTTGCGCTTTGTTTGTATCTGTGGGCTGCGGAGCCACTCGGAGACGGAGTTAAAAGGCTAGGGCTCGGCTTCTTAAGAGAAGAATTGACAGCCGTGGAACGGCACTTCCCGGACCTCCATCCAACGCGCATCCCAGAGTTCTACCGTGGTGGTTTGTCTCATTACAGGCTGAACTGTCAACCCCCAAACCGTACCGAAGCAACCCTGCACCCTCCACCCCAAACCGCCCCCACGCAGGGAGAGGGGGAGAGGTGGTGGAGCGACTGCGAGGAGCGAGCGAGAACGGGAGCGGGAGGCTTTGGTCTGCCCGCCCTGAGGGAGACACAGATCGAAGGTCTCTTTGCCCATGGGTGAATTTAACCTGCCATGTAGACACTCATGAATTTCATACCCTGCTACGGCTCAACCTTCAGCCTTCGTATGGAGAGCCGAAGCCTACGGGACGGGTGACAGAGAACCGCGGGAGACTCTCTCTCGCATGTGTGCTGTACCTACCTGGGCGTCTTTATGCTCGTTTGTACATTCCTACTGTCAATACTAAAACATCCCGAGAGAAGAATTCCAGGCGCTCGGATAAATAAATAAGTAGGTAGGGAGGTAGCTAGGTAGATAACTCTACAAAAGACAAGTGCAACTGCGGTGGTACGATTCGCCGATGCATTAGCGGTTATAAATCATGTTGGGGTCCTAAAAAAGCCTTGTTAGGGATCCCTAACATGGCAGTCTGTAAATGATACCGTGTGGCACCGTCCCCGAGAGCAGGTGCGAATGGATGATGTGGTCATACGGATCCACCGCGGTCCCCAGGTGACGCAGGCGCCATTAAGACATGATTAAGGACAGCCCTGATTAAGCCCTTGCGGAGATTGTAGCTCATCCTGAAAAGCCGGACTTCTGAACGACCTGTAGAGGGCGCTGTGAGTTCAGGTTTTCCTGATTCCCAGTGTTTGCAGTGGAGGTGAATGCCAGGAGCTTGCAATGCAAGACATGCTGCAAACTTGAGGTTATTTCTAGACACTTACAAAACATCTTTAGTTTTTTTTCGTATTTGTCGACATCATACTCATCATGCGCTGACATAAAACAATGTTATACTCCTACACACAGATGCACATTTCACATATATGTACTGGATTTATATGCCACTTATATTCTTTCATATTGTAGTTCTTATATACAAAACAGTAGTTATAATCTATTCTTGAGTGCTAATTGTGTTGTGTTTACGGTAACCTGTCAGCAACAGCCTAATAATTGTAAATGCAGAAATAGAAGTCAGGTAATCTTAATTAGATCAAAATGATCACATTCATATTTTAAGTACGTTTGCACAAGGAAAATGCTCACTGTCATAATGCTACAGCTTCTCTATGATATTTTGCTCCCTAACACTATTTTTGTATATAAAAAAAAAAAAAAAAAAAAAAATTATATATATATATATATATATATATATATATATATATATATATATATATATATATATATATATATATATATAAAATTAATTTATTATACAATTATAATTATACATTTATTTTAGATAATTCATATTTTAGCTTTTTTATTATTTTAGCTTACACACATTATATATATACATTTTTTAGTTAATTTATATTTTATATATTTTTTTTTATTTTAGCTTACCTTGATGTAGTAAAATAACTAAAAAAATATCTAAAAAAGGAAAAGCATATATAGAAAAAGTATATATATAGAATTTATATTTTAAATAATTCATATTTTAGATAATTCATATTTTAGCTTAACTTGATGTACTAAAATAACTAAAACAGACATAAAAATTAATAAAAAAATATTAGCATATATGAAAGGATATAAACAACAAAAACTAACATTTAAATTAAAATTAAAAAGTAGATGGAAAATATAAAAACAAATAAAAAATAATTTAAAATAGCAATAAAAACTAAAATATAGAGCTAAAAAATCCTGATGACAAAATAACACTGAGGTGTACAGTAAAAAAAAAAAAAAAAAAAAAAAAATTGGCTAAAAACTATATTTTAGTGTTATTTAATTGTTAGTATTTTTAACTACATAGCTAAGTGAGTGTTAGATGATGGTAAAATAAAATACAATAAATAAAATAAGCTCGCTATCAAGCAAAATATTATGGTACCAATATTCCTACTTCAGATATGAACAGTAATAATCATTTTAAAAAGTGAAATTATAATTGTAAAATTTGCTAAAGACTATATTTTAGTGTCATTAAATTGTTAGTATTTTTAACTAAATAACTAAGCGAATGTTAGATGACGGTAAAATAAAATAAAATAAAATGAAATAAAAATAAGCTTGCTATCAAGCAAGCTATTATGGTACCACCGATATCCCTACTTCAGATATGAACAGTAATAATGCTGATACTGATCAGTATTATAATGCTGATAATAATAATACTGATGAATACTGAATAATGCGTATCCAAAATGGAGTCGAAGTGGACCAAAGAAGAGAAATACGATTTATGACACTTAATATTGAAATGTCACAAACAATCTGATCTTGATGGTGAAAATAATGTTATTTTTTGGCAATACGAACTGCTATAAAGCAGAAGACAAGCTGTTAACAAATTTGTATACTCTTGAAAAGAGATTTTAAACAACAGGTCATCTCAAATATACGGCGTGTTAAAAGCGCCACCTCCTCGGGCAACTTTGCCAGAAGTTGCTCTGTCACCGTAGGGTGTCCTATCCTAGCATCGTTAGTGATTCAGGATCCTGTCCTCTTCCAGACATCATATGTGCGGAGTGGGGTCGTGGGGTCAAGGCAACAGGAAAGGCCAACTGCTCAATGAAATGGATACAGCCACCGGCACGCTTTGCTCTCAACTGGCCCCAGGGGCCGTCGGGAAGGCGCTTTTTTATAACAGACACATGGTTCTGCTCGCAGCCAGCCCTAATGAAACACATCCGGGCCCTACTGAGTAATTAAAGGCCGTTTCCGCCGCATTCAATGCTCGTTTTTCCATTTTCCACGAAGGACAGAAAGAAGCAGAGACGAGGAGGTGGGAGGGAGGAGAGCTTACCTAGAGAATGAGCTGCGGTTGTTTTGGAACTGAAGAAGCGTCCCAAGCCTAAGTCGCCCAGTTTCACCACTCCAGTGGCTGTGATGAAGACGTTTGCCGGTTTAATGTCTGTGGAGGAAGTAAATGTGAGTTTTAGTGACTGATCAGCACAACCAAAACAAATCTACAAACTTTGTTTCTTCACATTTTATGCAGGTTGTCTCCAGAATTAAATTAGATATGATACAGTGAAGTTTAATTGAGCTGGTACTAAGAGTACTATACTCTTACTGGTAGCTGAAAGCATGATCAAATTGAAGCAAAATATTTAATAAACAACAACAATTTGGATTTTTCCTGCTGGCCCAGTCAGGGGAGTAGGTCTGATTTTATGTGGCCTACCAATGTAAAAACGGATTTTTATTTTTCCTTTTTCTTTCCAAGAATTATTTATATTTTTCTAGTTATTTTTATATACTATATAAATATTATATTATATTATATTATATTTAATGTTCCTGTTATATTTTATATTTCTATAACAAATAATATCACAGCATTTTTGTCAACTTGTTAATGAGTCCTAAACTAAACTCACAATTCTGACTTCTCTTCCTAGCAAATTGTAAATTTACATCTTGCTCCGGAATTGTGACTTTATTTCTCGAAATTGCGACTTCATTTTTCAGAATTGCAAAATTATACTGCAACTCTGAATTTATTTATCGGAATTGTGACTATTCCTTTGAATTACGACTGTATTTCTCGGAATTGTGACTTTATCTTGCCATTCTGACTGTATTTCTAAGAATTGTGACTTCATATCTTGCAATTCTAACTATTCCTCGGAATTGCGTCTGTATTTCTTGGAATTTCTTATTTATTGCGACTGTCTTGCAATTATGACTTTATTTTTCCGAATTGCGACTTTATTTCTTGTAATTGTGACTGCAATTATCGGAATTGTGACTATTTCTCCGAATTGCGACTTTATTTCTCAGAATTGCGATTTTCTCAGAACTGCACATTTATCTTGCAATTCTAACTTTATTTCTCGGAATTGTGACCATTTCTCAGAATTGCGTCTGTATTTCTTGGAATTTCTTATTTATTGTGACTATCTTGCAATTCTGACTTTATTTCTTGTAACTGTGACTGCAATAATCGGAATTGTGACTTTATTTCTCAGAATTTCGACTTTATTTCTTGGAATTGTGACTGCAATTATCAGAATTGTGACTTTATTTCTCCGAATTGCGAATTTATTTCTCAGAATTTCGACTTTAGTTCTTGGACTTGTGACTGCAATTATCGGAATTCTAACTTTATTTCTCCAAATTGCGACTTTATTTCTCTGAATTTCGACTATATTTCTCAGAATTGCGATTTTCTCAGAACTGTACATTTATCTTGCAATTCTAACTTTATTTCTCGGAATTGTGACCATTTCTCAGGATTGCGTCTGTATTTCTTGGAATTTCTTATTTATTGTGACTATCTTGCAATTCTGACTTTATTTCTTGTAATTGTGACTGCAGTTATCGGAATTGTGACTGCAGTTATCGGAATTGCGACTTTATTTCTCGGAATTTCGACTATTTCTCGGAATTGCGACTTTCTCAGAACTGCACATTTATCTTGCAATTCTCAGAATTGCAACATTTTTTTCTTTTTTTTTTCGGAACTGAATTCCTTTGAATTGCAACTGTACTTCTCAGAATTGCGATTGTATTTTTTTTGGAATTGTGACTGTATGTCTTGGAATTACGACTTTATATCTTGCAATTCTGACTTTATTTCTCAGAACTGTGACGTTATTTCTTGGAATTGCAACTTTATTTCTCAGAATTGTGACTATTTTCTCGGAATTGTGACTTTATTTCCCGGAATTGCGACTATTTCCTGGAATTTCGACATTTTTTCTCAGAATTGTGACATTATTTCTCAGAATTGCGACTTTAATACTGTAATTCTGAGAAAAAGTCAGAATTGCGAGTTTATATCTCACAATTCTGAGAAAAACGTCAGAAGTGAGAGTTTGTATTATGTAATTCTGAGAAAAAAGACAGAACTGTGAGATAAAAAAGTCGCAATTACTTTTTTTTTTTTTGTTTATTCAGTGGCAGAAACAGGTTTCCATACTAAACAAACACAGGTATATAACTTTGTGAACGACATGCTTTTAAATTTTGCGGAAACCTGCAAAACGTAGCAGACTGTGTGAGAGCCTGTTGTTTAGATGGAACAGAATCACACGTCAAACAGAAGAAACATTTAATTCAGATCCAAAAAAGCTAACAAAAACGTCCTATATAAATGTTACGAAACATTTAAGAAAGGTTAACGGAAAGGTTACCATTAGCAAGGTATTACGCATCACCATGGCTCAAATGACTTTCAAGAGACCAGCCAAGACATGACTGTTCTGGAAGCACGCGCTCGTGTTTGATGTCAGACACCTCTGGACATGAACTTTTCCAACAGCAACATATACATACAGGCCAAGCGGTTAAGAAGAACAAGATCTGAACGGACTGCCGCCAAGAGTTTACAATCAACAAGGGAAATGATCTGAATGTAAACCAGTGGCCTGCTGTAACCTTTACCAGTTCTGCTAATACACAGCCCCGTACAGGTCTCATATGTTACAATACTTCAACAAAAGTTGCATAAATACATGGGAACTGGGGAAGACGGTCTCGGGTCGCCATGGACAGTTGCGTCATCTTGCTTGTTTTCAAAAGGCAAGAGGATGATGCAATGCTCTCTGCACTGTGTCTGGTCAAGCTTGTGCATAGCAAAGACCTTAGAGTCTCGTCTCAGAGCTGATGAGAAGCAGATGAGAAGTGGAACAAGTCTTTTTTTTTTTTTTTGGTAACATGCAATACAGCACAAGGATGATGTAGTGGGGGTCAATGATGCCCCAATCTATCTAATTAGTTGTCTGGCCAGTATATAGATGTATTTTCTTTACATTGTTTTGAAAGTTCTACTGTTTTTAAACAGTTGCACTCTGTCTCTGTCTAGCTGTTTTTGTATGCAAGGATGCATCTCGAGTAAACACGCCTTTAAGAAATCTGTCCAATTGGGGTCAGATAAACCCAAATCCAGTCTAATTAAATAAAACTTATGATTAATCATGATTAGTCAATTATTTCTTAAAACGGCCATTGTTTTCTCAGAATTGCGAGTTTATGTCTTGCAATTTTGACTATTTCTCAGAATTGTAACTTTACATCTTGCAATTTTGACTTTATTTCTCTGAATTGCAACTTTATTACTCTGAATTATGACTTCATTTTGCGGAATTGCGACTTTATTTCGCGGAATTGTGACTTTATTTTTCAGAATTGAGGCTTTATTTCTCAGAATTACAACTATTTCTCGGAATTGCGACTATCTCTTGGAATTCTGACTTCATTTTTCAGAACTGAAACTTTATTTCTCTTAATCACGACCATTTCTCAGATTTGCGAGTTTATATCTTGCAATTTTAACTTTATTTCTTCGAATTGCAACTTTATTTCTCTGAATTGCGACTTTATTTCTCCAAATAGCAACTTTATTTCTCCAAATAGCAACTTTATTTCTCCGAATCCAGACTTTACTTTGCAAAATTGTGACTATTTCTCAGAATTGAGGCTTTATTTCTCAGAATTACGACTTTATTTCTCAGAATTATGACTATTTCTCAGAATTGCAAGTTTATATCTTGCAATTTTGACTTTATTTCTCTGAATTGCGACTTTATTTCTCCGAATAGCAACTTTATTTCTCAGAATCCAGACTTTACTTTTCAAAATTGTGACTTTATTTTTCGGAATTGTGACTTTATTTTTCTGAATTATGACTATTTCTCAGAATTGCAAATATTTCTCAGAATTCTGACTTTATTTCTCGGAACTGAAACTGTATTTCTCGGAATTGTGACTTTATTTCTTAAAATTGTGACTTTATTTTTCGAAATTGTGACTTTATTTCTCGGAATTACGACTATTTCTCACAATTGTGACTTTATTTCTCAGAATTCTGACTTTATTTCTTGGAACTGAGACTTTATTTCTCAGAATTGTGACTTTATTTCTCAAAATTGTGACTATTTCTCAGAATTCTAACTTTATTTCTCGGAACTGAGACTTTATATGTTGTAATTCTGACTTTATTTCTCAGAACTGTGACATTATTTCTTGGAATTGCAACTTTATTTTCTCGGAATTGTGACTTTATTTCTCGGAATTGCGACTATTTCCTGGAATTTCAACATTATTTCTCAGAACTGTGACTTTATTTCTCAGAATTGCGACTTTAATACTGTAATTCTGAGAAAAAGTCAGAATTGCAAGTTTATATCTCATAATTCTGAGAAAAAAGACAGAATTGTGAGATAAAAAGTTGCAATTACCTTTTTTTTTTTTTTTTTTCAGTGGCAGAAACAGGTTTCCATACTAAAACACAGGTATATAACTTTGTGAACGACATGCTTTTAAATTTCGCGGAAACCTACAAAACATATTCTTGGAATTGTGGCTTTTTTTTCTCAAAATTGTGACTATTTCTCAGAATTCTGACTTTATTTCTCGAAATTTCGACTATTTCTCAGAATTGCAAATTTAGATCTTCCAATTCTGACTTTATTTCTCAGAATTAGCAAATTTAGATCTTTCAATTCTGACTTTATTTCTCAGAATTGTGACTATTTCTCAAATTTTTTAAAATCTCACAATTCAGACTGTTTTCTCAACTGCCACTACGAATTGCTATTGAGTTTTTTTTTTATTCTAAATTTTAATTCTAAATATATTTACTGAAATACATGGTAAACATTATTTATTCTCCTATTAACCAACTTCTGTCAGACTTTCAGTCACATATACAAGTGTTCAGTGATTTTGTGTGGGCGAATTTCCACTCATTTTAATAGGAATTTACAAGATCAGCAAATGTGCATGGTGAGGATTTCCCCACACAAACTTTGCAGTTCACTTTGGTCCACGTAGATTGTGTGCTTTATACATAGCTACATTATTACAATGGGGAGGAGAAAAAAAAAAAATAAATAAATAAATAAATAAAAAAAATCAACCTTTTTGGTCCACAAAATTTTGCAGGAAGAAAATTTTGAAGGAAGATTTCACTGAAAAATGAAAATTTACTGAACATTTACTCATCCTCACCCCCATCCAACATGTAGACCAGTTTATTCATTCTTTGGAAGAAATTTGGAGAAATGCACCATTACATCAAAGTGAATGGGTGCCGTCAGAATGAGAGACCAAACAGCTGATTAAAACATCACAACAATCTACAAGTAATCCACACAACCCCAGTCCATCAATTAACATCTTGAGAAGTGAAACGCTGCATGTTTTTCTAAGAAACAAATCCATCAAAATGTTTTTAACTTTAAACCATTGCTTCTGGCTAAAATATGAGTCCTGTAAGCTAAATATTAATTTCTCCAGTGAAAATGTTGCCTTGTCTGAATCAGAAGAGGAATATGCTTAGATCAAACACCTTTTCCAAGCCAAACAAAACAGTCCAAAACAGTTCTAAACAAATATGTAGGTGGATTTTGATGTGAGAGGACAACAGATTATGGACTTTTTCACTGGGGGAAGCATTATTATGGATTATGGACTCATATTTTGATTTGTATTTTTGGCCAGAAGTAACTGTTTAAAATTAAAACACCTTAATTAATGTGTTTCTTACAAACATGCAGCTTTTTGCTTCACAAGCTGTAAATCGACAGACTGGAGTGATGTGGATTACTTGTGTATTATTGTAATATTTTATCAGCTGTTGGGCTCTCATTCTGATGGCACCCATTCACTGCAGAGGATCCACTGGTGAGCGAGTGATGTAATGTTAATGTAATGTTAATTTCCTCTAAATATGTTCCAGTTAAAAAAACCAAACACATATGGGTGAATTATTAATTCAAGGGTCAGTGAGAAGGCAAAAAAAATTCAATAGAAGTGTAAAACACGTCTCCTTAAAAGTCTGTTTCTACATGTACATGTCACTAGAGTTGTGTGTGTGTGTGTGTGTGTGTACCTCTGTGCATGACGCGGCGGGAGTGCATGTGCTCCAGTGCGCTACACAGCTGAACAAAGTACTTCCATACTGTCTTCTCAGGAATCAGCCGTCTTTGTTTCTTGAAATGCTGCAGGCAATAAACAAATAAATAAATAAAAATGCCTTGATGGCAGCGCAGACTTTTCATAGACGCATGCAATCTTCGTTAACCCGCAACATCAATGTTTTACTCAATGTTTAGCAGTCAAACTGTTCAACCTACTGAACGACTGTTTGACGCACACAGTTTTAAGATGTAAAATGTCCCAAAAGCTCAGCATGGACCCCTGCTGCTCTAAAAACAGCACAACAGGATGACCATGAATGTGAAGGGCTCTGGGTTCGACTATAATCTGATGCAGGCTCTAGATTGAAAGGCCTCAATAAACTTTCCTTCCCTTTTCATTTGAAGCAACTGCAATGGAAAACATCTGAAGTTTGTGAGTACAGCAGGAGCCTCATGGGGAAACAAACATTTGGGGAGACTTTCAAGATGCACACATGCTTAGGATGATTACGGCATACAAGCACTGAGAAACGTCTCCGCGAATCTGACAGAATGCAATTAGATAACGCCAACAAGATCTTTACATTATAGAACCATTAGCTGTTGTAGTATATTTGTGATTTTTTTCAGTTGATACTGAATATTAATTAGCCAAACCTTTATTGAAGCGGTACAAATGTTATTCTGCACTGTCAGACTTCAACTTACTGGGGTCAGTAAAATTTTTTATGTTTTTGAAAAAAGCCTCTTATGTTCACCAAGGCTGTTTATTGGACCAAAAATACAGTAAAAAATTGTGATGTTGTGGAATATTATTACAATTTAAAATAATTACTTCCTATTTTAATATAATTTAAAATGTAATTTATTCCTGTGACCCAAAGCTGAATTTTCAGCATTACTCCAGTCTTCACATGAGACACATGAACCTTCAGAAATCATTCTAATATGCTGATTTGCTTCCTGAGAAATATTTCTTATTAACAATGCTGAAAACAGTTTAATATTTTTGAGGAAAACGTGATTTTTTTTTTTTTTTAGGATTTTTTTGATGACTACAAAGTTCAAAAGAACAGCATTTACCGTAAATAGAAATATTTTGTAACATTACAAATGTATTTGCTCCCACTTTTTGCTGAATAAAAGCATTCATTTCTTAATAAAAATGAATGGTAGTGTGTATACAGCTATGAAAAAAATAAAAGACTTTATTTACTAGATTCAAAAAGTTTGAGTAAAAATGTTATAATCTGTTTTATTCTGTAAAGGTCTGATACAATTTCTTTCAAATTTCAAATAAAAATATTGCCATTTACAGCTTTTTCATTCATTTTTTACATTTATTTATTTTAATTTTTTGCAGAAAATGACAATTGGTCAATATAACATTTTTTTATTTGTCATGATTAAAAATCAGTGTTATTCCAACAAATATTGATTTAATAACTTCTGAAGTAAAAAATAAATAAATAAAAAATACAAATAAATAAAAAATAATAATTTTATATATATATGTATATATGTATATATGTATATATATATATATATATATATATATATATATATATATATATAATACATAATATATATATATATATATATATATATATATATATATAATATATATATATATATAGTCTAAAAATGAATATAAACATGTCTAAAAACATGCATTTTTTTATTATTTAGACCAACTGTGATTTCATGCTTTAAATGACAACATTTTTATTTAAAATTTGGAAGAAATGTCATCAGTAGCTTACAGAATGAAACAAAAATTATACTCAAATGCATGCAACTATAAATCATAAAATCCAGTAAGTAATTCACTAAAACCACATAAAATATTCATTTTATTTTTAATGCTGATAACATTACTTGACTTTCAATCTAGTTTCTTGCAAATTCATTTATTTCTTCCAAATTAAAAAAAATATTATTAAATTATTTATTAGCAATTACAGCATAATTTTCTATGAGTTTCCAACTACTCAACTCATTTTTGTATGATAACTTGTGTTAAATGCAGTGGGATATTAATTAAAATCAGTGCTGTCAAACGATTAATCGTGATTAATCGCATCCAAAAGAAAAGTTTTTGTTTACATAACAGTGCTGTATTTTTTATATATATATATATATATATATATATATATATATATATATATATATATATATATATATATATATATATATATATATATATATACACACACACACACACACACACACACACACAGTATACATTTTGAAAATATATTTACATGCATTTACATATTTATATTCATATAATTTATATTATATATAAACAAGATATATAAACATAACATTTTTCTTAAAAATATACATGCGTGTGTGTATTTATATATACATAATAAATATCCACAGTATACACACATATCTTATGTAAACAAAAACTTATTTTGGATGCGATTAATCGCGATTAATCGTTTGACAGCATTAATTAAAACACATTTGTTTTATAACACACTGGTTTGTAAGCTAAACTTAATATCATTTAATCTCTTAAACACAGATTTCAAGTGTGTTTTGTATTACATCTCAGCAATTTCACATCAAAGCGCACCGTTCGTTTCAATCAAACAGATGTTTCAGCATTGCTGACAATTCCGGACAGTACTTAATAAAACCAACATCTATTATTCTCCAAAAACACTGAGTGTGATACAGCACCAAATGATCCTTTTTAAAATTCTGCAGCGATTCTAAGCTTTTAGCACGGTGTTGTCCAGCACGGTCGCTTTGGAGGTTCACAAGTGCACGACCTCGCTTCAAAGCAGAAACGAATATGACGTTACGTTATTAATTAAGACAGAATTAAGACTCGGTAATTATGACCTTTTCACATGCAGTCTCAATAATTAAGCCAGTAAACCTACTTGTCGAGGCATTTAAAAGGGGTCGGGAATTGATTAACAAAACAAAACGGGTTGTTTCAGCGCGTCGTACTGCTTCATTGTGCGAACGCTCGCTCGGGCCGTTTTGAGCCTCGTCTCCACCCGTACCTCTTCACAGAAATGATCAGAACGCCGGCGAGCGTGCGGTCTCGAGCCCCAGAAAACCTTGGCCCACATCCAAACAAAGCCGGTGGATCTATTCTTCCCCTGCCTTTCTATTTGCATATCAGAGGGCTGTTTGATGTCAATGAGGGAGAGCGGCAGCCCCCTCTGTGCCTTTAAAAAGCAAACACGGCACATGCAATATTCTGTAAGTGCATGCAAATGAAGGGGCCATTTGATTTCATTTGAATTCCGAGATGGACAGAGAGAATTGGGGAGGGGGCCAGAGATGCAAAAAAAAAAAAAAAGAAAAAGAATTACAAAAAAAAAAAAACGTAAAATTTATGCATTCACAGCTTCTGTTTTACATATGGCTCAATGTTCGGTCATACAACGCTGAGGGGATTATCCGCTGTATACACCTTTGGAGCGACATTGTTTAATAAAAAAAATAAAACTAATTAAAGCGGAGCAGAAGGGCTGAGAAATCCAGCGGCGCGCTGGAGCAGACCGAAGTCGGGATACTTGCGCAAGCGTGCGTTATGATGCACATGTCGAAGGCGTCGTCATACTAATCCGTCCTGTTCCTCATTTACCGACGCAAACGCTTTGTTTGCGCTGGGAATGATTTATGCGGGTGGAGATTTGGCGGCGAGGGGTTTTACATGCAGACCATTAAATGTGGAGCATCAGGTTGTAGAGCTGCAGGGGTTGTCAGGAGGAAACGGGACGGCTGAGCGAATCGAACGTGCATGATTCTAATAAACAGTCCGATTGTGGGATGTAGATGATTTTACCTTCGTCTGGGCATCTTGCACTACTGTGAGGAAGCAAGGAGGAAACTGCTGACAAATCGGCATGTGTCCTTACCTTTATCATTTGTGAGAGGTCCCCGGCGTCTGCGAGTTCCAGTACTATATTTAGCTCGTTCTCTTCAATGAATGACGCGTGGTATTTAATTACATTGGGGTGGTTCAATTGCTGGGGAGAAGAAGGACAGAGGGAAAAGGCAGAGTGTCAGTGACTGTTTAAATATTAACAAGACTCTGTGGGTCAGGAAAGCCTGCAAATAAGACGGCGGCGCAAACCAAAGCAGACGCTTGTATGAAGGTAAACATGACATTATGGTCTGTTTGAGGTACTCTGGTCTCTGCAAAATCAAACGACTGGAATGGAACACATTTATGACTACTGTGGCAATATTAGAAATGACAGAGGTCGTCAAGTAATGCACTTAATTAGTGTTAATTGTGGAACACATACATACATACATACATATACATATATATACACATATTATACATATACATATATATACACATATTATATATATATATATATATATATATATATATATATATATATATATATATATATATATATATATATATATATATACACACACACACACATACACACACACAATGCATTTATGTGTGTGTGTAAATAATATATTTGTAAAACAAAGTTATCTTATTAAATAGGGTAAATACGTATAATTTACGTATAATAAATATTATGTAAGGGATAATCAACGGTTTGTCGTGCATTAAAGGATTTTTAATGCGTGACGTGGGGGCAAAGAACCACCCGACACCAAGCGGAAGTGCATTTAAAATCCTTTAATGCACTGCAAGCCATTGATTATCTGCTTATTCCATGGTCATTGCTAAGATATAAATAAGTTAAACTAGTATTGCTCTTTGCAGCGCAAAATTTGACCGAATGGGGAAAAATTTGAGTTATTTTCATCAGTTACAGCACTTTGGCTCTAGCATTCTGCCCGCTTTAAATCAGACACAGAGATTAAATTGTGTGGTTAGATCACATTTATTTGAACGAATAATAGCATTTATTTTAATTAATTATCGAGAAAGAGAGAGAGAGATGACAGTTGTGTGTCCGTTACCTGCGTCTGTGTGTCTGTCTCTACAAACAATTAATTATTTAAAAGACAGCGATCTTACCAACTCGTTGCTTAAGAATATAATGTAGCGATCCAGTATCTAGGTTTCGTTATTAGTAAAAATCACGGGGAAGTGTTGACAAGTTTAAGTGTGTGTGCAGTGCCATCTGCGATTTCCAACATCTCTGTGTGTGCGTGTGCATCAATTTAAGCAGTGCATTAACATAGAACGGTGATTAAACTGACTTTGAACTACCTGTGCATTAAACGGTTTTACTGCATACCTGCCAGCCAATCAGAATCCAGTATTCAGACAGACCATGGAATAATAGAAAAGATTAGATATATATTATATATTTATATTGATTATATATTATATGGTACATTTATAATGGTATTATATATATATATATATATATATACACACACATTAATTATTATAAATATATTATGTAAAGACTATAAAATAATATAACATTTTACTGTTTATTATTATATATAATATTTATAAATTAAAGTTATTTCATTAAATATGGTAACTATATATAATTCACACAAGTGAATATAAAATCTATATTTTTATATTAATGAGTAGAAAATAATTAATTAAAATTAATTATTGAATATTATATGTAGTTATTGTTAATATATAGATATATGTAGATGTATCATTTATAAAATAATATAACTTATTTTATTTAGCATTTTACAAATTAAACAAAATAGTTATTTAATTAAATATGGTAAATATATATATATATATATATATATATATATATATATATATATATATATATATATATATATATATATATATATATATATATATATATATATATACCATTCACACAAGTGAATACCAATTAATAAAAAATAGAAAACAAAATCTATATTCGTATATAATTAAAGTAGAAAAAACTGATAAATTACATGTTAAAATTAATTCTTGAATATTATTTGTAGTTAGTTACTATATATAGATTAAAATAATATATTTATAATAACATGAAGTTTAAAAATAATACAACTTATTATGTATTATTTTATATATTATTCAAAAAAATATACAGTTGTTTCACTGAATATGGTAAATATATATAATTCACAGTGAATAAATAATAATAGAAAATCTATATTTTATATAATAAAGTAGAAAAACAATGAAAAAAACATACACACTATATTATTGTTATATTAATAACAATAATAATAGTAATAATGATGATGATGATGTGTAGAGAAAAAAAATATTCTATCTATATACAGTAATAGTACAGTATACATACTAAATTACATTTAATAATTTGTTTATATAATAATAAGGGTGATGGACTTGTTTAGTATGAGCAACAGCAAAAGTGAAGCTCATCTTACCAAACACTGCTAATAAACAGAAAAAAACAAACACACTGAATTTTCCAGCTGACGTTAACATCATAGGCCAGGCAGCAGCAGTGCATGGCAGCACAGCACGATCCCCCCCAGCCCAAGCCTTCAGCTTTTTGCCGTTTCCTGTTGGTTGGTCAATGAGCTGCGATCGGTTTTTGCGCTGAAGCCGACTTGAGGGTTGGGGGTCGCAAAATAAAAGGAAACAAGTGTATCAATGAGAAGCGAGACAGGCGAAGGCCCTCGCGAAACGGGAGGGTGTCGGGCCCCCGCTACGCGCTGTGACACAGCAGAGGGGGTTATTAAAGAAATGTTCATGCCCCGCGCTGATATAGGGGAGGACGTGCGCGCCTCTGTCGCCATCCTGTGACTTTCCTTAGATGTATTTTTGGATCACACAGCTGCAGCGAGAGTGCAGCCGGCGGTGTCAGCCCCATTCTTGCTTCCCCTTAGCTGGCACATCCAATGTGGCGGACATGAAACGCGGCGGGATGTTGACTTTAATCACGTTAAACGCCGTAATTTCGCTGTTGTTTTCCATCGGGAACAATATTAAGCCAACCCTCTGTTTACGACGAGGCCGATTAGAGTGACAATTATATTATAAGAAGCCACACTTGTGGGTTCTGCAAGCGATTTTGTTATCCTGTTGGTTCCTCGAGTCTCGAAATATTAATATGGTGTGAATGGATTACAATATCGCAACAGATTACATTACGATGGATTACAATGGTTTGTGTTTTCAATTGCACATCGTTTCCGCATAACAGCGTAATTTTGTTTACGACAGGCTTCAAAGTGACAGAAAAAACAAATAGACAGATACGCCAGGGAGGGGCGGCTCGCGTCGCTCCCCCTCATTATTTTGATTTGCGACTTTTCCGTATTTTTCCCCGGCTTTGTCCACTGAGGTAGAAGGCATGAGTCTGTGCTCCACGCAAACGGCTTATTAGCAGCTTGAGGTGAGCTGGTTATAACGACTGAATTCATTAGCGCTGGAGTAGAAATGATTGTGTAAAGCAGACAAAAAAGGGGCGAATGTGAGACGGGAAGAGGAGGAGGAACATGGTAGGAAGGCCGGCGTTGCGGGACCCTCTGACCCCGGCGCATTCGGTCGGCAAAGTGTCGTTAAGGAGCGTGACGGCGACCTCAGTCACCCCGCCAGCGACGTGACCCCTTCACCCGCCACCTCCGCTTCCTCCCATGAGAATGAAGACATCTCAGAGGGCTTGAAAGTGGCACCTTGCTTCTTTCTACTTTTTACGTTCTCATAAATTGTCTGGAGGACGTCGGGTCACAGTATTGTCGGTCGCCACAAAAACGGCTGATATTCCAGCTTCGTTTCTGTCGTTGCGGTCACATGGCCGAAATCGTCAACTTTGTGCAGCGCAAGTGTGAACAGCCTTCGGATTATTACTGTGTGCATAAAAGAACGGGAATATGAAAAAGTAGCAGGGCGAAAAAGGCAGCAATTATCTTGTCTCAAAGAAGAAGCCTACAGACGGAGATGGAACGCGAACTGGCTCCGCAATGGACGCAATCGGAGCTGAAACAATTAACATGACAACACAGAGAGACGTGCGCGCGTGTGTGTGTGTGTGTTTGAGGAAGGTTTATCCGACAAGCGATACAAAGACACAACAGAGCAGAGAGAGAAGCCAGACACCTCAGATCAGCTAGACATCAGCTCTTATTGGAGCTGTCATTAACTTTCGTTAGCGCTTGTGCTACCGCAAGCCGCAGCCTGTTTAAGGAGGTTTGATGAAAACGATTTATTAAAAGAGAAGAAAAAAACATTATGAAACATCAAATGATTCATGGTAGAATGTGCTAAATCTCCTTTATGTTCCAGTGTCACCTTCATCCTCAACATAAATATATCAATCAATCAAATCAATCAAATCAATCAATCAAATCAATCAAATCAATCAAATCAATCAATCAAGAGGTAATAGCAAGAATAACAATAATAATTAATAATAAATAAGAGTAATCATTAATAATAGAACTACTATTAGAAACATATACGTGCGTATGTGTGTGTGTGTTTATATACACACAAATAAATAAGTAAATAAATAATTAAATAAATAAAAGTAAATAAGTAAATAAATAAATAATAATAAAAAAAAAAAATATATATATATATATAGATAGATAGATATATATAGATATATGTATGTATGTTTACATGCTAAATATTTTTGTTTCCTTAACCAAAATATGATTGAATTACACACACACACACACTCTTATATATAAATATATAAATACTATAAATATTAACTTTATTATTATATATTTATTTACTATATTTATTTATTTATTAAATAATAAAATTATATTGTAATTATTTATATATAGTTATGTGTATATATGAAATGTTTTATAAAATATTTATAAATATATGAATATTACAAATATTAATTAACTTATTTATTTATTAAATAATAAATAAATAAATTATTTTAATTATTTATATTTATGTGTATATATAAATAAACACACATATATATACACGCACACATATATAGTTGTGTGTTATATATATTTTTTTTTTGTGTGTATGTGTATGTATGTACTGTATATGTACGTGTGTGTGTGTGTGTTAAATAAATAAACAAACAAACAAATCAATGTCAGTAATCATAATTATTCATTTTTATACCTATGTATGTATGTATGAATGTATGTGTGTGTGTTTGTGTGTGTGTGTGTATATATAATTCAACAGTATATTTTGGTAAAGAAAACAAAAATATTTAAATACCATAATTTTGGCTTTGTGGTCAATTAAACTGTTAGGCATGTAAATAAGTAAATAAAAAAATATTTAAAAAGTGGAAAACTGCTGGCCTGAAATGCTTATTGTCGAAAAAAAAAAAAAAAGTATTTTGTGGCACTGCAAAACAAAACAAAACAAAACAAAAAAAAAAAGTCAATCTTGGCCTGAAGGAACGACACAAAGAGGACCGTGTTCTGCACTTGCCTAACAGAAAGAGAGAGGAGACCGAGGGAGAGAGAGAGAGAGAGAGAGAGAGAGAGAGAGAGAGAGAGAGAGAGAGAGAGAGAGATAGAAAGAGCTGAAGGTCTAATCCAGATCAATTGTTTTCTGTTTCTGAATCTCTCTCTCTTTCTCTCTCTGTGTTTCTCTGGTATCGGGTCTCGGCAGAGGCACCTTTAGAGATCCTAATAGCGGCACATGGTGTCGGTCTCTCTTTTCTCTGGTTTCTTACCTTCAGGAGATCTATTTCTTTGATGCAATCTTGCCGAGCTTTGGCATCCATCAAGTCGAATATCTATCAAAAGATCAAAAGGGAGAGAGAAAGAGGAAGGAGAAACAGAGTTATGGCATAAAGACAGAAAAAGATAAAGCAAGTAAAAAAAAAAATGTTACTGGTACAGGGTGGTAGAGCAAGAAGGAGGGGGGACGTCACACTGAAACCCAGGACCCCCAAACTCCTGCCCCACCACATCTACACCCCGCCTGCCTCAAGCGTCCCTGTTTTCCCAGATTCACCTGCGTTAATAGGTCAAGAGAACTGTGCGAGGAGACAGGGTTCATTTTTAGTTCATTCAATTTTTTTCAATGTTTAGAAATACTTCAATATTACATATGAATATTTAATCATATTAATTCACTTATTTATCTATCTTTTAAGTCAATAATTTGACCTTTTTATCTTTTAATTTCTTTATTTATTAGTACCAATTCTTATTTAATTACTTGTAGTGAAAAAACTAGTATTGATTAATTTACTGATCTTTGAATTTATTTATATTCATTTAATTATCTTTTTCATTTATTACTAATTATTTATAGCATCAGTTATTTGTATTGATATGTGATTTGGATTAGTCACCTTTTTATTTATTACTAATTAATCATTTATATATATTGTTTATTTGCATTAGTTAATACATTTATTTATCTTTTATATAAATGTACTAATTAATTAAATTAATTGTAATGAAAAACTTGTACTGGTTAATTTACTGATCTTTGAATTAATTTTATTTATTACTAACTGATTACTTATATAGATTGTTTATTAGTATTAGTTGTAGTTGTAGTTTTTGTTAGTTTTAGTTGTAGAGAAAAACTTGTATTGGTTAATTAATTGTATTAAATAATTGATTAATTTATTGATCTTTAAATGTATTTATTTATTAATTTAATTCTCTTAAATATTCAACACTAATTATTTACATCATTATTAATTTGTATTAATACATGATGTGCATTCTTAATTAAAATTAATAAATTATTATTTTAATAATTCAATTATCTATATACATCATTTGTATTAGTTTTAATACAATTTTTATATTAAAAAAAGGGTATATTTAAATGTGTTAATATTTATATTAATACATTTATTTTATTACTAATAAAAATTACTAAAAATACAAATTATTTAAATAAACATTTATGTTAGTAGCATTGAAGTACTTATCGGGTTATTATTATTCATTAATTATTTTTAATTTATCTTTTAATTAATTAATTTGACTTTTTTTTTACTATTTAACTGCTTTTACCTTTTAATTTATTACTATTAATTTGTATTAAATTACTTGTAGTGAAAAACTTGAATTAGATTTTTGAATTTTTGAATTTATTACTAATTATTTATATACAATGTTTATTTGTATTAGTTAATACATTTATTATATTTTATTTAATGCTTTCATTTATTTACAAAAACTACAAATATATTTATAAATATTTTAACGAAAACAATATTTTTTTAATATTAATTATTATTAATATTAATTAATATTTTTTAATTAATATTATTTATTTAATAATATTAATTATTCGTATTTTAATTAATTAATTTGGCTTTTATTACTAATTAACTAATGTTTCTTTAAATTTCTTTATTAGTATTAATTACTATTAAATTACTTGTAGTGAAACACTTGTATTAATTAATTTACTGATCTTTAAATTTATTTTATTTATTACTAATTATTTCAGTTTCATTAACAAAACAAATATTTTTCATAAAAATTTTAATAAAAAATATAATAAATACTTAAATGCTACAAAAAAAAAATCAATATTATTTACTTATACTAATTAGTTCATTTACAAGTCTTTTACATCATTAATTCGAATACAAGTTTGAAAAAACTACTGATATTTAATTATGTTTTAATTTCATTATTACTAATTATTACTACTATTTATATCATTATTTATTGTATTAGTATGTTTTTATTTACTACTAATCAATTATTTATATACATAATTTATTTGTATTAACACATTTATTCATCTTTTATTTAACTGTTTTTTAACAGTAATAATAATTATTTTTGAAATAAAATCACATATGATAAGACACTGAAACGCAATTTATTTAGCAATAACCGGCTGACTTTAAATTATGTCATACTTGTTGTAAAACAAGATTGTTTGTGCTGTTTTGGAATATCAAAAGCCGGTTATGCCGACAGTTTGTTAGATGTATCTGTTAAAACACTGTTTTGATCATGTCTGTCCTGATTATAATAAAGCACAAGCGTAAAAAGCAAACAGAAAATGTTATGAGCATCTCAAGGCAAAAGTCTAAAAATCAAGCCAAAACTTTCAAACTTAAAGAGAGCGAAACTAGTCCAAAAATCACATTCTTCCTTCACGCAATCAGGGTTGCACAATATTTGCGTCAGGAAACATCGCATGTAATAATTATCCTAATCACAAAAGGTGGAAATGTTGCCCACAGTGGACAACCACCCTGACAGCTTTGGATCACGCACAAAATCAGAGAAATTAAAGTTGATTTCCATTGCAATATGTATGAAATATTATGTATCTGCAGGTCTAAAGCTTAAATTTTCAAGTCAACAAGTGGTATGAAATGAACTGCATTATGGGATATATTCACTAAGACAAGAGTGTTATTATTACCTGTCATTTTTAATGGCATATACAAAAATGCCAATTGTTTCTGGGCTCATCATTAGTGTTAATAAAGTCAGCGGCAGTGACAGAGTCGACCGCTGTGTGTGTGCGTTGGGAAAGCAGAAGCGCTGGTAACCGGGCACCGCTCTTTTAATCTAGAGCTTGCCAATTATTTCTTCCAGCACGTCTGCTTTGCACATCCGGAGGAAACTGTGGAGCTTTTTTTTTTGCACGTGTTGGCTGCGTCTGTGAATATGTTTTATGGCAGGAAAAGAAACCGATTCAATCGTGATTATCAGTGCAAGAGCCAATCGGATGCCTGATTCTGTTCAAAGAAAATTTCCTGTATTTATGAAAAGAGTGTTTTGTGTTTTAAGCTTATAATATTGTTTTTGTTATATGAAATTCATGACTCGATGTTCCAAAAAAATTCAGATTTGATTAAAGTTGTTTACAAAGTTATATAACAAGTGTTTACAGTTTCCTTCAGCTGTGTAATCGTGTGCTGCAGCAGAACGAATGTTATTAATCAAGACACAAACTACAATAATCCGACATTCAAACGTGAATCTCTCAAAGTGGCTTTTGGTCGGTTCAGATTTATGCTTCAGCATTTGACAATATACAGAATATGTCAATATATTTGCTTGCAATGATTTTGTTTAATTACATATAGCTAAACAAAATATTATATCAACACTCAGTATTTACTTGTAATGATGCTTAAACATCATTATTAAATCGTGATATTATCAATGTTAA
>CM070028.1:16211345-16361345 GCA_036247105.1 Cirrhinus mrigala | reverse complement strand
GACCAATTTAAGAATTTCATTGTTTTCTAACTTGACAGCTTTAAGGGAAAAAAAAAAGGTGTGAGCCAAAGAATTGCCCCATCCAATTAACACACTGAGGTAGCTTGTTTTTCCATGTGACAACACGCTCTCAGCCCCTTCTTCCAGGGACACATCTGGTGCGGCAGAAGCAGCGCTCTCTTTCTGCCACCGCGGCGAAGAGAGAAAGCTGGATCTGACTAAATTTAACAATATCAAGCTAATATCCAAGATGCCAGGTTTCTCGGCAATGTGTAGTTATTTTGTGTCAAATCCAGAGAGGCTTATGAAAAAAAATGGTTATTTGAAACACAATAGCAAGTTGGAAAAAATCATGTTTTTTTATGGTTATATAAACCAAGGAAGAGGAAAACCACTGAGCAGCCTAAGGGGTCAATGACAAATTTATTCACTAATTAACAACAGTGTTACTGTCAGCTAAACTGAAAAATATTAATATAATTTAATAATTAAAATCTGAAATAATGTTAATAAATATTAGACTAAATTTAAAATGACTAATTTCACAAAAAAAATAAATAAATAAATAAAAATAAAAAAGGTAAAATAAGAAATTTACAGAAACATATTATTATGGTTTTTGTTAATTGAAATATAAAATAAAATGAATATATTATTAGATTAAACATTAAATGAAAATGAGAGATTTTGGCTTTGCCAACTAACTAAAATTACTAAAACTAAAAATTTAATTAAAGATTTAGTCTTAATAGACATACAAAAAAAAATAAATTGACAAAAATATTATTTATATAGTTTTTGTTAATTAGAATCATAAAAATAAAATAAATGAATTAATAAATATTAGATTAAAATAGTATATGAAAATGAGAGATGGAGGCTTTGTCAATTTACTAAAATTACTCTAAACTAAAAATAAAATGAAAAATTTAGGCTACATAGACACAAAATAAGAAATCAACAAAAACATTATTAATACAGCTTTTGCTGATATGCATCTAAAATAAAACGAATAAATATTTGATTAAAAATATTAAATGAAAATAAAAAAATGTAATAAAATGAAAATGAGAGATAGTTTTAAAATTACTAAAACTAAAAGTGAAATGAAAATAAATTTAGGCTAAATAGATATATAAATAATAATAATAATAATAATAATAATAATAATAATAATAATAATAATAATAATAATAATAAATAAATAAATAAATAAATAAATAAATAAATAAATAAATAAATAAATAAATAAATAAATAAAACATTAATATATTTTATTTAGAATAATAAGCATCTAAAATAAAATGAATAAATATTAGATTAAAAATATTAAATGAAAATGAGAGATGTTGGCTTTGCCAACTAACTAAAATGACTAAAACTAAAAGTGAAATGAAAATAAATTTAGGCTAAATAGACAAAAAAAATAAATAAATAAATAAAATAATAATAATAATAATAATAACAATAATAAATTAAAAACATTACTATAGTTTGTTATTTAAAATTGAAAATAAAAAGTATAAATATTAGACTAAAAATATTAAATGAAAATGAGAGATGCTGGCTTAACATAAATTACTAAAGCTAGAAGTGAAAAAAAAAAATTGGGATAAATAGAAACTGACAAAAACAATATAGTTTTTTTTTTTTTGTTATGAAAAAATCTAAAATAAAATTAATAAATATTAGATTAATAATATAAATGAAAATGAGAGATAAAAAATGGATAAAGAATAACTAACATGACTAAAACTAAAGACATTTAAAAAAAAAAAAAAAAAAAAAAAAAAAGGAATTGACCAAAACAAATAGAGCATTACCAAATCGCTGAAACTATAAAATAAAACCTAACTCACTATACACTATAACAGTATATAAATAATGCTAAAATGAAAAAAAAAAGAAAAAAAAAAAAAACACTGATTAAAGTATTAAAATTTATTATCACATTCCAAAAACAGAAATGATTGTTTTATATTATATATAAAATGTATTATATAAGAATAAATAAATAACTGCTTTACTTTCATCAACCAAATAAAAACCATGTGTTGTCATGTGATGCCAGATGTCATGTGATGCAACTCCCAAAAAAAAAGTGATGGTATTTATGAAATTATTAAAAAAAAAAAAAAAAAAAAAAAAAAGCATTGTCCCTTAGAAAATACATTTTCTATTATTATTTATATTTAATTATACTTAAATCTAATATTATTTATATTTAAGAATTTGGCATGTGTGCTTTAAACTAGATTTTTAAAAGATTTTCCTTTTGTTGATTGTGGACACTCTTATTTGTCATTGACCCACAGATGATACATATGTATCGTGTTGATTTGGTCAGCAGCGGATGGTCCGCAGAGGGCCAAGGCATTGCTTTCACTCCCCGCATGGTCGCTTGACAAATGTTAGCATGAGCCTCTAAAGCGGCATGACAAGCGCATGCTGAGAGCAAAGTCGAGCTAATGTGTTCTGGCATGCGGCTCGCTAATCACACATTTACATATGCAATGACCTACATTTGCATGTCAGCTCGCGCACTGTCCGGCCTGATTAACGACGGGCACCTCCCAGCGCCGAGGAGGCCGGCATAGCGGCGGGAGGAGGCCAGAGGGTGGCGGCTTTTTTGGCAGCCGAAGGGACGCACTGCCAGCCAGGATTAGGCCTGACGCGGCCTGAGCTCCAGACACTTCATTAGAGGTAATCTGTTTAGCAGTGGGCAGTGTATGTAAACTTCACAGGCCATTTGCGGCACCTTTCTGCCCCCTGGCCTCGCCTTCAAAGGGCAGCAGGGGCGCCCTGACTGACAGCTTGTCTCATCCGTGGCTTTGCGCTGTCACACAATTTAGAGCACTGAGCTGACACGAGATGAACCGCAGCAGCCGAGGATCTCCACGACCGCCGGGGTCACTCGACAGCGGCGTGACGCCGTTTGTACAGATTGCAGCTTGCAGGAGGGGCGGCAGCTCAAAGGCCTCGTTGCCGCTCTGCGTGAAACCGAGAAAACAAAAATAACGCACGGAGGTGGGAGGAAAGGGGCCATAAACAACAACTTCCACGCAAAGCTTCTTTTTTTTTTTTTAAGATGCCATCACATTAACAAAATTTTGAGGGCCTTCAAAATTTTCTCCTTTACGCGAAACTCCTGATTGCGCAGATTTCCATCAGAATGACTTGTTTTTGCAGACAAAATTTAGCCAAGCATGGCAAAGTTCTCAATGCCACTCTGTGGGAAGTGGAGAAAACGAAACTGACAGAGGTAGGAGAAAAGAGACCAAGAATGGCTTGAATTGGGATTAGAGCTGGGAAAATAAATCAATGCATTGTGAATCGAGAAATCGCGATTTTCCGAAAACGGCGCGATTCTCTCTCGAACTCTCTGAACTTAGTTTTTAACAGTAGACGGCACCGCATTCTTTCGAAACAGCCGTACTCTGCTTGCTTCCAATTCCTTACGCACACTTGAACCTCAAATAATCCTTGATAAAGTTTGAAAAGTTTCAAGCGAATTACAAGGGTGCTCACAGTGGGTTGCGTTTACATTAATCTCACGTTATAAAAACATTCATAAAAGCCGAGGTGCAATTACAAGACTCAAACACATAAGCCGCTTTCTTCGTGAACATGCGGTTAAAAACTAGACTAGAGTGCCATCGGCTGTTAAAAACTACGCTCAATCAATTCCAGTGAGAATCACAATGTATTTGGAAAATCTCAGAATTGATCCATGAATAGTGATGCATCAATTTATCGTTGCAGGCCTAATTGGGATGCTGAACAACTTTCATGCAAAGCTTTTTGAACTCTCTAGAAAAAAAAAAAAAAAAAAACTCTAAAAACCTATAAAAATGACTTGATTTTGCCCACAAAATTTGCTCTGTGGGAAGCAGAAAAACAAAAATAATAAACAAAATTGGTGGAGAAGGGGCAAAGAATGTCTCGAATTGGGATGTGAAAACTTTTGCACAAAAATTTGGTGCGGTCACAGTGCTTTTAATACATACTGCTGCTGCACAAACAGCATGTATAACAACTAGGGTTGGGCATCGTTTAAATTTCTCGATACCCAACTATTAATAATAACCCCTTAGCAGATCTATACAGGTGGAGCTGGGGAAGGTGGAGGGTTTTAGAGGAACTTTGAAAACACGCTGTGAAATGCTCTAGATAGTAGTTTTCCAGTAGTTTGTCGTTGTTCCATCTCATCAATTTTTTGTTTTTTTGACTGAAACGACAGACCTGTGTATTGCTGCCACCTTCTGGGCAAACTAACCAGTGCAAAAAAAATCCTAAAGTGTATGTGCGAACTTAACGTTTACTGAGAATGACACTGAAGAAAAAAGACCAAAAAAAAAAAAAAGACACTGCCCATGCAGATTTTTCACTTTAGTGAAATGCCCTGCCAAAAAGAAAAAAAGAAAAAAAAATTGTCTACTGTCAATAGCTTAGCAGTGTATAATAACACACAGATCATGCAGAATTTTGTAACAAGCAACTTTCAGTTGGTCAATTCAGAAATTTCATTTCATATCAGCATAGGAACTTTTTTTGCCTTGAAACTCCCAATCACATGGATTCCAATTGAAATGACTGGAATTCGTCCCTGCAAAATTTCAATGAGCAATTGTAAATCTGAGGACACCTTTAAAGTAGAAGTCCACCCAAAAATGAAAATTCACCCATTAATTACTCATCCTCAAGTCATTTCAAACCAATAAGACTTTCGTTGATCTTCGAAACACAAATGAAGATATTTTGATGAAATCTGAGAGCTTTCTGATCCTGCATAGATAGCAAGGCAACTGACACGTTGAAAGCCCAGAAAGGTAGTGAGGACATTGTTAAAATAGTCAATTTGACATCAGTTATTCAACTTTAATTTTATGAAGCAACCAGAACAATTTTTGTACAAAAACCATTTAACAATTTCTTCTTTTCCATGTCAGTCTTCAACGCAAGTTGATGAGAGTACCACAAAGCATACGTGTGGTGCTGCTGTCGCAGGAATCGATATTCAGACGTACAACCCAAGATGTGTTGCACCTAAAATTAATTCTGAACCACTGGTGTAACATGGACCATTTTAATGATTACTTGTCTATGCAGGGTCAAAAAGCTCTCGGATTTCATCAAAAATATCTTAATTTGTGTTCCAAAGATGAGCAAACGTCTTGCAGGTTTGCAACGACATGAGGGTAATTCATGACAGAACTTTCATTTTTGGGTAAACTATCTTTTTAAGCTCAAAGTATACTGATATTTTGATGTGAATGCTTAGCGCACGACCAAATGAACAGCCTTTTTAAATATACTCCTAGCGCAAACAGGCACCCAAAACATGCGTACTAGAAAGTTTTGATCTTTGTTTAAATGTCTTCGCTATTTCTCTCCAGAAGTCATCGCCGATAAAGAAGTCTCTGTAATCATTTAAACTAGAGTTCTATCATCACAACTCTGTCTCGTCCATTACCATGCTAAACGCGTGACATGTGTACACGCTCTGGCATAGTATACGCAAGCACCAGAAGCGATCTGTGCTTATGTGTCACTCATTGTTTACACAGTGCACAGAGATTGTGCACTCAGAGCAAGAAGTCAGAGAGATAGAGGAAGCAGCCGCAGCAGCACAGTAGCGCTCAGGACAGTAGGACATAAAGATGAATCAGAGGTAAAAAAAAATTTTATAAATACTGTTCAGTTTCTCACACAAACAAATCGTTTCATGTCTTAGGACATCAGTGTATCGTCACAAGTCGCAGCGTTAAATTTGGTTTTGTTTGTGTATGTTTTTTTTTTTACTCTCAAAGATTTGGTAGCCATTGACTGCCATTTTATGACTGACAGACTGCAACGGTTTGAGTTAAAAATCTTTGTCTGTGTTCTACTGAAGAAACAAAGTCACCTACATCTTGGATCCCCTGGGGGTAAGCAGATAAACATCAAATTTTATTTTCGGGTGAACTATCCCTTTAATGACAGGCAGCATATTTATTAGGCTGCTGTCTCTTTAACACCGAACGCATGCGGATCTAAAAATACTGTTACATGTGCATTTTCTTTTTCATCTGTTTACTTTCACTTTCGACAAAAAAAAAGAAAGAAGTCAGATCTGGCCTGGAACGACTTTTCCTGCAGTAGAAATGCACGGAACGGTTCAAGAATGGACACAGGCCGGGAACCCGCACCTGGACCATTGTTTATTGTGTTCACGCTTCAGATGTGTGCGAGAACCGGTTCCATTAAGATGCGAACGCAGGAATCGTTAAGCGGAACCAAAATGCACGTGTCTTATCGAATACACAGTTCTTGGAAATTTGGAACCGGTTCTAAAATGGAACCGGTTCTTGATACCCAACCCTAATAATAACCCGTAGCAGATCTATACAGGTGGAACTGGGGAAGGTGGAGGGTTTCAGAAGAACTTTGAAAACGCGCTGTGAAATGCTTTAGATAGTAGTTTTCCAGTAGTTTGCCGTTGTTCCATCTCATTTTTTGTTTTTAGACTGAAATGACAGACCTGTGTATTGCTGCCACCTTGTGGACTAACCAGTGCAAAAAAAAAAGTGTATGTGCAAACTTAACGTTTACTGAGAATGACACTGAAAAATGACAACAACAAAAAAAGACACTGCCCATGCAGATTTTGTTAGAAAAAGCTAACTGCGCAAATACTGTAAGTGTATGCACTGTGATGCATAAGTGAAAAAAAAAAAATGAAGTATACTTTGGGCTTTAGTCTTGAATCATTGCTTTAGTTAAATAAAAAAAAAAAGGTCAGAGGGGACGGAAGATGCAGCAGAGCATGCTGGGTAAATGACTCAAAGGGACAACACATCACAGGAGCAACAGCAAAGGATGGAGGGTTGGCCACTGGTGACACAAGTGTAAAAAGAGAAATGCAGACGTGCGGCCGCATGACAGGGGATGCGAGATAGGAGGAGGAGGAGGAGAATGACGGAGGACGGGGCGGCAGCAGTGTGGAGACTAGGTGTGAGCTGACAGCACAACACTGCCAGCGGCTGCCAAGGAAAGGACAACCGAAGCGCTGAAGAGGTGGTAGAGTAGCAAGACGGGCTTGGTGGTGGTGGTGGTGTTGGTTGGTGGGTGCTGGAGGGGGGATCTTCGTGTTGGGGGGAGGAACAAGGCAGGAGATCCTGTTCGCATCCTTTTCATCAACGTCTCTCTCCAGGCCCGGCCCATGCAATATTTATACCTCCTTCGCCCCGCTCCTCTTCAATCTGCTCCAGTATTTAAAGCCCTTGCTTTACAAGGGGATTTTGCTTCGTCGAAAAATCCGCCGTGACGATTAAAATCGGATCTGAAGATCTCGCCCTCCCACTTGCTCGGAGAGCAAATGCGCCATCAAATATGCACGCCTTACCGACTCATCCGGCATCTCCTATGCATATCCATCAAACCTTGGGGACTTTAAGATATGATATCGGTGTATGCGCGATTGCATACACAATTCAGCATTTTTGGTTGCTTCTTTTTTCTTCCAAGGGAATACAAGTCGATCTTGGATGCTTGTTGAGAGTCTTGTAAAAGTCATTCTCTTAAGCTGTCACGGTGTAATCCATTGCCAGACTTACCTTGAGCGCTGCATTCAAACTAATGTCAAATGTCTCTCATGCTTTATTGATGACGGCAGGCCTGTGGTTTTCACCGCCTAGCTGTATTCGACAACTATCAAATTTAGTACAACAAGACCATTCAATGTCTCACTGAAGGTCAAACGATATGGGATCCTGCCTAATACCCGAAGTTTTAAAAAAGAAACATTCCGATTTATCGGATAAAACCTTTTAATAAATTAAGTACGCTTAAAAATTTCAAGACACTACATGAGCCCAGAATGCATGAAACCCCACAAGCAATTTATTGTTTAATCAAAAATCCCATAAATAATTGACAACCAAAGCAGTATTTAAAAATGGTCTGGAATTTCATAAATATTGGACTCCTGTAGTCTCTATGCTTGGGTCGTTCCGTCCCATTTCAAATATTTAAACATATTCAACTAACTACTGGATTTAACATTTCTCCCCCACATCAGTTATTCAACATCGAGCAAAATTCAACACAGATTCAAATTTAAAGCAAAGTATACAAGGCATTTGACATTAGTTTGAATGCAACACCAAAGGTAAATCATGACAGGTTAAAGATTACTCTTATTTGCATTGCCGACTGAAAACTACTGCGTGCGACTATCAAAAAAAAATATTCAGGAGCACCAGTGCGACTGACCCAATCAGCACATTTGTGTTTCAGCTGAGAGAAGCTTTAAAGGTTTCTACGTGTTTTTGCAACGTTGAGTAATATAATCACAGACATATCTCACGAATCCTTTCATAAAGTGTAGAGAGAATGTAAATAAGAGATTCATTGTGCAGCGTAGAGAGCTTCGGTGATTATAATGGAACTTTGTGAGATTGCGATGAACTAAGATGAGTGACCGCTTTTGATGATTTTTAAGGGAGTTTGTAAATGAGATATTGATATTATACAACAGTTAAACAAACAAGAGGCTAATATTAAGTGACTTACATTGTCTGACTATAACACTATTGCCTGATTTAGCTCTATTTTGTAGTCTAAAATAGTTTGAAACAAGTCACAACTGAGCCGCTTCGCATCTCCATTCAGGGCTCGACAGTAAAGAGTGCCCGATGGCCCGGAGCTAGCGTGAAAGACGCTCGGGACAGTTGACGAATCTGTCACTGGCCCGATCGAGCCACTGCTGTGTCGTCACGAAAGTTTAGAATTTGCACGTGTTTTTAAGCTTTGTTCATTTAAAATGTCAAGCGACCACAGAGAGATGCGTCTCTGACGGACAGATAGCCTATAAAAGTATACAGATCCACCGATCGACCGGACATATTTCAACCGATCTCTCTTCCGGGCTTGCACACGAACTGCATGCAATCATTTTTCAAAATTTAATGTTTGTGTGGAAATATTACAAACTCTTTACACATCCGTAAACAGAGGCCAGAGACGCTGAAGATGAACGCAAAGAGGAAAAAATACTGCAGCAGGCAGAGCAAGATTGCGGTTCACAGTGTGCAAAATATTAGAAATATTATACTAGATATTGAAAACGGGGTTTATATTAATGCATCTCTGAGGGGAACTGACTGTTTTAGGAAATGTTTACATAGCGTTTTCTTTTTATTTGCCTCTGTATAATGCATTTAAAGTAGCGTTCATAAGCACGGCGCTGCTTTGTTTACAACGGTAACCAGGGAAATGCTGTATCATTATTCCATAAGCGCCACCTGCTGGCAGACACTGAATTTGCGTTCATTCAGTCCGCCTGCTGTTTTTCCCTAAAGCATCTTTTCATTGTAATGAAACAATAATAATAATTAAATAATTTTTGAACAAACAAATAATGTTTAAACTTTATATTTGTTAGGCTAGTAGGTTTTGCTATGATATTAAATTGGAATCGAAAATTATACAATTTAATTGGTATGTAAAATTTTGATATCATATAAGCTTATTCATTTAAATAAAAGATAACATGGGTCAAATGCAAAGATAACAGCAACTTTTTTTATTTTTTTTTTTTTTGTGGCAGGGCCAGTGAAAATTTTGACTGGGCAAGTAAAAATGTGAACCACTGGCCCAACTGGGCCAGTAGAAAAAATCCTTAGCGTTGAGCCCTGCCATTCAAACACAGCGGTGTTTCGTTCATAAATGAACGTACGTTTTTAAACGAATCTAGTGAGTCGATTCAATTTCCAATTCATAAAGAGAGTCACTTGCTTTATTCCTCAATGAATCAGCCAGTCAAATGAATCGAATGAATGATTCAGTAATTAAATCAGTGGCTTGCCACCACCTACTGGGAGTTTTAGTTTAATTTTTAAAGTATCTTTTCAGTTATTTAAATCATTTAATATTTCTATATTTAAAATTGTATTTTTAAAACATTAATCTCAACATGAGTTTACGAATTTGATTGCACGCATGCCACCTCTGAGCCTCATTAAACACGTACACCTACAAGCCACTTTTGTGTTCTTCTGTGCCACCTCTGTAGCACAAATTAATTTTGTTAATACCGATTTCATTTGATTGGTAACTTATTCTTATTCTACTTGTTCTTATTCTGTTTTAATTAGAAAAAGTTTCTAAAGTATATATTTTTAAAAAACTGACATTAGAAAAATGCCATTACAAAGATAAAAACAAAATTCCCCTTTAATTCACTTTAAGGAGTCAAACATCATCTCAAATATCATCTCATATCATCAAATATCATCTCACAAGTGCTCCTAAAAAGAAAAGTAAGTGTAGAGGCCTGAATTATTTTATTTTTTTTATTCTCTCCTGATAAAGGAAACCCAAAACTTTTTTTTTTTTAATCAACTCAAGAGAATAAACATTTATTTTATGAATAAGTAAATATGAGCACCAATTATCAACAGTGCATTATTAGAGGTTATACTATTTCATTTTCAATCATACAATACTAATAACTTTAGCGATATAAACAATAAGAAATTGCTTAGGCCTAGACAAAAGCAATCACGCAAAATTATTTATAAATGAAATTTAAATAATTTATCTTCACCGGATAAAAAAAAAAAAAAAAAAAACTATAATAATAATAATAATAATAATAATAATAATAATGATAATAAAAAATCCACAGTAAGAATAAAACAAGTGGTCAACGGTGACTGATTTACACATACAGTACAAGAAAGCCCATGTAAAAATAAATATATATATTATATATATATAATTTTTTTTTTTTTTTTTTTTTTTTTTTTTTTATTGCATTTGATAAATGAACATACTGGTATCTGATTGGGAAAGCTTGTATCAGCAGCAATTACTCAGTAAAAAAACGTTCACCTCTAATTTGAACATAACTCATGACCCACCACAAGACGACTTACAATAATGGAGTCGGATGATTGGAGGGAATTAGTCTGGAGGGTGTGAAAAGGAAGTACGACAAAAGAGAGATTAAGAGAGCGAACGAGGAAGAGAGAGAGCAAAAGACTGCTAAAAGCAGCAGATTTCCAACACCTCTGTCTCTGGCACTGGAAACACATGATGGCTCCTGTGTGCAGGAAACGCTGCTTGTGCAGAGAGCAGAATCTCATTATCACCTCTCACCCGGCACAGCGGAGAGACAGCCGGAGCAGACCGCCGCCTGTCTCTCTGCGGGTGGATTGACAGACACGGGGAGATTTGACGGGGGCAGATGTGGATGTGGAAGAGGGCGACAGGCTCGTGCTACATGCTGCTAAGCAAGCAGGTGGTGAGTCAGGATGGTAGATGGCAAAAAAAAAAAAAAAAAAAAAAAAAAACTCAAGTGGCTTTGTAGAACGCCTATATAACGAGATTACAAAGAAACTTTGGCTAGACTGTACGCGTGTTTGTGTTTATGTATGAGAGTGCACGAACCTGTGGCTGAAACACTGGCACTGGCGGCTGCTGGCCTTGTGATTGGGCGTCCATCGTGACAGCAGCAGTCCCTTACACCCCTGCGAAACAAACAAACAAACAAACAAAATAAGATGCGGCGACCATTCACCACCGGAACAAACCCTCCCTCCCTGGAATAATCTCCAGTGAAGGCGGACGTGTGAATCTGGTAATAGAATTAGGGTCCGGAGCAGCGCTCCTGACAATCACACGCTGCCGTGGAAACAGTCGGCCGGCGTCACCTCGCCCGAGGAACCCGATCCGCTGAGAACACGACACCCATTGTGTTAATGAGACCTGCCAAAGAGCCATGGCACTGGAGACCACTCAAATTGAATAGCAACTCAATTGTTAGAACTTGTAGCCTATTGCAAAAAAAAAAAACTAACTAAATACAGCATACTAAAAACACAAAATAAGATTGGAAGACAAGAATAGGAAAATATGTACTACATGGCATTTGAAATTCAACACTGATTCGATTTTGAATCACAAGATTAGCTCGATTAGATTCGATTTTCAATTCGATATTGATTATGGACCACAAAACCAGAATAAATAAGCTTTCCACTGATGTATGGATGGGACAATATTTGGCCAAGATACAACTATTTAAAAATCTGGAATCTAAGGGTGCAAAAAAAAAAAAAAAAAAATCTTTTATTTAAAGCCTTTAAAGTTGTCCAACTGAAATTCTTAGCAATGCATATTACTATTTTAAAAATTAGGTTTTGATATATTTACGGTAGGAAATTTAAAAATTAACCTAATGAACATGACAATTACTTAATATCCTAATGATTTTTGGCATAATAGAAAAATCGATAATTTTGACCCAGACAGTGTATTGTTAGCTATTGCTACAAATATACCTGTACTACTTACGAATGGTTTTATAGTCCAGAGTCACATATATCAGGTACAGTATATGCCAAATTTTCTCAAAAAAAAAAAAAAAAAAACATCTCAACAAAATTCTGTAAAATATACCGTCAGCTGGTACTACATTACTATAACATTGAAGGTTAAAATTAACTGATTTGTATACACACCAATTTGTTTTTTGAAATATATATTTAAATCTATTTAAATGGTGGCTGTTATAAAAACTGTTCACACATAAGATAAATATTGAAGAACAGTACAAATGATAATAATGTGTTATATGCTGCATATATTTAGTCAAATGCTCCTCTCTAGAGTTTATTTTTCTAGTTGACCAACAAGTTTACGGTCACCGAATGTTTTTTTTTTTTTTTTTTTTAAGGTAAATGTGACGTTACGTGGCATTGTTTATGACTGACGTCTTTGTGCGATTACAAGAGACTACGAATTTCGTTAAGTTGTTCTTTCTTTTAACTTGTAGGATGATTATTCATGTTTATTTTGTGCTGCAACTTGTATTAAAGCGAAGCTTATGTTTCGAGCTGCCGCTTCTCTAGAACTGAGACACTACAGCGTTCTGTCACTAACAAATCAACTGTCAAAATGGTATTTATTGTTTGAATATTGCAATAAAGCGAATAATTTGAAATCTAAAACGGTTTCACATCAAAAGTAACAGCACAAAGTTTATCGTGATTTATTGGACGGGAGGTGGGTTACAATGTTTTGTTCATTAACTGAAAACAGGCTAGACTGATTCTTGGAATTTAAGAATCAATATTATTTCGTAAAAACGAGAAAAAAAAAAATAAAGTAAAAAAAAAAAAAATAAATCTACCCAGCTCTACAAAAAACTTAGGTGCTTAAACTTAGATGTGATTTCTTTCAAAGAATCAACTCGTGCTTCTTTCAGTGACCCAGTGTTTTTTGCATTCACATTGTACCTGGACTTAAAAGTGGAGTCACTTCTGTTTTTGGAACAAAACAAAACAAAAAAATAAATAAAATAAAATGAAAATAAATAAATAAATAAATAAAAAGATTATAAAAAAAAACCTATTTAAAAAAAAACATCTATCTATCCATCTATCTATCCACTCTAAGTCTGGCTTAAATTTTTCACTTTTCAATTTTATGTTAAAACCATATAATACAAGCTATAATACTTAGTATTTAATATTGATATTAAAACTATTTTTTAATAATGCTTTTAATAATTTATTACTAATTTTAAACATTACCATTATCTCTCTCCAAATATTAATTGTATAATTGTATAAAATAAATAAACTAAAGCTATAATGTCAAATTTGTAGAAATTAATACAACAGAATTTAGCAACTTCATTTTAATACTGGCATTAGTCAAATTCATGACCAGTAATTAAATTAATAATTAAGTAATTTAAAATTTACATTAAACATTACAATTCTCTCACACTGTCTCTGTATATAGTAATATTTCAAAATCTTACATATATTTTACATTATATAAAATATGTGTGTGCGCGTGTGTGTATGTGTATGTGTGTGTGTTAAATGTATTTATTTATACATTTATTAATATTTTGATTCCCCCAAGCCTTTTTTTTCCCCTTTATTTTACTTCATCCCCAAAAATAAGTTTGGCTTAAATTTTTAACTTTTAAATTTTATGTTAAAACCCCAAGCCTTTGGCTAGAACTTCAAGAAGACCTTCAAGCTTCAGTGTGCAGTTGTCAACACTTTTACTTTCTTCTCACTAAAAATCTGGTTTAAATAAAATAAATAAATATTAATAAAAAAAAAAAAAAATGCACATTACAAGTAACAGCTCCCACACTAATTAACAACAAGGGGTCATTCAATCCAGTACCAGAAACAACATACAACAACCTTGCAAAGAAAAACGGATATTTTGTTTTCAAATATTTTTGCCGGCGTTAGTATTGTGTAAAACGTATTACCTTAAATTTACAATAAAATCAAAGTTTAAGGAACAGTTCACCTAAAAATAAAAACTCTGTCATTAATTACTCACCCTTATGTCGTTCCAAACCCATAAGACCTTCGTTCATCTTCAGAACACTAATCAAGATATTTTTGATCAAATCCAAGATCTTTCTGAGGCCAGAAAAGGTAGTTCAAGGCCAGAAAGGTAGTAAGGACGTCATTAAAACAGACATGTGACATTAGTGGTTCAACCTTAATTTTAAAAAAGCTACAAGAATAATTCTTGTGCGCAAAGAAAACAAAAATAACAACTTTAATTCAGAAAAAATGTGCACATCTTACTCTGTGCCATTAAATAATACTATATCTGTCATCCTGCTCTCTAGATATCTGTTTTTGGCTATTAAATTAAGGAAAAACATGTCGCTTAACCACAAATGTCAACCCAAAGATCCTTTTACACAGAAAAAAAAAAAAAAGCACCTAGTATCAGTTGAGTCTAGCGCTCCTGGAAAGCCTACAGAGACATTAATGTGGGCACAATAAAGCGTACGTGCGTGTAAGAAACAGCGAAGATGTGTTGTCTTAGCAGAGCCGACGATGAGAAGGAATAAATTAGGCCTGAGCTTTCGTCGGTGACAGAGAGCAAATACAAAAGACGGCTGCGCACTTTCCTTTACATCAAGCCGGGAGATGGGCCTGTGCGTGCGGCAGCCATCAAAATTTTTAATGATTGCTCGGTTGTCACTTCACTGCGGCGCGCAGCTCGGGTGAGCTCGCGGTGTCCTCACTGTACTGAAGGAATATGAGCGAGGGTTATAAAAAAAAAAAAAGAAAAAGAAACGCTCCTTTCATAGAAAGGCCATTTACATGTCGCTCACCGCAGTGAACGTCCGTCTCGGCGCGTTGTCAGGGCTGAGTGGATCGAGGAGCTCGAGCCAATTAAAATACCTCATGCCGGTGAACGGAGAAACGGAGCTGAAGCTGTCACCATGGCAAAATAAAAATCAGCCCGGTTTGTTGAAGGTTAATAACACTAATTAAGCACCAACCCCACGTCTGAGATTTGAGTGGCAGCGCGCACAGGACAGGGTTTGTTGCTACCGAAGATTTGTTTCTGTTTGCCATTTTTGCAGTTTAGCTAAATTTGTCTCCACATTAAGGATTGTGGAAACTGCTCGCGTGACGCATTTTCTCTGGGGAAGAGAAAAGCCGCGCATTTAAACAGCCTCTCTACAAGTGTGTAATTAGTATTGGAAGAGTAAGTTTTTAAATTAATGAAACAGCAGAGCTCCCAAAAAGCATACTTAGGAAAGCCGTTCATTGTTCTCTCTTTACGAAACTTCAAATAGCGGCTGAGGTGAATAATTCTGGGCGCTAATTAGCAGTTTGAGACAGCAGTCAATGGACACCGCTGTTGGCGATGTACAACGCTGCTGTCGTCACCCTATTATGATTAAAAAACAAGCAATTTTAGGGAATTAAGTGAACTAGAGTGGCAAATCAAATTTCAATCACGCTGTTGATTTTTAAAGTGAATATGAAATGCGGTTTGAAAGCCGTTTTACTTTTCTAATGGCATTTCAGAGCGAAATAATAAAATAATAAAATGCTTTTAATAAATTCTTATTAATTTTAAAACATTACAATTATCTCTCTCACTCTCTCTATATGAAACAAAATAATTGTATTAATAAAAAAAACCTGTAATGTTATAATCCCAAAATTTACTTGTAGACATACAATAAAATGTAGTGCTTTCATTGTAATATTTATATTAGACGAATGAATAAGTAATAGTAATTTAAAATAAGTAATTTAAATATTAACTCTAGACATCACAAATCTGTCTCACATTCACTATTATATATATATATATATATATATATATATATATATATATATATATATATATATATATATATATATATAAATAATAACAAAAACAACAACAACAATAATAAATATCGCGGCGACCCAAGTTTGAATCCCCTCTCTCCGCCCAGCACTTTCCCGTCATCTCTCTACTGTCCTGTCCAATTAAAGGCACAAAAAAAGCCCTAAAAAATAATATAAAAAATAAATAAATACATAAATAATTAATACTTAATAATAATAATAATAATAATAATAATAATAATAATGCATATAAAAATAGTACATCTAATAACGTTTATATAGTAACACATTTAAACATTTAAAAAATGAATAAATTGTTGTGTGCGTATTTGTTAATTGATTGATTCTCTCTGCCAAAATTCACTTAATAATATAATTTAGATAATAGTATAATTTATTAATTTAGATATATCATAGCATATATAATAATTATTAAAAATATAAAAAAGGTATACATCTAATAACATTTTTATATAACAAATATTAAAAAAAAAAAAAAAAAAAAAATCAATATTTGCATGAATTTGTTAATTAATTGATCCTCTCTCTGCCAAAATTCACTTAATAATAGAATTTAAATAATAGCATAATTTATTAATTTAGATATATAATAGCATATATTATAATTATAATATTATATATAATAATTATTAAAAATAGTATAAAAAAAATGTATACATCTAATAACATTTTTATATAACAAATATTTAAAAAAAGAATAAAATATATTCAATGTGTGTTTATTTGTTTATCCGTTGATTGACTGATTCTCTCTCTGCCAAAATTCACTTTATAATAGAATTTAGATGATAGTAGAATTTATATATATATATATATATATATATATATATATATATATATATATATATATATATATATATATATATATATATATATATATAAAAAAATTCTAATAATATTTGTATATATTTAAATAATAATAATAAAACTTGTATTTATTTATTTATTTATTAACAAATCATCACCTTAGAATTATAAGGTTCTATCTGACATTTTCCTCAAAATCGAGTTATTCACATATTCTTATTCAATGACAACTTAATTACATTATGTGATGTTTCTTTTGTAAGCTGTGTACATTTTGGGCCTTTTTCAGAAAACAAAAATGGTTTTATCTACAGAAGTCTATGGAACGCAAAAACTTTGAAGCTCACTATCTGAAAAGTGCTCAGAATGCAGATAGAACCCTATAATTCTAAGGCGACGAAATCAATAAAATAATAAAATATTCAATATTTTGTGTATGTACATATATATGTGTGTGTGTGTGTGTGTGTGTGTATACACAATACACAATTATGCAATTTTTATATGACATAATATTATTATGACTCAAGTTTTATGGCCGATAGTTCATTTAAAGCCCAGTTTCATGGCCAATAAGTCACTCTGCATCAGCAGGTGTGTCAAAAAGTTAATTCTGACCCTTTGGTTCAGAGCCTGTCTGGCATTTGACAGCGGCAGCATGAGATGGGTTGCCCTGTTGGTTAGTTCTACTTCAGTTTCAAGCAGTTCAGACTGAGATTGGCAGCATGGCTTCTTTGATTGACCTATTCCGTGTCAAAATGACTTGAGGGCATCAGCGGTTTCCATCCAACACCCTCATTAACAGAATCAATTAAACATGCCACATGATATCAGCACACAAACACCCAAACAAGAATGATTACAGGAGCTGCATCCTCTGGAGACGACTGTATACACACGCACGCACGCAAAAACACACCAACAACACCCAACTGTCTAGAGAAACATTCATCTGCGCTTTTTCCAGCGGCTATTTACGGCGTCTGCGAGTAACACGTGGTTTACAGCTGCGTCGTTTGTAAAATTAACATACTGCAAAGGGGCCACGGCAACGACTAAGTAGCTATACATAGCTTAGCATGACAAAAGGGCCATTACATTCCATGATGACAGTAGGCAACCTACTTGAAATAGAGGCTTGGAAGCTGACTAACAACTCAAGAGGCGGTTTTTGCTGCATTGTCGCATTGAAAGATATCAAATTTTGAGTTGTTTAATCACCTGCTGCGTATTCAATGACATTTACATTTTTAAACAACTTATTTTTCTCATATCTAACATAAAAGAAGGTTAGAGCTGTGGCTTGGTGGTTGGAGACATGGTGCTCATGCTGGATATTTAGGTTCGAATCCAACATTTTAGTATCCCCAATCTTAAGGTCCTACAATTTCTGCAATCGCAGAATCCAGTCATAAAAATCTAATTCACCGCATAACGCAGAATTTCACGGAATTTGCCAAATTTTGGATGAATAAAAACAAAAGTAGGTCAGTACACTTAAATCAAAATGTGATACAGAACAGGGTCTGCAAAAATACTTTTTAGATATGAATCCTGCATGTCCTGCGTTTCTTTGTGTGAATGAATGGCACAAACGCATGGTTTCATTTACCACACGCATGAAGTGCACGTGACGCTTGCAGTGCTTTTAGCCTCTGTCGTCGCAATATGAGTACATGAACATAATCTTTAATGCTCTGAGTCACTTCATGAGCATTTTACTGCTACTTTTGATAAAAAATTATTGTCATAAAAGTCTTCACAGCAACCAGTCAAAATAAAAGTTTGGTTTAACCTGAAGAAATTGTGACAGAAATGTATTACTTAATGTAATGACAGTACTACTACTAATAATAAGATTATTATTAAAGCATTATTTTTTAAAAGAATGTTTACTTTGATAATATATATATATATATATATATATATATATATATATATATATATATATATATATATATATATATATATATATATATATATATATATATATATATATAATTTAGTTATACAAATTAATAAAATGTACTTTAACCATTAAAACAGATTCTAGAATAATTTAAACGGGGAAGAAAAAAAAAACAAAAAAAAACACGGAATCCAGAAAAATTTACATGGGGGAAAAAAAGGCTTAATTTAAATTTTTGTTAAACTTTTAATACATTGCTGTTCAATTGTGTAAGTTCCATGATTTCATTTAAAAAATTTATTACAATTTTTTAACAGAAAAAAACTGAACCCAGAAAAATTTAAACGGAAAAAAGCCTTAAAATTGTAATTTTTGTGAAACTTTTAATAAATAGCTGTTAAATTGTGTAAGTTTTATGATTTCAATTAACTAGACATGATTTGGATTAATAAAATGTAATCTAACCATTAAAACAGAGTCAGAAAATTTTTAACTGAAAAAAATAAAAATTAAAATTAAAACGGAATCCAGAAAAATTCTAATGAAAAGAAGCTTAAAAATTTTTATTTTTGTTAAACTTAATAAATCAGAGATGCAAGATTAACATTATTTTTGATAATAAATTTGTATAAAATCAGAAATCCAGAAAAAAAAAAAAAAAATTGCATTTCATGAATTTAATTAATTTGACATATTTTGGATTATAAAAATGTAATTAAACCATTGAAACGAAACAAAATAAAAAATGAAAACAAAAAGGAATTTTGGAAATAAATAATAATGACTTTATAGGGCCCTACAATCTCATTCCTTGCATCATTTTCTATATTGTTCAGTGAAAATAATTCACATAAAAGCTTTAAAATAAATTATGATGAACCACTGCAACAGTTATAAGGCTAGAAATGATCAATTGGATCTTCAAATTTTGAATATTTCCACTACTAATCATTACATTAAGAGATTTCGCTCATTAAATATTGACTAACTCATTACATTCCTATCTGTAAAGTGCTTGACATCTTCACTGTGTGTGGGTGTGCATTATGAATCAATGCAACCTTTAGTTATGTGGAAATCTGGAGTAATTGCCAATTTTACAATACACAAACTCCTGGAGGCTGCAGTGATTTCATATCAAACTTCTAGTAAGTATGCATGGACTCCAGACTTTTGCATTCCTAAAAGCAGGAAAAGTTAATCAAAGAATAGATTCACCCTGTGCTCCCATGTCCAGAATGATAAAAGCAGGCATAACGAACCGATCGGCAGCCTAGCAAGCACAAAAGGGCAACTTAAGTGGGCATGTAATGGCAGGCTGCCCTATATGTCTTTTATTCCCAGATTCTTGGCTGCTTCGCTCTTCATGTATGAAAAAATAAAGACGTAACAAGAAAGGGAGGAGGATCTTTTGTGGATCAAGGAGTTTTGATGTTAACTGGCTCTGGACTTAAATTAGCCTTTGCTCACAGGTGTTCACGTGGACCAGATCATATGCAGAACGATCCAAGAGCGCGCGAAGGAAACAAACGCAAGAGTGAGAAGAGCGTGGTACGAACGGCACATGAAAGGCCGCTTTGAGCCTGTGAATACAGTAAAAGCAGTGGCCATGATTATAAGAAACCTTTTTTTCATGACAGTGAAGCTAAAACCATCTGATCATTAATGATGGAACAGTCTGAAATTAAAAAGGACCGACATTTGCACATTTATTTTAATCAGCGCCGAAAAGAAACATGAGCCTAGAAGTGCAAGTTGCCATGAAGGAGCTCAAGACATGTTTGAAGATTCAGGATACAGTCCTATAGATTCTGCAGCTATTTAATGATGCCGTTTATGAATTTTAACTTGTCCGATAGCTAGTTTGATCTATTATTTGACTAACTGGACAATTCAGAAATGTAACACTGCGGAACAGCCACATAAAAGACAAGCCAGACATTAATTAGTGAGTATATGAGTCAAAATCTGCTAGGAGTAATAATTCAATTGTCATTATTATTTACAACAGGATCTGTATTTTTATGGGTTTGAATATAATAATAATAAAAGACCTGAAGTCACAAATTTGCGACAGCCAAACCATCTCTGAGTAATATCCATGTCTGTCAAAAAATAACATGCGCAATACACGGTAGTATTTAAACTCACACTACCGGATGTTGAATAAATCATCGATTTCTAAGGAGAAAATGACAGCCTAATGAATTTGTGACAGCTGAGTTTTAACAAGCCAAACGATCTTGGAGTTACGTCGACATCTGTCCAAAAAAATTACATGCACAATACATGGTAGTATTTAAACCCACACTACCATGTGTTTTGACTACATCATTGATTTCAGAGGAGAAATTGACAGTAACAAATTTGCGACAGCTGAAAGTAACATTTTTGGCAAGCCAAACCGTCTCTGAGTTACACTGATGTCTGTCAAAAGAAAACACGCACAATACATGGTAGTATTTAAACCCACACTACCGCATACCCTGACTATATCATCAATTTCTGAGGACAAAATGACAGTCTAACAAATTTGCGACAGCTGAAAGTAACAGTTTTGACAAGCCAAACCATCTCAGAGTAATATCGATGTCCGTCAAAAAAGAACATGCACAATACATGTCATTTAAACCCACACTACTGGATGTTTTGACTAGAGCTGGAAGATTAATCGCATGCGATTATCATCGCGTTTAGTCAGTAAAGCCGGTTCTTTGATTAGTAGTAAATCTCCATCACGTGCGTTCAGCTGGAGCAATTAATACACAAACTCTTAAAAATAAAGATGCTTCATGATGCCATAGAAGAACCTTTTTTGTCTAAATGGTTCCATAAAGAAACTTTAACATCTGAAGAACCTTACTGTTTCACAAAAGGCTCTTTATGGTGAAAGAAGGTTCTCCAGATTATAAAAAGGTAAGAAAGAGATGGTTCTTTAAAGAACCTTTGACTGAATGGATCTTTGTGGAACCAAAAATCATTCTTCTATGGCATTGCTGTGAAACACCTTTTGAAGCACCTTTATTTTTAAGAGTGCAGAGCCGTAAATCACTGACAAGCTACGCAAAATCGCACTCAATCGCAGATGAATCGCATTTGATTATGAGCGCGATTTTACGTAGCTTTTCAGTGATTTAGAGCTCTGTGTATTAATTGCCACTTCAGCTGAACGCACGTGAAGATTCACTACTAATCACAGAACCGGCTTTACTGACTAAACACACCTGACAATCACATGTGATTTATCTTGCAGCCCTAGTTTTGACTACATCGATTTCCAAGCAAAAAATGGTGGCCTAATGAATTTGCGACAGTTGAATGTAACATTTTTGATAAGCCAAACAATCTCTGACTAACACTGATGTGTGTCAAATAACTAACATGCAAAATACATGATAGTATTTACAAGAAGAAGAAATCCACTGAGCACACACATCTACTGGAAAACCCACACTAATGGATGTTTTGACTTTATCATCGATTTTGTGAGGAGAAAATGACAGTCTAACAAATTTGCGACAGCTGAATCTAACATTTTTGACAAGCCAAACCATCTCTGAGTTACATCGATGTATGTCAAAAAAATAATGTGCACAATACATGGTAGTATTTAAACGCACATTACCGGATGTTTATTCATTGCGCCTGCTGCACCCATGGTACGACACCAAAGTTCCTTAATCATTACGCCAGAATGAGAGTATAGTTCCTAGCCATATCAGCCTGGAAAATTGCAACTTTTCATTTTCCGTCAGTCTTAGTACACCATGTAACTACAGAAGAGTCTTGTTTTAAATAGGAAAAATATCATCATTATATATGGTCATTTTTGAGAGAGATGCTATCAATCTAATCAGATTCAATGATCTATGCTAAGCTATCCTAAAAGTGCTACCGACAGACCCGGAGATCGGCTGAATGGATTTGAAAAACGGTAAAACTCAACTGTTTAACTCTAGGGGAGTTGGACAATGAGCCTATTTTCAAAAAAAAGTGAGTGTTCCTTTAAGTGTGAAACTTTGATACTTGCCTTACAGACATGAAAAATAAATAGAGAGTGAAATGTCTACCTTCAAATGAACCTATTCACATAGAAAACAAATCTGGGGTGCGTTTCCCAAAAGCATTGTTAACTAACCATGGTGGTTAGGTCCACTGAACTCTATTGGTAACGACGGAACTTTCGACCATAGTTGGTTTTGCGAAACGCACCCCGGTTGGTGTCGCCGACTTGATCTCTTAAACCGCAAACAAAGTGCTAGTTTATCAATGAATTATTACAACGTTAATGCAGTCTCCTTGCTATTTTTTCCCCCGACACATTCATAATTATTATATCTACCAGTGTCCTATGACAAGCTTTTTTTTGTGCGCTTGCGCAACTAAGGCTCGTTATTATTATTATTAATATGGTTTATTAATAAATGTGCGACTAATAGTCGACTAATGCTTAAAATTAACGACTACTAGCCGACCAGAAAAATCTTTAGTCGCGGGCAGCCCTATAGCACACATAAAAACATAACGGAAAAAAGAAAATCTATTTGTGTCTGCCAATATTGATATTCTGCCACAAATTAATCAATGTATGGGAAACGCTGTATTTTTTTCTTTTTTTGTGGCTAAGGTTTTCCAACTGTTTTTTTTTTTTTTTTAAACCAATGCTATATGGTTTCTAGAGTGTTCTTGGTTGTTGCTAGGTAATTTCTTACTGTTTGACATCATATATATGCTATTTAATTATATAGAACTATGTAGGATTTAATCAACATCAGTATTAATTGAGCTTTACACAAATGCATATGCTGCACCATATGCTCACCTACACTCCTGCATAAAGTATACAGTTAATATGTTCGAATATGATAAGAATTGCATTAATCTCAATAAACTTTACAGTAGCTTTATGTAAAATAACAAACGCATCCTAAATGTATAACACTCTGCAAATATAAAAATGCAGCACCCCGCTACTTCATCTAAAGAGCTGTTTTCTTTTTGCTAGCAACCATTTCCATAAGGAACCCAGTCTTGCGGTCTTGTGGGAGTCTGGCCCGGCCATCCATATTCTTGCTCGCCACCTATTTATAGGCCTCCTTTACATTTTTCACTTTCACATTTTATAGGGTAATGATTATTTCTCAGCGGAAGTAAATAGCACAGCACAAATGGCCTCTGCATGTGAGGGCCGGCTTTGATTTATACCCACACACAAAGTAGTGCACAGGCCTTTGCCTTTAATACCTGACTCTATTTTACGGCAAGTCTCAGAGGAGCGCACTTTTGAGAGCACTACAGATGCCCTACCTCTCTGCTTTGGGGTCGGAAACGCGCTGCAGCGACGGCGTGTGCGCGTTTGTATCTCATCCAAGTCGGGCTCCTTCAATCATCGCACACACAAACATTCGGCGCGCCGTAGGAGGCTGGAGTGCGTGCAGGTGTAATGATCCACTTTACGTATCCTTGAGTCAAAAGGACGGGGCTCGGAGGAGCTGGCAGGGCAGCAATAGACCTGAGCCACCTCGGCCCACTGCCTATTGTGCGTGTCTTCTTGAGGGCCAGTTTGATGAATCAGTTCTGGGCTCGGGCTTTTGTGAGTGTGCCGTCAAGCCTGCAGGTGCTTTATAGTGGAGGGTCTGAGAGGGAACAGTTAATTACCCTGCAGGGGCGCGCATCTCCCCGAACGCTGTTTGATGTGCAGAGCTCAAGCGCGGTGAAGGGAGTCCTAAAGTGATGCAAATAATCCATTAGAGGTAACTTGACTAGCCTGTTTGTCTGTGCAAAGATGACCGATTTGAATAACATGGGATGGGGAATAAACATTTCCTCCAAATGCATTGAAAACATTTAGACCTCTTACAGTTAATGAGAGGTTTTTAATGTTTATTGTAGTTTATTTTTTTATTATCTGTTCACAATTTTAGAACCAAACTTTCATTTAAATGCAACTAGATAATTATAATTAACTAAATCTGCAGCTAAAACCGTTAACCCTTAAATGCATAAAAGTTTCGTCAATCACTATTACATATTCAGGTTTTTAGCAAACCGGACCTATATATCTAGCACGGATGGATTTCTATCTGTTGCAATAGCAAAAAACTCCTGATATTTTAAGAACACTTACAGAAAATTAAAATAAAGTATATTTTGTTCCCTTTTGAAATTTAGAAGGGTTCAGTTCGAGCGTCAGAGCGTATTTCCACAGTACATTCAGCAGCTGGCTCATACTCGCAATCTCAACCATATTCGCAAAACTATCATTTTCAATGACTTCAAAATCAAAATGATTGCTAGCAGTTTATTCACCACATCAAATCACATTGACATTTAGATTTTATTGCGTACAGCAATTGCTCTGCAGTAAAGCTATTCAAACCAGTTCAGTTTTTGCTAATGATATTCTTTTGTTTTATGCCTGCGGTAATTATGAGTGAAACATCACGTCATTATTGTCTATTAAACAGTGCCACCTCGAGGAACAAAGGTGAATTGCATTTATTGAGTCATCAAATATTTGAATATTTTACTTGCACTATTACACACCTCCGGTCTTTAGCGACCCTATACACTTTAAAAAAAATAAATAAATAAAATACAGAAAACAGACATTCTTTTAAATTTTATATATTTTTTCTTGTTATATTGTTAATGAGCAGACTGAGGAATACTAATAAAGTTGATGTCTAACTTCAAAAAAAAGAGAGGAGGGAGACGGTAGTAAATGACGTCCTGGGTTGCTAAAGACCTGAGGTATGCATTTAAGGGTTAAAGAAAATACTAAAACTTCAATGAAAACCAATAAATAAAAATAAATAAATAAATTATACAGCCTATTATAAAAATTAAACAGCCTTATTTTTTTATATTAAAAAACTGACTTGAATAAAAAACTGATTTGAAAACAGAAAAAAACTAATTTAATAAAAATGATTACATTGACAAAGACTATATTATGTCAATGATACTAATGCACTCCTAAATATATACAAAAAAATTAAATTAAATTAAATTAAAATTAATTATTATTATTATTATTATTATTATTATTATTATATATTTATTAACACACATATATACACATAAACCAACACAATGGACACAGACACAGTGTCATTGTATAACAAGTGCAAATGAGTTCTGGTGGCACTAGTGGAAAAAGTGAGTGGTTTAGTGTCAGGAAATGTTCATAGATGGCCTAAATATAAAGAAAAAAAAAAAAAAAAAAACCCTGCCACATTTGAGACCAACAGGAAGTTGTTTTCAAAACGCTGGTACCAGTAGTCATGGTACATTCTATGAGCTCTCAAGAGCGAAAGCCTTCGAAGGTGAATTATGAAAGAACATACCAGATTGCCACGCAGTGACACAAACACATTAATAAAGTCACTGAACTGAGAACCAAAGAATAGATGATATACAGCACTTCTTACCAAGAGACGTACAACAAATATACTGTTTCACTCTACAATAAACAATGATTGTGTCTTTAACTTGACAACCTTACATCTGGTCAAACTGGTTCATTTGACAGTGCCAAAGTCAAGAACAGCCCTTAGACTCACATTACAAAAACCATTTGATAGTCTTTCTGTACCTCAATGATTTGTCAAGTGAATCAATGTTACTTCCTGATTGACTTCTGAAGAAAGCACAGGATAAAAGATGTTAATCTGATAGATCTCAGCTAGATTGCACATACCCGCAGGCACCTGTTTTGACAGCGTCTTGTAAATAAATAAAAAAAAAAGTGTCATCAAGAACAGAATTTAGGGGGAAAAAAGCTATTTTCAGTAAAACACAAAAAGCTCTGATCTAAAAGGTGATACCGAATGAGATACCTCATTCCGCCCCAAATTCTAAGGAAGCAGTGCATGTACTCTTCCCAGAATGCACTGCAAAGAGTTCAGTGAAAAAAATAAATTCTGAGAAGCATACTTTTTTTTTTTCATTTAACCCCAACCAAGGAGGATACTTGATTAATCATCAGAATAATCAACAGATTACTCGGTTACCAAAATAATTGTTAATGGCAGCCCTGAATTTGTGCACAACATTCAAACCATTCATTCAAAATTAGGCCATTCATTCAAAATAATTCATTTTGAAACAGCTTATCAGTTTTAAACATGTAGTTTTATTCGATGCTTGTTTAAAATATTTCGTTAAATACTAATTACTAAAATATGATTCTAAAAAATTATATACTAAAAAAGTACTGATTAAAAAGTTCAAATAACTATTTTACCCAATGTTTGACTGACTTTTCAGTATTAGAAAGTATCAATTAAAAAAAATATCAAAATTAAAATGTACTGTTACCCAATAACTGCAACACATCTTAATACTGAAAATAAATCTAAATAAAAATGAACTATTTTCCCCAATATTTGCAATACTCAAATCAACACTGAAAATACTGAAAAAAAATCCAATATTTGTGATTTCATTAAGTACTAAAAAATATGATTAAAGGTAAATTTAAACAAAATAACCAGCTCACCTACACCGTTTAAAAAAAAAAAAAAAAAAAAAAAGAAAACTTCGTTGTTTCAACTTAAGCATTCATGCTGCCTTAAAATTTTGTTTACTCACCTCAAATATCCACGTTTTCCCATGTAGTACAACTTAACATTTCATGTTGACTAAACTTTTTTTTTTGTAATATTTGATTGATCTCTCATTTAACATTACAAAGTATCAACTGAAGGTCAATTAAAAAAAAAAAAAAAAAAAGTACTATTTTACTATTCTACCTTAACTCTGTGTGATACTTCATTGAATACTGAAAGATATCAAAGTTTCATATATATATTAAAAAAAAAAGGTTATATCTAAATAAAAATATGTTATTACATCCAACACTTCTGTGCAATATTTCATTCAATACTAAAAAGTATTAATTAAAAAAAACAACAATTTTACCTAATATCTGAGCAGTCATTCAATATTAAAAAGAATCAACTTAAAAGTTCAATCAAAATAAAAACATACTATTTAACCCCATAACTGTGCGTGATACTTTATGTAATACTGAAATGTAGCAAAAAGTCAAATCTAAATAAACATTATTTTCCACTTAATATTTCCAACACTCAAGTCAATACTGGAAAAGGTAATAATTTAAAAGATATAAAAATAGATTACTACTCAAGTGGCTTGAGGCTCCTTTAAAGGGACAGCTCACCAAAAACCACAAATTAAGATATTTTTGATGATATCAAAAGCTCTCAGAAAGCTCTTAAATTTCAGTGAAAATATCTTCATTTGTGCTCCGAAGATGAACGAAGGTCTTATAGGTTTGGAACAACGTGAGAGTTAGCAATTAAAAACAAATTTTGAGAGAATTTTGGGTGAACTATCCCTTTAAGGTACCTGACTATGTTGGACATCAAGGCTAATATTTCACAGCCAACTATTTCAAACACTGAACAAATGTGTTCTTGCATGATACAACTGCGTGTTATTTGTGGCCTGCAGACCCCTGGCCGTACCCGTGACCCTACATGCTGCAGACCCAATCTCACGTGGTCTAATGAGGACTAAGCCATGTCACTGACCACAAAGTTCTCCAGCTAACCTCTGACCACAATGGGATGTGACAACTTCCACTTGAGGGCTAAATTCCTTTTATTTGCCGCACCCAGAGGTCAAGCCCACCAGCTGCAATCACGCTAACAGGAGCCTACAGTCCTGAATACCCCTCCATCTCTAGCTCCCAGGCCCTTTCTTCTCAGCGTATGGAGCGACTAAAAGTTTGACGTCAATTTCAATGGCATTCCAGCAATCACTGAACGCACGCTACATTATTACCGTTATGCTCTGTATCACTCAGAACCAAAACAACAGATGTTGATCATGCTTCATTTCTCTGGAATATTCATGATGCAATAATCGTACGCATATCATAACACGATTTCTTCTGCGGCCTTTGACAGTTCGTCAGCATCACGATTCAGTCAAGGAAAGAAAAGTGTTTTTCTGTAAGTTTGAATGATACAGGCCAATTAACCATTTCAACTCCTTGGTCACACAAAAAGGTGTAATATCTCAAACATTTCATATAAACTAATGTCAAAATTAGGGATGTGTGATATAAACATTTAGCACAATATGTGTGTCTGCAATATTTTATTCAATAATAATTACAACCTAAATAAAAATGAACTATTTTACCCAATATTTTGGTGCAAAAGTAAAAAATAAATAAATAAATAATAATAACAATAATAAAACTTCAAATCTACATAAAAATACTATTTCAACCAAAGCTTGTGCAACATTTTAGTAAACTTAAAGAAAAGTGTTGACTGAAAAGTTCATACTACATAAAATTTGTACTAATTAAACTGATGTTCTATTGTAAAAATGTACTTTGGCAACCAATATTTGTGTGCAAAATTTTATTAGATGCTAAAAGTTGCAAACATAAAACACTGCATAAAAAAATGACTATTTTAACCAATATTTAAAAATATGCAAATTTTTAGTATGTGTAAAATGTGTACTAATTTAACCAATATTGCAATATTACATTCAATTCTAAAATGTTTCAATTAAAAAACTTCATATAAATATTTTACTTTTTAAACCAATATTTGTTTACAACATCTCAGTCAGTACTAAGAACTATCAATTAAAAAGTTCAGCCTACATGAAAAATTGTAGTTTCAACCAATACTTAAGTGCAACATTTTAGCATTGAAAAAGTAACAATTAAAAGGGTCAAAACTACTTAAAAATGCACTATTATTCCAATATTTGGGGGCAAAATTTCATTCAATCCTAAAAAGTGTCAATTAAAGTTCAAGCTACATAAAAATTGTATGATATTTTAACCAATTTTAAGTGCAATATTTTAGTTTTGAAAAAAGTATCAATTAAAAAGTGTAAGCTACATAAAACTTGTAGTAATGTAACCAATATTTCTGTGCAACATTACATTCAATCCTAAAAATTCTAATGAAAAAGTTCAATCTACATAAAAATTTTACTTTTTAACCAATATTTCTGTGCAACATTTCATTCATTACTAAAAAGAATCAATTAAAAAAAAAAGGTTTCCATCTACATCAATTTTTTACAACTTTAACCAATATTTAAGTGCAACATTTTGGTATTAAGAGGTTCACTCTACAAAAAAAATAAATAAATAAAAAAAAATGACTATTGTAACCAATATTTGTGTGCAAAATTTCATTCAGTGCTAAAAAAGTATCAATTAAAGAGTACAGTCTAGATTAAAAAAAAAATAAAAAAAAAAAACACTATTTTTACCAATATTTGTGTGCAACATTTCATCCAAAACACATAAATTAAAAAAAAAAGCTACATACAAACTTTACAATTTTAACAAATATTCAAGTGCTACATTTAAGTATTGCAAGAAAAGTATTAGTTAAAAGGTCCAAGCTAAATAAAATTTGTACTACTTTAACTGATATTTCTGTGCAACATTATATTTAATACTAAAAACGTAATTAAAAAACTTAATCTATATAAAAATGTCACTTTTTAACCCATATTTTTGTGCAACATTTCATTCATTACTAAAGAAAAAAAATGAATTAAAAAGTTCAAATGACATAAAAAAGTACTATTTTAACCAATATTTAAGTGCAAAATTTGATTCAATACTAAAAAGTATCAATAAAAGTTCAAGGTACATAAACAATTTTAACCAATATGTAGCACTGAATGAAAAGCCTCAATGAAAAATTTCAAAATTTTACTTTAACCACTACTTCTAGGCAACATTTCATAACTAAAACTATTGGTAATTAAAAGTACTACTAATACAATACTAAAACAAAAGTTTAAATTAAACTGTTCAATCTGTATAAAAATGTACTATTTCATCGAAGAAATTTGCTAAATTTCATAATTTCAAAATCAGCTAGTCAGTAGGGTTGGGTATTATTACAATTTTATCAATTTCTAGTTTTGATTTCAATAATGTTAAAAAAGGCAAACATTTAGATGTCAAACATATTTATTGTGTCTTTTTGCAAAACATTTTGTTGCAGCTAAATAACATCAAAAATCAGCAAAAATCAGCAGCCTACAGAACACTTAGGCCACCGAGAGGAACTTTTTTGCAAAAAAAAAAAAAAAATACCACAGCAAAAACAACTAGATTAATATAAGTTTCAAACATTAAACAGAAAAAGACAAGTAAATAAATACATAAAATAAATACAACTGAACAAATTTCAGGTCTAGAACTTGAAATCAAAAGTTTACAAACACTGCATAGTTTTCTTTTCATAAACAAAATATAGACCGATCCTCATTCAAGTTGCGAAAGATATTCAGTCAAGATCAGAGAATAACATTCTTTTGTTCTTTGATTAACATTAACGACAGGCAGCACCTGTTTATTAGGTTGGAACCGGTTCTCGATACCCAACCCTGCTAGTCGGCAGGTTGTCTGAACAACTAGTCAACTAATTGTCCTGTATATAAAAGAAATTAATAAAAAAAAAAAAAACTAGACAAAAAGTCAACTTTACTAATTAACTAGTGGCAATAAAAAGTGTCCAAAAAAAAAAGAGAGAAAGAAAAAAAATAAGTTTCAGCTATGGTGACTGCAAACCAAACGGAACGGATGTTGAACGGAAGTCACAAAGGGGCGCTCGGTGGGGCCGTTTATTGATGTTGGCCGTTCCTGCAGTGAGGAGCTCTCAGAAACCCTGAGAAGACTATTCTCCACCACACCTACCATTAGGGACTTCCCTTCTCTGAACTCCTTCTACGCTTCAATTCATCAATTGCCCTTCACCTCTTTCATGAAAAAACATCTGTAAAACTCAAACCATCTCATACCACTATCAGTCGGCGCTTCTTCCTCAGAACACAGAGCAAAACTTAAAGAGAATGTCTTTGGTGAATCTTTAATGGGGCGCAAAGGATCTGCCCTTTTCATGCGAGATAAGGGCGCTGGAAAAAAAGCTGTAGTTGTACGAATATCGTAAGGCTTGGTTTGCTCTGTACTGTTTGTGAAGGCTTATGCCACATTCGCACAGCGATTTCACCATTAAAGATCACTGTAATGTTGGTGGCCAAGGGTTAAGAAATCATATTTCATTATGTTATAAATGTGAGTCTTTCAAACTAAATGTTTGCAAAAACAAACTTAATGAGTGAAGTCTGATTCACAAACAAATTACTCTTTTTAGTGAATCAAAAATAGGCAGCAGAAGTCCAATTTACGGATGAATGACTCTTATGAACAAGTTCTTTTTAGTGAGTCAAAAACATATAGAATATCCAGTATAGACAGAATACTGAATCAAATAACTCCTATGAACTGGTTCCTTCACTGAATAGTTAAAAATAATAATAATAATGTGTGTGTACATATACACACACATACAGTGCTGGGTAGCATCCGATGTAATCTTGATTTGATTACATAATCAGATTCCAAAAATTAAGTACTTAATTAGATTACCTTTTCAAAGACTCATAATCAGACTACAGTTATTTTTCTTATTGATTACTTGAGCATATATTATTCACACGGTCGCATTCAATTGATTACTAGCTTTGATTAAACTCACAAACTCCAGTTTGGGAGTCTTTGATGTAATATGATGTTTAATGCAATTCATGTTTTTAATAACTCTAAATGGAACATATTTTCTACCTCTTCGTGTTGTTATATTGATATGCTACAAGATTATCCAATTTAAATCAATGTGAAAAACAAGTTTAGTGCTGTGCGACGATTAATCGCAATTAATCGTGATTAATCGCATCCAAAAATAAAAGTTTGTACAATAAAAATAAATGTGTGTGCTGTTTATATTATGTATACATAAATACACACATACAGTATACATTTTGAAAATAATTTACATTTTGTATATATTTTTATTGATATAATTAATCTATATAATATAATTAATATAATATAATTAATATTATATATAAATATATTTAATATGTAAACAGATTTTTTCTTAAATATATCCATGCGTGTGTGCATTTATATATATATAATAAATATACACAGCGCACACACACACACACACACACACTATGTAAACAAAAACTTATTTTGGATGCGATTAGTCACGATTAATAATTGCGCAGCACTAAATAAGTTAGATCAAAAGTAATCTAAAAGTAGTCCAGTAACATAATGGATTATGTTACAAACTGCAATTTTTGTCATTGATTTTTTAATATTTAATTTCATGTATATAAGTCACATTTGTATTCCATACTCAGCCCTGAGTATAAATAAATTATTACCAAATAACAGAATTTAGAAAGGACAAGGCAGCACAGCAATTCATTTACTTTAAGAAAACCTGCCAGTTTCAACATGACAAGCTGATTAATGATCACATTGGCAATGACTGCTGAATAATTGCTAACTTTTTTTATAAACCTCAATTCAAATATCCAAATTGGCTGCTTAAAAGCGCATCAGTTTTGCCAAAATGCCAGTCATTTCTGCTTGTTTTTTCTCAATAATTTGGTTAATGTTTTTAGAAAACTCACATCATTTAAAGTCCATCCAATTCCACCAGTAAAGGAAGCAGATACTGTCTTGTGTTCCTACTACTGTTGTACTTTTAGTGGTCAAAGTCGACAAATGGTCAAGACAAATGACACGGTTAAAAAACACTTTGAAGATCATAACCGGGCATTAAAAACACATTTGGCCTGTTAACAACCATTGAAAATGCTTGCAACATCAAAACATCAATATTAATGAGATTCCCTGGGATATTTTTGGCCAAAGCAGACGCGGAAAAAGCACGGCACAGTGCACGGTTTGACCCGGAGACCTGGAGATAGTAACGTGACAGACTCCTTTTTCAAAGAAACTGGCCTGCTTTCATCTCCGGCTTTTTCCCGAGCCGCACTGGCCCAAGCCATCTGCTTTATTCTAATATGGGGCTTAAAGATGCTGTTTTTTTTCCAAGGCTTCCCAAGTACGATAAACAGCCTTTATGTAGCTCACCCCTGTTTACAGCATGCAGTATGCTGTGCTGTAAAATATTCACTGTTAAACTGTCAACGATGCTGGCCACTCGCCCGGCCTTCACAGTATGGTGGCACTCGCCCTCGGTTTACGCCCCCTCGGCCCCCCACCAATGCCTACTTGCGGCGGGGCCCGGGAATCGGCCCACTTCTCGAGACCTTCCAGAGCGGTTCAAACGCCCCGCGAGCTTCCAGGCTTGGCTTCAGACACGTGTAAAGTTTTTTTTTTTTATTCACTGCCCTGCAAAGGCACCGCCAAAGGTTTTCGAGTTCCAACTTGGCATGACTTCTGAAAAAAAAAGAAAAAAAAAAAAAAAAAAAAAAGCGCCACAGCTTCCTCCTGCAGCTCTCGAGCCGGCTGTTTGTTTCCCTGACTGATTGAGCGCAGAGAGCAGGGTCCTGTCGCGCAAGATCCCGGAACGAGGGGGTGTTACGTCTCACTCCAGCCACAGACCTCGACAGCCCTTGGGCCAAAGAAACTCGGCGGAAAGCTGATGAGTGTTAGTATGCCAGGCTGGCGTGCCCAGCTATTTGCAACACTAGGGGTATTGCGTATTAAGAGAGACAGGCTTTCAAAACAAACGGCCTCTTGCCTTCTCTCCGTGTCATCCTGTGTGAAATATTAAGTGTCGTTTGCAGCGAGGATGTAAGAAATGCCGATAGTGGGCCGTATGAAGACACTGAGGTTGTTCTTTTGGATCACGGTGCATATTTACTCCAGTTTTCACAGATTTCTGTGACAAACGCAGGCTGTCAGCGTCTCCATTACTGTGTTTACAGTGGCATATGCATCGTGTAATTATGCCACGAAAGAGTTCATTTCCTCAGGGAATCTAAAGCAATGAAAGAGGCGAAAAAGGATGGAAAAAATGTGCAAAGAGGAAAACTAATATTTTAGGTTGATCTGGCACAATTTAAGTCAATTTAAGACAATATCATGAAAATGTATACAAGGCTAAATATGAGAGTCAACAAAACAATCTAAAATGAACTGATTTTTTTCACACTTGATTATATTCTTTAATGATTCAAAACCATATAATATCTTGAAACAACCTAGCATTTGAAAAAAAAAAAAATTTTCAATGGCCAATCCGATATCTAGAGGGTTGAATGGCTGATATGGCATATTATGAATAATTCAATTTAAATATGTCCAATGAGACACACATAAAATGGATTAAAAAAATTTAATAATATCCTAACGCCATAATTACTCAAAAAACACTTTCTTAATAAATAAGGAAAATAAATTTAAGACTTTGAGACTTTAATTGCAATTTTTTTTTTTTTTTTAAGAATTTAAGACCAATTGTCTAACAATGCAAAGATTATCAATCAATAGTGCATCCAAAACTATTTTGTAGGTTAAATAAACCATAGATAAACAAACATGTATTCAAATTCATATCTGAAATACTAATTCTGCAAAAATTTGATCATATAAACTTATTGCAATATTAAACGACTTGCTGAATGTTGCAATATTGAAAGTGTTGTTCCATGAATATATTTTTGTAAATTTCCTACCATAAATATAGCAAAACTTAATTTTTGATTAGTAATATGCATTGCTAAGAACTTTATTTAGACAACTTTAAAGGAATTTTTCAATATTTTGATTTTTTATTTATAAAATTATTTAAGACCAAACGTGTAATAATGCAAAGACAGACAGAGGAAAAAGGTCACATTCTGTTTACACTCTTAAAAATAAAGGTTCTTTATTGGCATCGATGGTTCCATGAAGAACCTTGAACATCCATGGAACCTTCCAAATGCAGAAAAGGTTTTATATAGAGGAGAAAGGTTCTTTAGATTTTTCAAATGTTCTTCAAAATAGTTCTTTTAAGAACTGTCTACTGAAATGTTCTTTGGGGAACCAAAAATGGTTCTTCTTGAGCTTTTATTTTTAAGAGTGTACCAGCCCACTTTGAGGTTTTGCGGTTGATGCTGATCTCAAAACAGCCAAATATCAACAGACCTGTTTGATATAAACACACACAACCTTAAAAGTATGCAATCTTTTCATGAAGAACTTTTAAGTGTGCAGCAGACGAGTAAGCAAGTTTTGGCAAATACTACCACGTCATAATTGCGTCTTTAATGGACACATCCCGTCACTGTAAACTGGCCTGTCAATCATCTTGTCACATCTAAAGCCTTTATATACATACTCCACATTTCAGTTTATTTAATTCACGCACCAATTCTTCTTAGCAACACAGGCCGAATGACATTTGAATTGGGATGCAGCATCAGTCCATCAGCTATCTGTTTTTTAGAGTCTTTTTAAGACGTTCACTCCATATTTTGCAAAACTGAGAATTGTGTCAATTTACACTCTCAAGTTCATATGCACGACTTCCTTTCTTCTGTGGAACTCACAAAACGGGCAGAATGTTGTGACTGACAGCTTCTGGTCCATATTTACTATCATTGCATCCGCTTTCATACAATGACAGCCAAAAGATGACTCAGACCTCGTACTAATATCAGATTTTGCATTCCACAGAAACATAACACGTGTTTGGAAAGACATGAGAGTGAGTAAATGTTAACTTTTGGAGAGAACTATATGTCAAAACAAGATAAGCCACAACCATTATTATTTTTAACATTTTGTGCCAATTCATTGTTTAATGTGAATCTGACAATCCACTGTACTTCCACTGAGTTTTTAGGGTGAAATATTCCTTACATTTTTTAATAACCTTATGAAAGTCTAACATAACATAACAAAATAGACATAACAACATAACAAAAAGAAGTAATAATGAACTTTCCTCCCTATTCACTTATGTCATGGTTAATATTATGAATAGAGTTCATCAAGAGCACAAACAAGTACCAACGCGTTGCTGTCAACAGCTGGAAAGTGTTGCCAAAGTAAGAAATACCTCATACTCTCAAAAAGAGCTTATTTGTGTCAGTACATAAAACCAGCATTAAATACATTTGGTGTGTTGGTTTAAGATTATTTGGCCAGTGTCTGAGAAATTAGGAGTGAATTTCTCCTCACATTTCTAGTGCATGTGTCACACTGACAGAGGTTAGCTTAGCCACAATGCTCTAACCGTGCCGTGTCACTGCTAAAAACACAACAGACACTCTTTAAAACACCTTCAAACTAAGTTTGACAACAGGGTAAAATACTGTCAGAATGAATAGACCGTTTTTAACCGTTAAAACAAATCATTTGGATGTTTGTCTCAGTTGAATTAACACCAAAGCAGCATTAGCTTAGCGCGCTAACTCAAACTAGCCCAAAGTTCTGTCAACTTTTCCTCAGCTCTTTCTGTTGTAGGCTCGTAAAGCCTATTTGTCGTTTACACAGTTCCCCGTCGACGCAAAGCGTCCTTGTTGCGTGTCAGTAAACCGGAAAAGTGGCACGGTAATCTGCTTTGAAGTTGACAGGAGGGAATGAAGCTAAATCTTACCAGGAAGTGCCAGCTGAGATTCAAGCGCGCTGAACTGGAGCTGGCGCCGAGGATGAGGAGGATGGTGATGGTCTCTCAGTCTGTCAAGGTCGAGCTTCCGTTGAGTTCCTGCGCGACGCCGCAACACACGCGAGCTGTCCGCGCGCCTACAGAGAGAGTGTGTGTGTGTGTGTGTTCGCGTGAGGGTGTGCGTGTGCGCGCTCCTTAACACGCCATTCCCGACCTGTGTGCGTTACACACATCCCAGCATGCTCGATGGAGAGGGGCGGGAAACTTCACACAGGCCAGTAACTTTAACATTCACAAGAACAGAGCAAGGAAATACGGAAGGATGCTATTCGATTCTATTTTATCTCCCTTCACACTGCTCTAATCTATTTCATTCTTCAATTTTACCTCACTTATATCCTCTTATGCTCTATTTTCCAATGAAGGTTCTCATAAGTTCTGTTTTAGTCTGTTCTGTTGTCAATTATTCAGTTTCACATCACCTCATTTCTATTCTAAAGTCTTTTATGACAAAAACATTGTTTACTAAGTTCTTTCCACTTCACAAAAACAAAAGCTGTCTCTGGGGCAGTATCTTTTCAAAAGGCACTAATGTGTATCTATTTGGGAGCTAATATGTTCACTTTAGGTACTAATGTACAGCTGAAGGCAAAAGTTTACACACACCTTGTGGAATCTGCAAAATGTGAATTATTTTACCAAAATAGGAGGGATCATACAAAATGCATGTTATTTTTTTTATTTAGTGCTGACCTGAATAAGATATTAAAAGACGTTAATCCACAAGATAAAATAGTAGTTGTATTTATAAAAATGAACCCGTTCAAAAATTTACATACACTTGATTCTTAATACTGTGCTGTTACCTGAATGATCCACAGCTGTGTTTTTTGTTTAGTGATAGTTGTTCATGAGTCCCTTGTTTGTCCTGAACAGCCCGCTGTTCTTCAGAGAAATCCTTCAGGTCCCACAAACTCTTTGGTTTTTAACATTTTTGTGTATTTGAACTCTTTCCAACAATGATTGTATGATTTTGAGATCCATCTTTTCACACTGAGGACAACTGAGAGACTCATATGCAGCTATTACAGAAAGTTCAAATGCTCACTGATGCTTCAGAAGGAAACACAACAGCATTTAGAACCAGGGGGTGAAGACTTTTTTTAATTTGAAGGTCAGGGTAGATTTAACTTATTTTGTCTTCTGGGAAACATGTAAGTATCTTCTGTAGCTTCTGAAGGGCAGTACTAAATGAAAAAAAAAAAATATATATTTAGGCAAAATAAGGAAAATGTACACATCTTCATTCTGTTCAAACGTTTACACCCCTGGCTCTTAATGCATTGTTTTTCCTTCTTTGAGGTACTAATATGCACCCTTTATGGACTAAATAATGTACAAAGGTGTACCTTTTAAAAAGGTACCACCCCAATGACAACTCTATTATGTAAGTTTCACTTAAGTGTTATTCTGTTTTGCAAGTTTCATTTCATTTCTTTACTGTTCAGTTTCATGTCACCATGTTTCCATTGTAATTGGTTTTGTTGTATACTGTAAATTACGATTCACTGCTGATTTATTCTATTCTGTTTTACTGAACTATTATTCTACTCTTATAAGTTTAACTTCACATCTATTCTATTCTGGGGCCAGCTGCATAAACTTAGCCTCTATGTTAAGACAGTGTCTTATCAACCAGTCTAGCAGTTAGCCAAAGGATAATCAGTCTTATTTACTGGATTCAACTTAGACTAATCTACATTTTTGTGTAATTGAATTAAAAAAAAAAAAAATATGACCAGTCTTAAAGAAAAAAATTAGCTGACTAACTTTTAAGACTAGTCTTAACCTTTTATGCAACTGGCCCCTGATCGATTCTATTCTGTAAATTTCATTCCACTTCGATTTTATTACAGGCTATGCTGTTTCACCTCACTTTTATTCAAGTTTTACTTTACTATTTTATTCTGTTGTTTCAAATCGCCTTATGTCTATTTCATTCCCCAAGCTTCTTTTTCATTTTTTTTTTCTATTCTATTCTGTTCTATTCTATTCAGATCTAAATTGTCTGTTCCAATCTAAATTGTGTGTTGGAATGTGGAGAAATTGATTAGAATTGTACATGAATTGGATTACATGAATTCTGGATAATGTAATCAGATTCCAAAAATTATATACTTGCAATTATATAAAATTACATTTAAAATACTCGTAATTAGACTACAGTTACTTTTTTATTAATTACATGATTACATATTATTCACACAATAGCAATATTTTATTTATAGGCCTGGTTACACAGACAGGGCGTAGACTAAGCCAGAATTCTGCCATAGTTCAGTTCGGACATTTAAGTCATTTTTATAAATGTGCTTAGAAAAAAATATTACTGGTGTCTATCTTGAGACAAAACAAAGGCACTGGATATGTTTTAAGACCAGTCAGTGCAAGTTTCTTTCATTTGAAACAGCTCAGAGTTAAACCTTTTTGGTGAAACCAGAGGTTACTGTATTCATTCTCCCAAGTTCCTCTTTTTTGTCTTTTAAATGTTCCTCTCTTAAAATAGTCACAAACTCACAAACCCCAGTTTGGGAAACTTTGAAATAGTGGAATGTTTAATGAACTTCAATATAATATATTTTCTTACTTTTTGCATTTTTTATATCAGTATGCTACAAGATTATCCTATTTAAATCAAAGTCATAAATGAGTTAGATCAAAAAATAATCCAAAAGTAATCTAAAAGTAGTCTGATTCAATTACCTATATTACTACAATTTTTGTCATGTAATTTGGAATCAGTAACAGACTACAATTTGTAAGTGATCTACCCAGCTCTGCCTAGTACATTACTGAAATATTTGATGAAAGAGAAGTTTCATACAGCAAATGGTAAAAAAAAAAAAAAAAACTCTGGAATGTGAGAACATGGGCTTACTGTCAAGGTAAGTAAAGTAAATAACACATCTAAAATGGTCCATAAGACTTTTACTGCCCAGCAGAGCATCTTTAGCAGCACATTGCTTAGTTTTGCTGTCCCTCTGCTGTCATAGTACAAATATAGTGATGCACATCCAGAGCCACTGCAACTTTCATATAAAACTGCAATGTTTCAAGCTCAGGGAATTCAAGAGTGGTACTGTGATAGGATGCCACCTTTGCAGTAAATCAGTTTGGGAAGTTTGACCTCTGTTAGATATAGTCAATTGCAAGTGGTATTATTGGAAATTGGAAGCATTTAGGAACAGCAGCAACTCGGCCATGAAGCAGAAGAACACATGAAGTCACAGACCAAGGTCACAAATGCGAAGTCGCCAACGCTCTGCTGATTCCACACCTGAAGAATTACATACTTTTATCGGCAATGATAGTGGGAGCTTCATGGAATGGGTTTCCATGGCCAAGCAGCTTCGTGCCAGCCTCACACCACCAAGTACAATGCAAGGTGTTGAAAGGAGTGGACACTGGAGCAATAGAAACCTGTTCTGTGGAGTGACAAATCCTCTGTTTCTCAGTCTGATGGGCGAGTCTGGGTTTGGTGGATGCCAGGAGAACATTACCTGCCTGACTGTGTTGTGTCAACTGTAAAGTTTTGTGGAGGCGAGATAATGGTATGGAGTTGTTTTTCAGGGGTTGGGAAATCTTAAAGGGATCGTTCACCCAAAAATTAAAAGATTTACTCACCCTCAAGTAATCCTAGGTGTATATGACTTTCTTCTTTCAGGTGAATGCAATTGGAGTTATATTTAAAAAATGTCCTGTCCTTCTAAGACTTTAATAATGGCAATGAATAGGGATTGAGATTGAGATTGAGATTTTGAAGCCTAATAAAGTGCATCCATCCATCATAAAAAGTGCTCCACATGGATCTGGGGGGTTAATAAAGACCTTCTGAAGCAAATGGATGCGTTTGTGTAAGAAAAATATCCGTATTTAAAACTTAATAAACTGTAATCTTTATCTTCCGCTAACTGTCGTATGCGCGTTCACGAGAGAGTGGCGTTCCAGCGGATGACGTAGAATGCAGGTGTAGCGTGAGCTCCAATGAGGAGAGAGCAAAACAAAACACTGGTCGTCAATTAGAAGTACAAAAGTAGGATTTGTAAAGAATCAATGTCAGATGATTTCGATATAAGCCAAGAGGAGACTGGGTTTCTTCGCTGTTTCTTCAAAACTTGGTTCTTGCAAGACTAGCATATTCCCACTCCATCATTTTAATGCACTAGCATACCAAGACATTTTGGACAACACTATGCTTCCAACTTTGTGGGAACAGTTTGAAGAAGGCTCTTTTCTATTCCAGCATGAACACAAGATCCAGAAAGACTGGTTGGATGAGGTTGGTGTGGAAGAAGCCCAGAGCCCTGATCTTAACCCCACTGAACACCTTTGGAATGCTCTGCTGAAATAATAGCCAAGAAAATCCCACAGAAACACTCCAAAATTTTATGGAAAACCTTCCCAGAAGAGTGAAAGATGTTAGAGCTGCAAAGGGGGACCAACTCTATATTATGTATATGCATTTTAAATGCAATATCATTAGTCCCTGTTGGTGTAATGTAAGACCTTCGTTCATCTTCGGAACACATATTAAGATATTTTTGATAAAATCCAAAAGCTGACCATGCAGACAGCAATGCAACTAAAGTTCATGGCCCGGAAAGGTAGTAAGGACATCGTTAAGATAGTCCATGTGACATCAGTGGTTCAAATGTAATTTTATGAAGCTATGAGAATACTTTCCAAGCACAAAGAAATTAAAAATTACGATTTTATTCAACAATTTCTTCTCTTCCGTATCAGTCTTCGACGCGCATTTACCATGATGCATGCGTGTGGTGCTGCTGACGCAGAAGCTGACATGCTGATGTAGAACATCCATCTCTCTTAGTTCATCTGTATTTTCTAGTTTGAATAAGTACACTCTAATAAATGCTGGGTTATTTTTTGGGGGGTTCAGCCTGTTGGGTCATTTTTAAATTCATTTGTTCATTTGTGCCTTTAATGAACAGGACAGTAGAGAGATGACAGGAAAGTACTGGGCGGAGCGAGGGGAGCGGGATTCGAACTCGGGCCGCTGCATGCACAGTTGTGCTATATGTCGGCGCACTAACCACAAGGTTATTAGCGCCGACACCGTTGCGTCATTTTATTGAGTTATTTTTAATATTTTTACCCAGGTGCTGAGTTATGTTTTTAACCCAAATGCTGGGTTCAACTTGTTGGCTCATTTTTAATATTTTTTTTACCAAGGTGCTTGGTAGTTTTTCTGTAACTAAGTTGCTGGGTCATTTTTAACGCTGGGTTATTTTTTTTCTACCCAACTGCTGGGTTAAGCCTGTCTCTGACGAAACAACCCAGCTGCTAAGATTTATATTCCACTTTTGCTCAAAACTGATTTTAAACCACCAGTGAGTGTTTGTAATAACTTCCGTTTGCCGTCGAATGTGTGTTTTGGCCATGTAATGTTGTTGAAATATGTCATGTCCTATGAGTCAGAAGAGCGATTGCAGAAGAGAGAAGGCATATAACGTTATACAGACAGCGCTGGAAGATGCTAGTGCTTGTCAGTAAATTAGTGGAAAATTAATAGAAATTATTATTCTGTCTAAGGTATGCATTTTAAAACGAACATGCAATAGTGTAAATGTAGCCTAACAGATGTGTAAACTGAAAAATTTTTGACCTTTATTAAAATTATTTTCACTGATGTATTGTGTTGGGTATATTGTGTTCCTTTGTGCAGTGGCTCAGAGTGTTTGAATCTGTATAAACATCAATAAGCTGAAAAAAAAATATTTTGAGATAATGTAATCTTGTTAAAATTGATTTCATAAAATTGGTATCGGAAAAACTATCGTTCAGGAACCGGTATCAAAGTCAAGGTATCGGTATCAGTATCGGCATCGATATCGAAAATATTTGAACAATACCCAGCCCTAGCTGCTGCTGAGTTACAGTCAGAGCGTGGGCTTTTTTAGTCCTCTGCAAGAGAGAGCGGTTCCCTTTCCTGCTGATTTGTGCACTTCTTCAGCGAAAAAAAAGGTTTGTATACATTTTATTTTATTTGTAAAGTCTTTACTGTGCTGTAAATTGTATTATTTTACCCAACGCAATATAAGGACAAGACGACAGTCAACTGCGTCAGCAGTGGTTGTTTTGCAGGATGGAAACGCCTTTTGCTTTGCATAAAATAAATGGATTTTATTAATTATTGTACTGAGTTTAATTTAGTTTGATATTAAAATATGTTCTGTAATATCAGTACTGTTTGTTTACAGGCAGGTTTTGGAGTCAGTCACGGCATCTTTCAGCTACAAGTGAAACGCGAGACCGCGGTCTGAATTTCGGAATTAACCCGGCGAACAGCAGCCCTACACCGGCTCAGATTTCGACAACACACTGGCACGAACATTAGTGCTATCTTGATAATAAGTGATTACAGAAAATGGCTAACAAAACATTTTACATTTATGTCTAAAATGCTTGTTAAATGAGTTTACATGTATGTAATATTGTAAACTATGCTGTATTCACCCAAATAAATTCCATTTGTTTTGTATTTTGTCCATGTGTTCTTGCTTAATAATAAATGTTCATCTTCTGATTATTGCTGTTGCCTCTAGTAATTATGTGTGTTTTTATAAGTTCCAGTGCATTTTAAGCCAACAATATAATATTTTTTTAACAATAGTTGACTAGCTTGGTAAAAACATTTAACCCAAACCCAGCATGTGTTCTGTCCAAACTTTACCCAGCGCTGTCAGAAAAAAAAGGTACAGTTCTGTCACTGGGGTGGTACCCTAAGGTACAAAGTAAAAAGGTACAAGAGTGAGCGCTGGGTTGCCAAATAACCCAAGTTGGGTTGTTTTTAACCCAGCATTTTTAAGAGTGTAAGGCCAGGCAAAAAATAGCAAGTTATACTCTCTGTCGAAGTCTTCAAACATGTTTACAAAGACTGTAGGATGGCTTTAAAGATGTCCTTACTACCTTTCTGGGCCTTGAACATGGTAGTTGCATTGCTGTCTGCAGGGTCAGAAAGCTCTCAGATTTAATCAAAAATATCTTAATTTGTGTTCTGAAGATGAACGAAGGTCTTACAGGTTTGGAACGACATGAGGGTGAGTAATTAATGACAGAATTTCAATTTTTGGGTGAACTAACCCTTTAAAGCTGGATCATATCATGTCTGATATCTCTTCTTATCAGGAAAACTTATGAACAAACAACATAAAGCTCAAAATTTGAATACCATATTAACACCACAGTTCACCCTTATTTACCCACCAACTGTCCTTGATTTAGATGTTGATAGGCCTGTATTACCTGTGACTGCAATTTCAAAGATTGTTAGTGATGCATGCTAGACAAAATAAAGGCACTTTGTATTTAGTTACAAAACATTATGTCAGCATATCTAAGCTTGGTCAGCGTCAAATTAATTTCGAAAGATATCTTGTTTACACTTCACGGCATTAACACTCAGATTTTATCCATATAAACAATATTATGTATTGTCAGCAGTAAAACTGCCACAATCTTCTCAGATGATACTATACAGTAGTATTACATTGAATCAGAGCATTTGAAGGGAGCATTTTCTGTTCCGTATAAGGAAAGTAACAATGTTTTCTCCTACACTTTGACAGTTGATAATCAACAAGTGTTGTGCGCTGCTTTTCTTTCTTTTTTTTCTGTCTTGACACTTCAATAGCAGTTCTGCTAACCTCCTCACAAATACCATATAAGAAAGGTAAAGCACACAGTGTGTGTTTTCCCCTCTTCTTGAACAAGCGTTGAAGATTAAAAGAAACGTCTGCGGAAAATCTGTCAATTCTGTTGGCGAATAACGGCAAGCTGGAATTTAATGGCATGAGTTATATTGGGCTCCCTCAACACCCACATTTTGCTCTCAATGAGATCAATGCTGCTTCATGACAGATAGGGACTGTCTTTAGTATCTTCAAATTTCTGGTTTCTGAGGGAATAATTAGATAGATGGATAAGAGGCAGCTCTTGTGACTGCACACAGGAGCTCTGGTTCAACACCGCAGTCTGTTGTCTTGAAATCTGTGTAATAATCAGATTGTGTCGATTGTTCTAAAAGTAGAACGGCGGCGGTTCCGTAATATTAACTTTTTTTTTTTTTTTAGATATTTGTTTTGCCAAAATCCTTGTTTGATTTCGTATTTTTCTGGAATGTAGATGAGCTTCCTCATGTCTTTTTTCGGGTCTTGTTTGTCTTTACCCCCAGACAATGAACTTTTTTGGCAGTGCACGACAGGGTCGCGCTGTAGTGGAAAAAAACACATCCAGCTTGATTTGATTTATTAATGCAGCTGGCGATAAAAAAAGTTATTCAAATGAAATCTTCACGTCTGTGTGTATGTATGTAAATACGCGCACACAGTTACACGTGCGTCCTTTTGTCTGCTTCTGTTTGCTTGTGTGTCTACAGTTGTGGAATTCTTTTTGTTGTTGTTTTGTTTTCTATGTTTTCATTAATGGATATACATCTATTTATTTATTGTCACTTGAGGGCCATCTCTTAGATGTAGTGCATGTTTTCTTAAAGACAAAATCTGTACGAGCTAAGCTTTTCATGTGAATTTCAATCTTCAATATTTCATCATCCATTATTTAATTATAATCAAAATGAATTATTTCAGACTAAAACATTTAGAACATTAAAATAAATGCCAAGTTGTTAGAAGTGTGCAGTTGTTAAAACAAAACACTAATACTAATATATATTATAGTTGACTATAATTTCAGTTAGGCCAAATACTAATTAAAAAAGCTAACAAGGCAAAGCATTATTCAAATTTTACTACAAGTTCAGTTTCAATCATAGTTTTAAAACACCTTTCAAAGCTTGTTTGTAATAGTGTTAATGCACAAAAAAGATAACATGTTTCCTTAAGGCGCTGTTTATATATGATTTGATGTTTTAAAATGACTTTCCCTGGTGTAACGTAAGGTGGAGCGTTTTATTTAGCCATTTCAGAAGAAAAATATTATATATTTACAATTATACACTCTTAAAAATAAAGGTGCTTTAAAAGGTTCTTCAAGCAATGCCATAGAAGAACCATTTTTGGTTCCACAAAGAACCATTCAGTCAAAGGTTCTTTAAAGAACCATCTCTTTCTTACCTTTTTATAATCTGAAGAACCTTCTTTCGCCACAAAGAACCTTTTGTGAAACAGTAAGGTTCTTCAGATGTTAAAGGTTCCTTATGGAACCATTTAGACAAAAAAGGTTCGTCTATGGCATTGTGAAGCACCTTTATTTTTAAGAGTGTATATGTTTCATTTAGAAGTAAAATTGTACATTTTAATACATTTCACCTGTTACTTGACAGAACAAATGTATCTGTATCTATAGAACATTTTTATTTATATATTTATTTAAAACCTATAAATTTAGTTTTACCTACAAAATATGTGTGACCCTGGACCACAAAACCAGTCGTAAGTAGCATGGATATTTTGTAGCAATAGCAAACAATACATTGTATGGGTCAAAATTATCTATTTTTCTTTTATGCCAAAAATCATTAGGATATTAAGTAAAGGTCATGTTCCATGAAGATATTTTGTATATTTCCTACTGTAAATATATCAAAACTTAATTTTTGATTAGTAATATACATTGCTAAGAACTTCATTTGGACAACTTTAAATATTTTTGATTTTTTAATTAATCAATTATTTATTTTTGCATCCTGTTCAGATTTTCAAATAGTTGTATCTTCACCAAATATTGTCCTAAACTATACTTCAATAGAAAGCTTATTTATTCAGCTTTCAGATTTTGTACATGATTGGTTTCATGGTCCAGGGTCACATATAATTTGATATTTAAAAAAAACTTTCCCTAGTATAATGTAATGTAGCCTTTTTTTTCCTCATTTCAGATAAAAATGTAATTATATATGTGCAATTATATGTTAATTTATAAGTAAAATTGTACATTTTGATACATTTTACTTGTTACCTGTTAAAACAAATCTACCTATGGACAATTTAATTTAATATTTATTTAAAACCTATACATTTATTTTTACCTACAAAATATATAAAAGGTAAATGATACATTAGATAGATAGATAGATAGATAGATAGATAGATAGATAGATAGACAGATAGATCAAACAATTTAACTTTTTATTTAAAGTTATTTGGTTTTTTTTTTTATTTAAAAACAAAATGTAATTTTACTTACAAAATCTTGTCTATCTTGATAAACAGATAGGTGATGATGAATTGAATGATAGATAGTAAATCAAATGTAAATTCATGTCCCTGTCACATTTTCTTGGTTAAATAGACATTATTTACACTATCAGAAAAAGAATACGTAAAAAACAATTGTATTTTGTATTTTTACATTAACAATGCAATTCTATTTATGTAATGTGTTCTGTTTATTAAAGCCAAATATGAATTTCATCAAGTTAATGTGTTTAAGCATTTACATTAATTCCAAAATAATAACTCAAAGCAGCAAAAACTGAAACAATATATTTTATTTGTGAACTTATGTTTAGCTGTTCTTTTTAATGAATTTTTCGGCTCATCAAAGCTTGGTAAATATTGGTCACAGACACTGAGATCAAGCTAATTACTCTAAAAACTCCCACAGATGCCATTTTAAGTCTTATTTTGACGTAAAAAACTGGTTATATCTAAGTATGTGAGTTGTTTACTTACTTTAAATTAGTCTTCCCATTAACACCAATATTGTTCATTCAGACTAATTCACAAACGCAGAACACGCACGAACACAAGGTGGGCTTTATTGCACAAACCAATCACAGCCAAACATAAGCAGTCATATCCAATCATATCGCGATGGAGGCATGGCCTTCTCTCACATGACTTTCCCCATTTATTCTCAATTACCCCCACCAAACTCACCATATGCTTTAGGGCATCTGTTAAAACTCAGTGGGCTCAGGGGGGGCAAGAGACACGGACTCCTGTTGTAACTTTACCTGCTGGTGTCGCTGTAGGACAATGTTTTTTTTAGTTTTCCTTATACACTTTTTAATGTTATATTTTGTAATACTAGCATAGGTAGATAGATATTGTATATGAGTGTGTGCACCTGTATAAATGTGCATGTGTGTACATGTGGCTGTTTTCACCTACTTACCCGACCTGCATGTAAGTCATTGACCTCTGACCCTTATGTTCACAAATCTCTGATGCGTTTTCTGCATCTGCTGCCGCTGCTGCTAAGGGTCACAGAGTCTGTGTGTGTGTGTGTGTGTGTGTGTGTGCATGTTCAGTGCAGACCGCTACATGAGCATGTACTTTTGACAGAGTAGGAGGCAGTGATATGCATACTTTCCTGGGATAAAAGGTGCTGGTGTGGAACTGCCACTGTCTGGAAACACACACACACACACACACACACACAGAGAGCACCAGGCTGACTGTACACATCATCTGACACCGGGCTTCTTGCTTTCTCGTCTCAGCAGTGTATGTGCAATGTACCTGTCTGTGTGTGTGTGTGTGTGTGTGTGTGTATGTCCCGCTCAGGCTCACTCTACCGTGTCAGTCACACGAGCACCTGAGTCCACATCACACACATCAGCTGTTTACACACCATCCTGTGTTCTGAACCACAGATATTCACCAGAGAGACACCATTGAGAAACCCCCAGAGGAACGTTTTATTGCTCAGAGGTTTCTCCTTCATGGCTCAGGAGACTCAATGGAGTCACGTTTCACTTAAGCAACTTCGACTCAGATGTTTTGCCTAAAATTACTTAGAAGAAACACAAATATACAAATGAGACACACAGTATATGAAGGTATAAAGTGAATATGAATAGAATCACTTGTAGAAAAGGGGATAGTTTGCCTCAAAATGAAAATTCTGTAATTAATTACTCAGTCTCATGTTGTTCCAAACCCGTAAGACCTTATCTTCAGAATGCAAATTAAGATATTTTTGATTAAATCAAAGCTTTCTGACCTTGCAAAGACAGCAACACAACTGACACATTCAGGGCCCAGAAAGGTAGTAAGAAGATTGTTAAAATAGTCCATGTGACATCAGTGGTTCAACCTTCATTTTATAAAGCTACGAGAATACTTGTTGTGCGTTTTGGTGGTCTCATGAGCGCATGGCGGAGACTGACACAAAACAGAAGAAACTGTTGAATAAAGTCATTATTTTTGTTTTCTTTGCGCACAAAAAGTATTCTCACTGCTTCATAACATTATGGTTGAACCACTGATGTCACATGGACTATTTTAACAATGTCCTTCCTACCTTTCTGGGCCTTGAATGTTTCAGTTGCGTTGCTGTCTATGCAGGGTCAGAAAGCTCTCAGATTTCATCAGAAATATCCTAATTTGTGTTCTAAAGATGAACGAAGGCCTTATGGATTTGAAACAACATGAGGGTGAGTAATTCATAACAGAATTTTCATTTTTGGGTGAACTATCCCTTTACATCCAGTTTACACTTATATTATTTCCTTAATAAGTAATGTGTAAGTAAGCATATTTGGTCAGTCACTCGGATGCGCGGCCATATTGGCGATACTCAGATGTAAACAATAGCATTGCACGGTTAATGTACTACTGAATATATCTTGGTTTGCTAATTTATGCTGTCTAAACCACTAAAAGCTACTATAAAGAAGGACTTAATAAGCAGGAAAGGGTGCAATATTTTGACAGACTAAATCCTAATTCAGTTTGGCCAACCACATACACCTTTTGTTCCCCAAGACAATTTTTTGCACTCTTCTGCTTGATTCGTTATAACTTTTGGCAGTCTATAGTACTCCAAATGTTTTCCAATTAGTACAGCCCAAAACATGATAATAACTGATCATTTTCAGCAGCAGTAATCAGCAAAATATGCAACTTTAGTTTGGTTCAGTAGCATTGTTTATAGCCGATTGATGATGTGTCGTGAAAACACTCTATAGCGTCTTCACAAGGGGTAGCATCACATAGCATAGCTTTGGCATGCATTCATGGAAGATTTTAATCAAAATTTCAGTTCATATTAAGACATCTGACTTTTAATTGCAGACTTAAGTTTGAGACTTTATGATGTCTTAAGATGAGACATCAAAAACTTTTTTCATGCACCTGTCAAATTTGAGATTTTGGGCTTTTTGGTCTTTCATAAAGTGTTTTTTTCAGACTAGAAAACATCCAAAAGACACTGTTAAGTGTTTCTTTTATAGAATTTTGTCTATTTGTGTCAATAGATTTCAATTACAATACATATTTTTAAAGGCCGAGCTTTACCTTCTACACTGAGTCATAATTCTCCATTTCAGTAACACTTACACACACCAAACTTTACATTTTTATTCCTGTCTATATCCTGAAGGTTTTTACAGAGGGATTTGTTCATATATAATTTCCTTGATTATATACAACATTTTATTCCCCCAAAAATTGTGAAAAATATATTGTTTTCTGTCTGTTCTAAGTATTTTCTGAATTATAGAGTGACAAAATGAGATCCCCTCTGTAAAAACATATGACTCTAATATGTAAAATATAAAATAAAACAAGAAATTTAAAACTGACTTCATCCAGTGTTTAGATTTTTGTACTAGAAATGTATGCAAATTAGCGCATGTTTCATTAAATGATGCCTCATTTGCATATTTAAACCTAACATTTTAGAAAACTTGTAATACAAAAAAATGTTCGGAATTATCAACTGGGTAAGATGATAAATATTGTTTTTTTTTTTTTTTTTTTTTTTAACCCTATTCACCTGCAGTGTCTCGCCTTAAATGATATTTGAGGCTACATCTGCATTAATCCGGAAACATTTGAAAACGGAGATTTCGTTTTACAACGCTCTCCGTCCACACTAGCGTTTCCAAATGTTTCTCGTCCACACTAAAACGTAGGAAAACGTTAAATTCGCCTTACTGTGAATGCGTAAAAACTCGCTGAGACGATACAGATGGAACATACATAATACGTTTTCACTCAGTTCTTGGCAGGATCGGTTTATTTACGGAAAAGTCTCCTCATTCACTGACGCGTCCATGTCGCGCTCACTCATGTTTGATCTAAAAAGTAGCTGCTGTCACGTTTTGCCACAGGAGTCAGGACAGCAACTGTGAGTACATTTTCTGTCATCTTTTTAGAACTGTAATATGAAGAGTGTACAAGGTAAATATCTTTAGCGGCAGTGTAACAGTGAATAGCACATAGCAGGCACAATTACCGGTATAAACATAGATATCTATTGGTACAATATGCGTCACATGACTAAACATGCGTCATCGTTTTTATTCGTTTTCAAGCCTCCGTTTTCACTGCAAAGCGAAAATTCATCCGCTTTGGAGAGCGATTTCAAAAAGCTCCGTTTTGCTTGACAAAAACGCCGTCTCAATGTGGACGGAAGGCCAAAGCGGAGAGAAAAAGATGCGTTTTCAAAGGAAAACGTATTAATGTGGACATGGCCTCAGAAACACTCAATAATCTTGGAGATACTATCAAGATGTGATTTTTTTTTTTTGTCTTGGTTGACGTCTATCATTTTTGCACACCGGAGGATAGATTTTCAATGTGAAACAGAAGAAAATCTTCATTCATGCTTGGAACAACATGACGGTGATTAAATGATGACAGAATTTTCATTTTTGGGTAAACTGTCTCTTTAATAGCATTGTTGTTGTTTTTTTAGTAATAGGTTGTAGTATATTAAGAAAAAATAAATGTTTTGCAACATAAAACCAGTAAAATATAAACATAATCACAAACCTTCCAGTTTCCTCATGCAGTTTGGCTCCTGTATGTTTATGCGTGTGTGATTTCCATATAATCGCAGTCTGCAGGGGAGGACGGCATCCATCTTCCTGTTTGGCTCCTGGTTATGGTGACCGTCCATCCACTCCTCCGAATGTGTAACAAATCCTCCAACTTGACTCTTTTTGAGCTCTCAAGGTCCCTTGTTTTCCAAAAAATTCCCTGCGGTCATAGGCGTTAAGAGCTCTTGTTTGCTGACTTAGCCCAAAGGACAACCGACTACTGAATGTGACGTATAAACATATGCGTAATAACCATAGACACTCATAAAAGCTAAAAATGCTTTGAAATGTCTTCTTTGCTCAGAATTAATTCATCTAGGTTGATTCAGTCACATTAAGTGACTTACCACATGAAACACATTTCAGCTAGGCTGACTAAACATTTTTACGACGGAAGTACAGAAATTGTCCACAGACTGAAAGAAGTGACGTTTTTGTGGTTGTCCAGTGTGTGTAGATCACTGATGGAGCTGGGAGCTTCTTGACATGTCTGGCATAGCAGGAATTCAACACGTTTCTGTTTACTAGGCCCCCATGTGGCCCAATGCTGCTTTTCCCACACTTAACAGAGTATAACACTTTCACAAGCTTTGTTCTAAAGCTTACTTTACGGATACAGTAGACCACTACATCAAAGTTAAAATGAAAAATGAGGGAATATTTCCCTTCTTTATTTATTTATTTATTTATTTATTTATTTAACTAACACCAAAATGCAAGAATGCATTACTAGGAAAATCAGGGAACCCAAAGTATTTTTTATTATCAAATCAAGCATGCTTTTACTGATTATTGTGTGTGTGTGTGTGTGTGTGTGTTAAAATTCCCTTAAAGTTTATATAGTATAAAGTATACAACAGACAACAAATGAAACATCAATATAAAATAATATCCATTTGAAATTGCCGTCAACAACTTGAAGTGCATGCAAAAAAAGTGTTTTTTGTTTTTTTTTTGTTTTTTTTTCATGTTTTCATGTAAATACAGCCATATGGTGTTCCTTTCCAGCTCCACTTGGTCGGACATTTTGCTGCCAAGTTTTAGGAAGGCTGTGCGTTCATGATAAGTGACATTTGTTGCACAGGAATGTTTTACAGCAAGCAGAATTACAAGGTAGTGTGTGTGTGCGTGTGTGTAGACATGCATGCGTGCGTAGATCCCGTCTCCTGCAGTCGCCTCTTGAAGCAAGGTTGCTCTGTTTTCTATCTACAATAGTGTGCAGTTTATTTTTCTTTGCCTTTCTGCCTCATTTCGATGGTTTTAACCATTCAGGATGACAATTTGCTTTTTTCGAAGAAAAAAAAAAGAACAATTTTTGGTCACTTTTTTTTTTTTTAAACACTCTAAAATCTGATCCTAATATTGTCTTTGTCTTCAATGGTGAAGAATTCCGATCAAAGCTTCTTTTAATACTTTAGGGAATTTTCAAACGTCGTGAAGTATGGCTGTAATGCCCCAAGATTTGTTCTCCCTGAAAAAAAATCATAAAGTAAGAATATATTAAACTACAGAGCAACCTTGCTTTGAGAGGTTTATGTTTACTAGTTGTTCTAGCATTCCTGTGCTTGGTATTTCTGTATAAAGTAGCCATGCATTAGACATCTTTGACTACAGGGCTTTGGTTCAAATCCATGGGGCATTACTTTAACAACAGAAACAGAATCAAGTCTGAAATCGATGTCAGAATGAAAGCAAGACAAGGTTCGATCTGTCATGTTGTGTTGTTTTGGGCGTGAGCAGGAGTTAAACTCTGAAAGCAACACAAAAATGGCTCGTGTAATGAAAAATAAAACGCTTGTAAAGCAAAGTAGTTTTATTCACACAAATTTAATAAGATATAACAACTGTTTGGTCCATAAATATTTAAGGGGAAATAGTTTCTATACACCATCTTTTTCAAGAAACAAGGAAACATGGACAATCTTGATAGAACACGTACTGTACTATTAACACGAAGATCAATATATATGATTCTCGGATTTACCAACTAGTTCTGAAAGAGTGCACAACTGCCTTCTATGACATCGCCGCCCCCTTGTAACAGAATACACCATTAAAAAGATCTTCAGAAAAAATCAGATGAAAAACAGAACAGTACAAAACTAGTGAGGCGCTCCAAGGATGGAAATCATTTTAACAAACAAACATGTATCTCCTGAATTTCACAAACTCTCGTCCAATAAGGCACATAGTAGAACTGAGTTAAGCATCTACTTCATGAAGTAGATCTAGTGTACCACTTTGTTCTACAACAGAACAAATTTGTCATCACACAAGGAAATGTTTCACCCTATAGCGAGGAGCCCCGGACCCTTCTCCAACCGAGACGTAAATGGGGTTTCGTTTCTTTTTTTGGTCTGTTCGGTGGCAAAACAGGGGGGAAACCAGAACAAAACGGGCTGACGTGTGTCGTTTCTAATTAGCTTCCTGCTTAGCATTCACAAATCACTCATAACGCTTCCTACCGGGCACCATATTGTCACTGAGTGCTGGACGTCTTCATTCAGAACAGTACGAACAAACAATCCAGGTTGACTTTTGATCGGATTCGCACCACATCGTGGCCAATTTACAGTCCGGCGTCAGTGACAAGACAGACCGAAATTTTGATCATTTCACTACCAAAATATGCAGTAAACACAGCATGTATGCTGACACACTTGGTTTCTAATAAACGTGGCGGGTTGAAATTGAAAGAAAACTCAGCTAAAATGATCACAGAAACAAGTACTACAAACTCAGCTGCCACGCGGTTGCAAATGCTACACATAGTAGGTCTCGTCTTACATTTCCAAAGGTTTTTCTGTGGTCGCCGAAGGTTTTTTTTTGTGGAAAACAAAAATAGAATCTGGAAATAAATGGGGTAGAGACAAAAAAAAAATAAAAATAAAACAGCAAATCCGTGTTAGAAAAGGTTTGTCAAGGTAGTTTGTGGGGGGCTCCCAGATTCGTGGCTGTCCAAACTAGAGGTCACTGATGTTACTACGGTGATTGAGGGATTGGTCAGGTCAGTTAGTGTGGTGGCCGTGCTGGGTGGGGTCAGAGCACCGCTGTCGGAAGAGGGCGGCGGAAGTGACGTGCCGTCGGCCTTATCAACACCCCCATTCTCCTGCCGCAAAACGTTCCTTCTGAATTTGGCCCGTGCGTTTTGGAACCAAACCTGCAAACCAATCCCAGTGTCTTTACTCTTTTTGCTTCGAATTACTCTCATATTTTGCCTACTTAGAAATCATTAAACATCACAAACTTAATCACTGCTAAACACAAAGCCAAAGTGAATCGAAACCCTCAACTAGGGATTCTACTGGAAAACATGGACCATGTTCCAAATTAACTTTTCATCAAGCTTCCCCAATGGATTTCTATTTTTTTTTTTTTTTTTTTTTTTTGGTGCATAAGTATTGCCCCTTGAATCAAGCCTCTATTTAGTAAAATTTGTGTAGCTACAGTACATGACAGAACACGACTAAAAAAATGATTGAAACGAAAAGCAAACCAAAATGATGGAAAGGTGTTGTTGGTGTAGATGTGGAATGGAGTCTACTGTGTGGCGAATGCTTACCTGAAGAACTCTTTTGGTCAGTCCTGTCTTTTGGGCGAGCTGTTTTAAGTCCTTGGCATCGGGGTTGTGGTTTATGGCGAAGTAGGACTTCATGGTGCGAAGCTGATGGTGTTTGAACGACGTACGCATGCGCTTGGTCTTCTGGGATGGAGGGTAGGGTTGCTGATCCCGATCTAAATGGTCTGCTTCGTTCTCGTTACAACCTGAAAAATAAAGCAATGAGAATTGTGAGAGGACGATTTTTGACCTGAATCTGCGTTGATGATTCAAATCCAGTGATATAATCAGTTATAATAATAAACAAGTGCAATAAAAATGGGTCACTGGCATTTTAATCGTGTTAAGCCTTGTGTTAATGATTAAAATACATCAGAATGACCCCAAAATTCATTGATATATGTGACCCTGGACCACAAAACCAGTCTTAAGTAGCACGGCTATATTTGTAGCCATAGCCACCAATATGTTGTATGTGTCAAAATGGTCAAAATCATTAGGATATTAAGTAAAGATCATGTTCTGTGATATTTTGTAAATCACCTACTGTTAATATATCAAAACGTAATTTTTGACTAGTAATATGCATTGCTAAGGACTTTACAGGTGATTTTCTCAATATTTTTATTTTTTTCCACCCTCAAATTCCAGATTTTTTTAAATAGTTGTATCTCAGCCAAATATTGTCCTATCCTAACAAACCATACATCAGTGGAAAGCTTATTTATTCAGCTTCCGGCTTTGTATAAATGCTCATTTAAAAAAAAAAAAAAATGACCCTTATGACTGGTTTTGTGGTCCATGGTCACATATAATAACTACGTTCAAAACAACTGCTTTAAGGCATGTTTTACAAGTTATTTTTTTGCTGTTTATTACAATATTCATCAGAAATTTGTCTTTCATCTTTATAATTTCTTGCGTTTAAATAGCCATGAATACCAGCAAACTACGTGCACAAAACAGCTAAAATTATTTAACAGTCAAACGTGTCAGTTGTATATGTTAAATCGCTGGTTCATTTGATAATCGATTCGATCGATGCTCATTTTATCTCACCGTTCACTTTTATATTTACAGCCGTAAAAATCAACAAAAATGCAAAGCAAGAGTTGAATTTAGCTGTGAGGAGAACAAAATGTTCTCACGCGTGTTTACTTCGACATCCAGATTTCTTGTTTTGCCACCAGAGGTCTCTATCTACAAACAGGCTTTCTATGCAACAAGTCTACTGATGAATTGGGTTTTTAACGAATATAAAAATATACGGTGCTGTGTAAAACTACACATAATTTTTAAAAGCAAAACAAAAAACGGTCTAAAAACTCTATGTAAAAGTAAATAATTCTGGGCTCATTGTAAAACATTCAAGCTGAAAAACAAAAGTGAAGAAGATAGAAAAAAAAGAAAGAAAGAATAACTTTACACCAAAAATAGTGATTAGACGTGCTAAAAACACACGAAAATGACAATAATAATAGACTTAAAAACAAAGCCGTCAATAATTTCGCGGAAGTCGTAATAACTTGAGAATGATTACAACTGACAACCGTTTAATTTTGTAAGACAAACTACAGCTTAGGTCTTGATAAAACATTACAACCTTCAAAACGCGTTAGCGTCAGGAATAAAAAAATAAAAATAAAAAGCGAAAGAGTTTAACGTCGGACTGATGTGCGTAAACATAAGTGTTATAAACGTGCGCGCACTCGTGTCCTGAGAACAGCAATGACCTTGCAGTGGCTGAATCGGGGCTGGTTGAGAGCCAGAGATTCCGACGTCACATTCAATTAACGGAGAACAATTAACAGGCAGATTACCCTTATTTCTCTCCATTCATGAAGAACGGCAGAAACTTGGCACACAAAGCCACATTTTTTCCGAGCAGACAGTAATTGTAACAGCCAAAACAAAACAGGCGCAGCGGGGATGCATTATGACGTACGTATGAATGCAAAACGTAGAAAAATGATGGGGGGAAAAAGCGAGGAATGCGAAATAATGGCTGGTAATATGAGGGCAGATACAGGCCTGTAGGCGAGGGATCTACATTGCACGTGGGGCTGGGTCACGGGTTCACTCCTTTGAGAATTTCAAATTAGATGTTTGATGACGCACTAATGAGCGAGGCCTATAATTAATCAGATCCAACTGTCAGCGAGAAAAGATATACATTTTACTGTCGCCGAAATAAAATCCGTACACTAAATGAATACCAAACAACTGACGAGGAAAAATTAACGCGTTATTAGCTTACAGTGTCTATATTGCCAAATCCCATTATTTTACTATCTTACAATAGGTTAATATTTTTATACTATGTTATAATCTACAGTACTTAGAATGTAGTATTAACTATGCAGATGTAGGACATTTTTTTTGCTAAATTCGCGATTAAGCGCGTATTTTAGGCTACTTGCTACTATCAGCGGTTTTGATGCATTCTAAATGTAGGCTAAATATAATAAAAACGATATTTAATATTATTTGTATTTAATGACTATTGGCATCTAAAAACACTTAAAACACCACTTTTCAATTAAACTGAAAGTAGGACGGTGACTTAAAGTGTATGGTTTTAAAAACTAAATAACAATAATCAAGATGGTTATTAAAACATCATAGCTTTTTTTAGTTTGTTACTAGTCCAAAATGATCTACAAGCTTGACCAAGGCCCTACCACCTGATAATCCATCTAATTCATTAAATACAACAGCTTTAACCAACTAATGGACCAGCATGGTCCAACTTGAAACCGTCAAACAACCAATCAGAAAAGTAACGCATGTGTATTCTCACTCGTACGCCATTTTTAAGGTTATTATAGGAAATATACATCTTGTATGATATGGTTTATACCATGTTGGCCCATAACAACATGACGATTAATAATCATAACGCCGCAGGACAAGTTTTAAAAGTGTCCCACTTTTACTGAAGACCCCGTTCCATTTTATCAACGCTCTTAGAAATAAATGTTCTTTATTGGCATTGATGGTTCCATGAAGAACCTTCAAACATCAATGGAACTTTAAGGTTCTTTATAGTGGAAAAAGTTTTTCAGGTTAATAAAATTCGTCACACTAAGAAAGAAATGGTTCTTTTACGAAAGGTTCTTTGGGGAAACAAAAATGGTTCTTCTATTGCATCGCTACGAAAACGCTTTTAGTGCACTTCGAACAGATCCTTACAAATAATGCAATGTAATTTTGCAATTTATAAAATCAATAAAAATACATTTGAGAAATGCACTTTATTATTATTTTGGGGTATAAAGATTCTTGTGATAATTATTAGCTTATTGATTTTTTGCATTTGGTTGTTTGCTGATATTCAACCGGCAATTAAATTAAACGCATTTGTCCATTGTTGTAATAGAAAAAATCAAAGCAATTTTTATCGAAAATCCAATTATTCACACCTTATGTAGCTAATTAAACTGCAACATTAGCACTAAAGGACATAAAGTGCAACCAAAATAAATTTTAGAAGTCCAGCTCTTAATGCACATCTCACCTGAGTTGTAAGAGCCGATGTCTATTCCCATCGCCGGGCTCTTCCTCTTCCGCGGCCTCCCTTTCTGCACCGTGCCGGTGCCATTGAAGTAAGGCAGCGCTAGCCCTCCGCCTTTGGCCGCTAATTCAGCGTAGTTTAATTGAGGGTGATACTCTCCCTGAATAAGGGTCTCAAAGTGAACCCGGCAGTAAACCAAGTTGTCTTTCATGCCGAAATGGTCACCCGTGGTCAGTGTTTTGTTGCATGTGGTGCAGGTGAAGCAGCTCAGATGGTACACGGAGTCCCTGGCGCGCATCACCATTTCCGAAGCGGAGATGCCGAGGTGGCAGCGGGCACATCTCTGCACGGAGAACCTTCTGGAACAGCACAGGTCATTTAAAATCAAACTAATCACTTAGATTGGTGATCACTTTAATAAGGTCATTTACAAACATTGCTGAATATTCACTGAAGATATTTTTGAAGGAATTATATAACTAGGGTAGTTAAACAACATTGTTTTATTTAATCCTAACTTTATAAACAAAGCCGAATGTGTTTTTATTGAAACCAGAACAAAATTATATCGGATTTTCTTTAGCCTACATTACATAAATGCTAGTTTAACGTTTAGCTGACAGTTAAAACAAACGGCTAAGATTTGAGCTGAGAAACAAAAACAGTTTACACACGCATTCAGCATGAATTAATTAGACTTATTAGATTAATTTAAGCGTGTCGGTTAATCACTAAAGATCACTATATGGGTCAATGGCTGCCTTTGATGTCGTGTGCTTAAAAAGTTACTAACCAAACTGAATATCTAAATTAACTAATTTTATTGAAATGAAAAATTTAAAATATTGAAAAAAATTTAGCATCACTTAACCAACCAATATACAGCCATTAATACCAACAAAACTAATTTCTACGAGTTAAATTTGGTAGAAATAGCTCTTTTTTTACAATGCAGGGCCTACCAAATAGGCCTAATGCACGATTTAAGTAAAAGCTTACCTGTAGTAATCCTCTTTGCAGTAAATGCTGCCATCCTTCGCGAAACACGTCAGCTCGGATTCAAGGGCCAGTTTACATTCACAACACTTGAGACACCTTAAATGCCACTGTTTATCAACGGCGAGTAAGTAGTATCTGTCGGAGATTTTCCCACCGCAGCCGGCGCACAGCGCAGGCTTCTCTGGGCTCATGGAGGGCATCGTCTTCAAAAAAAAAATAAGATATAAAGAAATGGAGTGAGTGAACGCTTATGCGTTCAGCAAAGTATATATCAGTAATTGAGTTTTCTACAATAGCTATAACTACAACTAAATAGAAAATATCACCTAAAAACGATTTTTTTAAATTAACTAGTTGTTATCAGAGTGTGAGCTAAATAGCGATTTATTTATTAAGCCAAAATGAGTTATAATGCATAGTTATATAGCGTTTGTTTTGGTTTTGTAAGATACATATAACAGTGTACCTGTGTGGTCTACTATAAAAAAGAACATATAGAAATTAAATGTGTGCAAATATAATAACAGTAATAATAACAATAATATAACAGCGTAGCCTATTCTAATAATAATAATAATAATTTACACACTAAAGAATGCAAATATAATCATAACATACTAACAGCAACATTTATTATTATTATTACTACTTTTAATACTACTACTATTACTACTACTACTACTATTTATTACCTGTTTAATATATTGCACATGCATGCCTAAAGTAAACAGATCCTAATTCTTTTTAGTAGTGTTTTTTTTTTCGTGGACCAATAAATACGAAAATTATCGTGCTGTGTTGTAAAAACTGCTAAAATAACAATTAAAATATTTGTGAAATAAAAATAAATAAGAGCATGTTGGCATACAAACGTTTTTTTTTTTTTTTTTTTTTCATATGCATTCCTCCTTTTAGCTACATTTTAATAAAATACATTTTACTTATAAATTATAATTGTAGCCTCACCAGATGTACGATTTTATATACTTTTGAAATCTTCCTGAATATGACTTCTCTTGTTTTCCGAGGCCTGCAAATATTTCAAAACGAGGATCGTACATTAAACAAATTTTCGTCGCTGTGTTTTTAAGTGGGTTACAAACTGTGAAGTGCCACGATAGAGTTTCGGGGTGCTGCGATTTGCTCCAACGGAAAACACACGCTAAAATACAAAATCTTACCGTTTCTCGTCCGTTCATTTGAACGGTTTTAGCCAGACGAGACTCCGTTTTAGATCTCCTCTCCATCTCCTCCATGATCCCTTGAATATGATCCCCAGAGATGCCGTGGAAAAGCATGGCTGCTGGACGCAATGTGCAACTGCTTTCTTTCGCCTTGCACCCCACAACTTCCATATACAGCTTTCCGGATCCTTAAAACATCCGATTGGATCTGCACCAACAAATTCACACAAATGCAATCAATATTTTAAAAATAAAGCCGGTGGGATTTGATGGACGGCGCAGGAACAGGCAGGAGAACCAGTCCACTTCTCCAGCGTCTTGCTTGTTGGGCAGGAGGGGAAAAAAGTATAGTCCGGACGATATAAGGCAAAGCTGAAGTCTGGAGGATGTTTTAAACGTAGGTTTTCAGATAGTCCCAATCTCCTACTGGGGATCCGAATGCTTGAAAGTCAGGTTTGGGACTGTGTGTGTTAGAGATCCTGTGTCCTATTTGTGAAGAGAGCAAACGCCTGCCCAGCTTGGGTAATTGGGTAGGAGGAGTCCTCCCTCTCTCCAATGCCACTGATTTCTATTCACCAACAAAGACCTGTCACTCTCTCTTCAAACCGATGGTGATGGGCAACACGAGCTTGGAAAGCACTTGGTATAGACCTTTTACTTCTTTTTAGCTGGTGTTTTGCCACTTTGCCACTTTTTTGTGAGGCTTTCTTTTTTCTGGTAGTTTTTAGCTTGTGCTTCTACAAATGCGTGTAAATAATTAGTTCAAAAGTGTAAGTGAATTAAGTGTTTAATCACTGAACACTGGAAGTCATCTGACCTTTCTGTAGTTTTGAGTTTTGTTGGAAAATCGCGATTGGGAAATTGTCTCACGAAGTTGGTTTAGTTTAGTTTCTTACCGCAAATTACAGCCAATATGTGCACCTGAAAGCCTGTTTGTGTCAATTATAATTAAACCTCTAAAAACGGTATTTTATATTTTGTTGTTAATGTTTTCGCTTGTATATTTGCATGCATATTTGAAGCAAGTGTATATATGTAAAATTATAAATTAAATTTGAACTTTGCACCTTGTATCTTCACTGCATAAATTCAGATATTATGTATTTTAGGCTTGAATTAGAACATGTAAAAACCGTACACTGTCTGACACATGTAAAATGAAAGTGGACTAAAGTGGTGGCATAATTTAAAAAGTTGTCAGCCTGCTTTATCAAGGTGTGTGTGTGTATGTGTGGGAGAGAGAGGAGAGAGAGAGAGAGAGAGAGAGAGAGAGAGACAGTCTCTTTCTCTGTTTGCGGGAGAAAGAGAGAAAAGAGCGAGCGAGGCAAGGGGGGAGCGATGCTGTTGGGAGGAGGAATAAGCAGTTGTTTACATTCTTTGATTTTCAGATGTCAAACGTCAAATGAATCTCATTGCCACAGTTTCTTTTTCTGTACCAATATGTACGAGGAACGGTCGAGAATTATATTTGAAAATGATAACAATTACCTCCTTGGTAGCAACCTAAATCCAATTAGTCGCGATAGTAATGATATCAAAGGCAGCATGGATTATGTAGGCGATATTTATGCATCCCTTTATTTACACGTCGCTTTTAAAGCGTATCGTTTCGTTAATTTATTTTAGCCCATGAATTGTTGCTCAAGCGTTGGCCTTTTAAATGTACACAGGCCTTTCAATGAATTTATTAATTTGGATATTTGGATGAGCGTAGGCTAAGCATCTTTTTAAATTTGGCTACTATTTATAAGAAAGTAGTTTAGACAAATAGCCGCTTCTTTGTGTCATTCAGTCCAAGTAGTTCACTGTTTTAATTAGCTTCTGAATATATTTATTTTTCTATGCCCTCCTTTAAAACCAATTTCATAAATGATTTCACCAATTAGATACATTTTATAAATTCGTCCTGATTTTGATATAGGCTTTTTAACAGTTCAATATCGTGCGGTTAACTTCATAAAATCTACGGGAAAAATGTATCTTTTTATGTCTGTAAGTCACCAAATGAGCTTTAAGTGAGTTCAAATGAAATCTTATAAAATGCGATGATTTAAAACGCAATATAGCTGCCACTTTTGCATTAGTAGGTTATACGAAGTCAGATTGTTTGCATAATGCCTGGCAATAGCTATTTTAAACATTTATTTTGCTTAAGAAATAATTCCTAGTATTATATTCATTTCAAATGTTTTTACTTGTTATATTTCTAACCAGCTACGCTAATTATTTTACTCAAATCCCTCAGCTTTACGCGAGCAAAATTTCTTTTTATTACAAGCAAACACGAATCAGACTGTAATCAAATTTATCTACAATATTTTTTGCTCTCAACTCTTATCCAAAAGCATCAAATTTGTTTCTTACGAAACGAAAACCAGTTTACTAATTAGCCTTCTGTAATATTTAGGTTCATTTGTACTGATTTCACAATTCGAGATGTCATTTTAACAAACATCTAAATATCGTTTATAACGGAGCAGCCTTCAATATATAGCCTGCATTAACCTTAAATTCGATTTTCAGTCTACATCGCATTTATCTCCTGCAACTTTTACCTGTCTCACCTGATCTATACATGTGCAAATTGAAGGTCTCTCCTCGCCAATTATGCATAAATAATCTTTTCGAAACTCTGCAAAGCAACTCAATTTATCGTGTACAATGATAAAACCGTATATTCAAGTACATAAGCAATATAAAAGTGGTGTTTTACCGTGAGCCGCAGAGCGCCGTCCTGAAGCCCCAGCAGTGCTGCGGTGAGAGAGGGATGGATGAGGGTGAGACACGAGCGATCCTACCAGCAGATGGGGGCTGTTCCTTGTTTCTCGTGTGAGTGTCAATTACGACAAATCCAGTGCGAACACTGAATATACATCAATTGTCTAATGCACAAGGCCCCTTTCGAGAGTTGTTAGAGGCGGATAGATTCATAATTTTCGCTGTGAATTTTCTTAACGATATATCATTAACTTAGATCAACATAATGCGGTTTTCTTACCTTGAGGCGTTACGCATGATACTCCTTTGATAGATAGATAGATAGATAGATAAATAGATAGATAGATAGATAGATAGATAGATTGATTGATAGATTGATAGAACACAATTTACGAGTCCATGGAGTGTTCTAAAATGGGTTTAGTTATAACAACATCAGTTTAACCAATTAGAAATGAGCTACGGGGTGAAATCACCGTCATACATGATCACCAACCTCTTAAGTGACAGTAGAAGTTGTAAGACTTTTTTTTTTTATCCTGTAATTCTTTTGTATTTTTACACAATTTTGAGGTGAGAAAGTATAATTTCACGTCTGGCTTATAATGACATTTGCGATAATGCTAATGAACGTGAAATGACAGAACCGATATCATCTGAATCAGCAGGTTCTCGATTAATTTCATATGCAAGACCCATGCAAGCTTTTCGTCTAAAAAAACAAAAAACAAAAAAAAAAGACATAGAGAGTTGTGACACGTTCTAATTTACTCGTGTTTTTTATTAAAATGTTTCTTATACATTCACCAATTCGAATTAAAATGTTTAGATTTTTAGGGGATCGCATAATTATTTTGAACAAGCAACAATCATAAATTCATGCAAAAAATATTGAAAACTGATGTCCATGTTTTCAATTAGTATTACAGCCCATCTGGTAGTGGGGTCGGTTGTAACTTTTGTTTCTACTTGACATTAATTTACAGAGTTTTAGAAGTAGTATAAGATATAGAGCTGCTTTAATTTGTAAATATGGTATTATATCACATTTTAAGACACACAGCACAAAAAAAAAAACAACAACAACAAAAAAATGTGTTACAACACTGCATCTCCCCCTATATATGCACAGCACAAAAACAGAACATTTATAAAAGCGCCAGTTGTAATTAAATTGCAAACGTATTTTAAATTGCACAGTGTACAACTAGTTCAACCAAATATAGACAACAACACAAATGTAATATAGAATGTACAGCTTTGTGACAATAGTTCAGACTAATTTCATTCAACAGCTGAAAAAAACCTTGCTGACTTTGGGAAATCTGCTGTTGAAGTACCTAAGGTACACACCTAAAGTCTCACAGTCAGTACTTGGTAAGGTACACACTCAGTGCTTGTTCTTTATTTTGTGGAGTTAGTACACTAAGCTTTTATAGGGAATTGTTTGCTCTGTTTTGGGGAAACATACTTAAACTTTAAAAAGTGTGAATTGTCCAACACAGAAAGATCAAAAATCTGTTCTCCAGCTCTTTGAAACACACAAAGCCATAACATGCAATGCAATAACATCCTAAATATTGCAAATCTGAGTCCGCTGATTCAGAAACGTGGCTGACCGAAGAATCGAAAGCATTTTGATAGCATTAAATAAGCTATTGGAGAAAGAAGAAAGCCATCTTATCTTGAGAGTTTGGCTTGCGGGCAACCTTTCATGCCAGGCAAGTCAAAGGGGAGGAGACTTAGGCATAAGTACACAAATAGACCTTAAAATGAAAAACTGCTGTAACTGCTCAGTTGCTGCTGACCAATTCGTACAATCTGTTTAGTTACAAAAAAAAAAAAAAAAAAAAAAAAATAAATACTCCAACCATGATCATCTTGAATTATTATAATACTCTACCACATCTCATTCATAACGTCTAAACAAAACTATGGTGGGATACAGACAATTACACAAAAAACATGTCCATTTATGAACCATATGTGATGGCTGAACCACAAAACAAATATTTACAAACTGAAGATGGACAACGATTTCTCCAGAGCCATCGCGGTGCACTTTTTTAAGAGGCAACAAAGCCACAGAGCAGATGCTCCTCACCGGTTTTTCGTGCTTTGCTTCGAAGAGGGGACGTTCAGTCTAGCGTGCCTGATGAGAATTTAGCTGCTGTTAAAATCTCTCTCTCTCTCACTTTCCCTCCCTCCTCACCCCTTTTCTCTTGATGCTGAGCCCTGCTCTGCTGATGCAAGAATCACAACTCCCCGTGTTGACAGATGGAGGATGGCTCCATAGCACATAGCCCGTCCCAACAGTCCAACTGCTGCCTAACCAACAGTTTTTTCGCTTCTCCTCCTTTTTTCCTTTTCTTGTTTTTTTTTTTTTTTTTCCCCTTCCTGCACCACTATACTGAATTTACTTAACCCAATGAAGTTCACCTCCATTACAGTGCTTGCAGGCAGAATTAATATTCCTTAAACATGGTTCGGTTTTCATCCAAATCCTGGACCCTAAGTATTAAACCAACCCCTTTATTCTTAGAAATTCTTAGTATTTTGCTGCGTTAAAAGCCCTTCCTTCAAGATACTTTAAGTCAGGCATTTCAAGACTGGTCCCATTGCTCCAGTACACTGAAATGCTTGCTTCCTAGAATTTCCCACAATACGCTGTAAAAAAAACAGTGAGCAATGAGTACTTAATAGAGCGTTTGGACTTACGTCACGATTTGGTCAGTTACCCGGATACGTGGCCATTTGCGATACTCGGATGTAAACAAGAGCATTGCATGGTTGTTCTGCTAATTTATGCTGTCTAAAACACGGAAAAAATGTGTGGAAGCTGCTAAAGCATATGGAGAAGGACTTAGTAAACAGGAACGTTAATAGGTGGTTCAGATACGTAGGAGCGGTGTTAAGATATTAGCCTAATATTTCACCTACCTGACCTGGAATGATAAGAACAAACATGAATGTTGTCAAGATTCTTGCTCTGGAAATCCTGGTTCACTTTGGCCAACCACAAACATCTTTTGTTCCTCAGACAATTTTTTTTGTTATAACTTTTGGCAGTCTATAGCACTCCAAATGTTTTTCCCGGTCCGACTGATTAGTACAGCCCAAAACATGATAATAATTGACAATTTTCAGCCGCAATAATCAGCAAAATATGTGTTTCGTTTGGTTCAGAATGTTGACTTGTTTTCTTCAGTGTCTAAAGCAGACAAAAATGAAGGGTGAGCACATTTCATGATGTCACTGTATATGCACAATAAACAAAAAAATCATACCAAAAATACATCAGTTCTGATGCATACAGTGATGCTGTTTATAAATAAAATAAGTGACTTTTTCAAGTATGTACATTTAATCATTTGCAGGCAATCGAGTCATTAATGTCCCAGTTTTTAGTGGATCAAGACTCGCTATTGCCTGAATTCCTGATTCACGACAGGGAACTATAGTTCCCGACGCTGAATATTTTGGATGTCTCCCTAATCTAACACACCTGATTCAACTCACCAGCTCATTAGTAAAGGCTCCATGAACTGAAATGTGTGTGTCAGTTAAGGGAGACATCCAAAATGTGTACCCTTGGGGGTACTCCAAGAACAAGTCTGGGAAACAGTGATGTAAATCATGTAATAGTACAGTGGTTCTCAACCCAGTTTCTGGAGCCTCGTCAACACTGCACATTTTGAATGTCTCCATAATCAAACACCTGATTCAGGCCATCGGCTCATTAGAAGAGACTCCAAGGCATGAAATGGGGACACTGCAAGGAGGGGTTCTCAAAGTATAGGGTTGATAACCTGTGGTCTACGACAAGAAATGTTGTTAAATTTGTAGCTAGAGATGTTGTGCAAAACTTTGTTTTGGAATGATTCCAATCAAAGTAAACTTCTGCTACCAGTTCTGCTGGCAAAGAGCAGTTCCTTGAAGAGTTGCCCTTACCTGTTGGCACAAACCATTTAGCAAGTCACACTACATTTTGGTATTTTTTAGTGGTTTTAATTGCATTGGGCCATCAGGACAACCGACACTCCAAGCTACAGTGGGAATGGAAGGTGTCTACACCACATTGCCGAGATCACGCTGGCTGATCTCGAGACCGTTCCTTACCCTTTCGCAATAGGTAAAGTAAAGGTTTCTCATTGAACGAGTTGACCACCTGATCCAGCCTGAACGGTGCCACATATGGCATGATATGGCCAGACGGTCTGGCTGGAACACTGGGACAGGTCTTGGGGAGATGCCCTACTGTTTTGTGTGGCTATTTACAGGCCTGTCCAAAGGAATCTGGCCGTGTGACTGTCAGTCAGATGTGGTGAGCTTTTTCAGGAGCACTGGTGCAACCACAGGGAAGCCGGTTGTCCATCTGACCACTTTGGTAAGGCTTCAGCCCCAAGGCTGAATGACATTGTCTCTGTTGCATGACCAGACGGGCTGCTCGGCTACAGCTTGATTCAACACACACACAAACACTGCCAACAACGGCGTTATGGACCACACACCCACACGCACTCAGAGGGACAGCCCAGATGCTGAAACTGATTTTCCAGCCATCACTCGGCTGACATCCGTTCCTCGCAGCCAATGCGTGTCATCCTCTGCCTGGCCTGGGCACTTGAATGGCGGGAGCGGCAGCAGTCCGTGGTGCTGCTGAGGGGGCAAGGGTTTGCCCCCAGTCCCCATGAGCTGGAAAGGACGGTTCGCCTGGACCAGTGATACGTTTGGACGCTGGACCAGGCAGACTGTCCCTCTGCCTCTAGAAAAGTGGCAGTGCATGGACTCTGCTGTAGCATATGCTCTGGCTGAAGGTCAGGTGACGGACTCCAAAGCTCTGCAGATGCAGGAACTGTAGCCCCCACTTGGTGGCTTGGGTGGATTTCAATTCAGAGGGAATTATAGGTGAGAGAGCTTAGTGTGGCTGAAGCCAGAACCTAGGTGTTTCTGACCTTAATGACCTGCCGATAAAACAAAGGTAAATTTGAAAAGCAGGAAAAGACAATATGAAAAACAAGAAGGCTAATATAGGCAGAAAGGTTCCACGGATTTTGCATAAAGTCTGTAACCTTCGGCCGACTTGTATGCACAATTAACTGACAGAGGAAATAAACAGATCTCACCAGATGCTCCGTTTCGATACCAAAGGAATCTCCTGGATGGAGATGCTACTCAAGCATAACCAGTTTCCTCTCTTTCCAAGGTAGTCCCTTGAGGTTTTAGACTCATTTTCCCTTTCCTCACTTGCATGTTTTCTTGTTCAGTTGTTATGATTCCCACACCTGATCCCCGCGCATGACAAGACTAGCGAGCGCATGGCTTGTGAGTTGTTTGCTAAAGCAAGTTTTCTTGAAATCTGTCTGTGCTCTGAGGGACTGAGCGTTGTGTAGCGTTTGCGTCTCAGTCACCAAATACTGAGAAACAGAGAAAGGAGGGACAGAAAGGGAAAAAGAAAACGACAACACAGTGCGATCTCTGAAGTCATATGATGCAGAGGAATAAGGCAGACTTGAAAGTTGGCCTATTTCATGGTCAGGAGCTAGGACTGGGAAGGGTCTTGAATGGCAATGCATCTACTTTAATGTGACAGACAAGTCCCTAGGCAAAACAAGCAGACCCGTGGCAGGCAGGCCCAGGTACTTGATGAGTGTGACACCTTCGCCATTCCACTGGAAATGTTGTTGCCGTACGCTCCGCTGCCTCATCTTAGGTTTTACCCAAATAAATTTGCCTCTCATCCGGACTGACGATGCCACAAGCCCCTCGCCTGCCTGTCCTCCCTGGAACTGTTGAGATCATGAATCTCCTTGTCGACGTTCACAGGGCCTTGCTCCTGATAAATGTGCGCCCGCCTTGGGACCCTCCCGCCGCCTGATATCGCGCTCGGCGCCAGTCGGCAAAGCTGGGATAGGGCTCTGCCACATACACATTCCCGCATTCAGAAAACGTTTCCTTCTTCCTGCCTTGCGATGCTGTGTGACAGGTTGGATGGCCAGTGCCTGGGGCAAAATCCTACTTGGCTTTGCATATCTACAGACGAAGCATCATGTAAATACAATGACTGCACCTGATTAGAAATGAAGAGATTTCTAAAAAATCAGTATGTGATCTGTATACTTACAATGTTTCAGTGGATGGAAAAAACAGCGTATCAATCTCATTTAGCCACAGGGAGATATGAATCAGACAGGGAAATAGGAAGATGCATATAACGGCCAGGAGGTAGCAGACAATAACAGCTCATGAATATGATGTACCAGTAAGATTTTGAATTTATTATTATTTTTTTTTTTAAAGAAGTCTCTTCTGCTCACCAAGCTTGCATTTATTTGATCCAAAATACAAAAAAGGATTAATATTTTTACTATTTAAAAGAACTGCTTTCTGCTTGAATATATTTCAAAATGTACTTAATTCCTGTGATCAAAGCTAAATTTTCAGCATCATTACTCAGTCTTCAGTGTCACATGATCCTTCAGAAATCATTCTAATATGCTTATTTGCTGTTCAAAAAACATTATTATTATTATTATTATTATTATTATTATTATTATTATCAATATTTAAAACAGTTGAGTACATTTTTTTTTCAGGATTCTTTGATGAATAGAAAGATCCAATGATCAGCATTTATCTGAAATTATTATTATTACTTTTTTTTTTTTGGTAAAGAAATGAAAGAAATTAATACTTTTATTTAGCAATGGTTGCTTTAAATTAATCAAATGTGATGATAAAGACCTTTATAATGTTACAAAAGATTTCCATTTCAGATAAATGCTGTTCTTCTGAACTTTCTAATCATCAAAGAAACCTGAAACAATTCTACTCTGCTGTTTTCAACAATAATAATTGTTTTTTAAACAGAAAATCTGAATATTAGAAAGATTTCCGAAGGATCATGTCACTGGAGTAATAATGCTAAAAATTCAGCTTTGAAATCACAGGAATAAATGGCATTTTAAAATATATTCAAATAGAAAACTGTTATTTTAAATAGTAAAAATATTTCACAATTTTACTGTTTTTGCTTTACTTTGGATCAAACAAATGCAGGCTTGGTCAGCAGAAGAAACTTCTTTAAAAACATTAAAAATCTTACTGTTCAAAAACTTTTGATTGATAGTGTACTTTGAATATGATGTACTTTGCATGAATAATCTTATATACAATTAAACAATTCTTCATGCCAAAATACACAAACACATACAAAACCTCAAAAATCACTGAAATTAAAAAAGCCCAGGATGGCATAAAGGACCTTTGTACACAGGGCCTTGACAACAACATTGTATATAATATATGCAAATTGTTGTACATGCTACCATAAATGTAAAGACCTGCTGAAGCAATGATGAAAAGCCAAAATACATTTTTGCATAGACATGGAAACAATTCAAGGAGAACTTATAGAAAGTCATTTTAATGAGTTTAAATTACATATAATAATAAATACTTCTGTGAACTCTTAACATATAATTTTCTCATTACGCATGCATTTTTAAAATACAAAATGAAGCCTTCAAAGCCTATGTATTTAACGTCAACGCACATTTACGAGAAGACTTCATTTTCCATGGTGTTTTCTTGGTCGAACATTTACCAGGGAGGAAGCACGTCGTCTGAATTGACAGCTGTCAAAATTAAGATCGCCTGTAACCGTATGAATATTCATCACTGCGAAAATTCCCGCTTGTGGAATTCATCTGACAGAGGAGCACACCAACTCCTGTAAGTCAAATCACAGTGGATAGATGTGATTCAAACCATTTCCTGGAGTGTGGGTTGCACATCTGGTGTAGCGTATTTCATCATTTTAAACAGAGTGTAAGACGAATGTGCATTAAAAGAAGTCCAAATTCAATACGGGAGCACACGAAATGAGTTGTTCAGCCGATCTTAACATTTACTGCTATACATAAAACAAAGAGTTGAAGGTTTTCTTCTTAGCCGGATCCTCCACATTAATTTGCCCGTACGGACACTGTCGAGAAAAACAAGAAGTTTAGAGTTAACATATGGGTACTGTAAAGTTAAAAAAGAATAGTTTCACATGGACACTTTGCTTGTATTATGCACTGAGGGTTACTGACAGAATGGCTCTCTCCTGTCTCAGCATCATGTAACCCATGAAAAAATCAACTAAATTGACTCTAAATAAAAAATGCTTACTATAAAATATATACAGTACTGACTGGCATTTGCTTTCAGCCCTCTTGGAAAGATACACATCAGAAAAATATGAAGCTTACATGTCTGCAGGCACTCCCGCAGCATCTTCCTCTTTTCCTATGGGCAAACTCAGTGAACACATTGTAGCCGGTTTTAGGGTCAATATATGTTCTTTTCTGATTCTGTGAACAGATGCAATTTCCAAATGATCATCTGTTTTTTAATGTTCAAACATAATAAGACTGATATAAGAATCAGTGTTCCGTAAAGAACATATTTCAGGGTAAAATATTGAACTTCTACATGATTCTAATAATATAAATACCTATCCTTTATAAATGACAGTTGCTTTAGCGTTAAAGAAAATACAGCAGAAATACAATGCAAACGTGTTTCCTAAGCATCATTCCTGACTCTTCCTCAGAGAGCACCGGCTTCATCTATGACAGCCTTCGACGCCAAAAGGGCCCGAGGCACTTTTTGTGGCATGCCATTTCAGATGCCATCCTTTGGCTCCATAGTGAAGCTGACACTGTCTGTGCATCCTCCAACTCTATGGGTCTTCCATAACTTTCCCTCGGCCATCAAACTACATTGCTCCTGACAGCCAAAAGGAACTTTCAAAAATGACCCAGTCTTCCATATACATAAGTAGCCAAACTAGTCTGCAGACTAAGAGGTATAGTGTGTTCTTTTTAGTTACCTAAGAATGTAAAAATGTCCTTAGAAATGTACTTCAATGATAATGCCATCTATGTTGGTTAGGTAAAAAAAAATGTACATACACCTTGTAGAATCTGGAAAATGTTAATTATTTGACCAAAATAAGAGGGATCATACAAAATGCATGTTAGTTTTTATTTAGTACTGACCTGAAAAGATGTTTACATACAGTCCACCAGAGAAAATAATAGTTGAATTTATAAAAATGACCCCGTTCAAAAGTTTTCATACACTTATTCATACACATTATTTCATACACTATTCTGAATACTGTGTTGTTACCTGAATGATCCACAGCTGTGTATTTTTTTGTTTAGTAATGGTTGTTCAGTTATAACTGAACAGTTATACTGCCTGCTGTTCTTCAGAAAAATCCTTCAGGTTCCACAAATTCTGTGGTTTTTCAGGATTTTTGTGTATTTGAACCCTTTCCAATGATGACTGTATGATTTTGAGATCCATCTTTTCACACTGAGGACAACTGAGGGACTCATATGCAACTATTACAGAAGGTTCAAACGCTCACTGATAAAGCAAAAACTCATTAAGAGCCAGGGGTGAAAACTTTTTGAATTTGAAGATCAGGTTAAATTTACCTTATTTTGTCTTCTGGGAAACATGTAAGTATCTTCTGTAGCTTCTGAAGGGCAGTACTAAATGAACAAAATATGACATTTAGGCAAAATAAAAAAAAAATCTTCATTCTGTTCAAAAGTTTTCACCCTCAGCTTGTAGTTAAGTTTTCTTAATGCATTGTTTTTCCTTAAGAAGCATCAGTGTGCTTTTTTTTTTTTTTAACCTTCTGTAATAGCTGCATTTAAGTCCCTCAGTTGTCCTCAGTGTGAAAATATGGATCTCAAAATCATACAGTCATTGTTGGATAGGGTTCAAAAAAGCAAAAATGCTGAAAAGCCAAAGAATTTATGGGACGTTAAGGATTTTTCCTTAACAACAACAAAAAACACAGCTGTAGATCATTCAGGTAACAAGACAGTATTAAGAATCAAGTGTATGAAAACTTTTGAATGGGGTCATCTTTTTAAATTCAACTATTATTTTCTCTTGTGGACTATATAATGTCTTGTTCTAATGAAATATCTTATTTAGGTCAGTACAAAATACAAAAGTAACATGCATGCCTCTTATTTTGGACAAATAATTAACATTCTGCAAGGTGTATGTACATTTTTGACCTCAACTGTATGTGACTCAGACTAGTGTGTCTACACTTGTTTCTTTAAGTGTGACGCCAGCTGCTAGACTTCTGGTTTATAAGCATTTGATTTTACTCTTACCTTACATGCGTCCAGATGGAGTTTATGAATTAATATGTCCTCGTCTGAAAGAGCTCTCCCCTCACGTGACGCGGTTGTGTTTTTATCGTGAGAAATCGAATTTGGTTCGCTATTGCGTGCACTGCAATGTGAACGCAGCGTTCTCATATTGTACCCCTCATTTGACATTTTATTCAATCGACTGCGTTTAAAACGCGTTAATATTAAAAGTCTACCTGAACCGAGCAACAGCATAACTCTACTTAAAAGAGAAACTAAAAAATCCTGTCACAACGTTCCTTGCAAACTTCTGACAGTACGTAGATGTTTAGAAACAGTTCTCACAGCCACTGCCAAAAGGATATAATGCTTTTGGTGTTCAAAAAAACTATATTCGCTCTCTGCTACCAATAAATGTTCAAATCGCCGCTGTGTTCTCCCTCATTGTGCTTTTCATGTTCTGTGCCGTGCACAAGATTGCATTCAAGTGCCCCCTCTGTTGGACTGTAGAATTGCAGTAGGGGGGAAAGTGTGCATTGTAAGGTGAGAGGGATAGTTTGCATACATTTAACTGCACTGAATATTTTTTCAGAGTGTGTTTTTTAAACATGAAACCAATTTCTGTAAAGGTACTCAGCTTAAAGTCCGTCAGACATTTCCGCCGCTGCAATTCATGTAAAAATACAGTTCATTGAACACAACATGCCCCATACAGGGTAAGCTGTCTCAATAAATTCTGCCTGTTATAATCTTTTCAATTACATTTTAAACAGATTAAACAATTATTATACACAAAACCACTCTTATCACAGCAAATGTAAAGGTAATTCATTTAAATTAATTCAATTAAATGAATGACACACTATATAAATGATATATTTATGGCATTTAAAACACATGACTGCTTACCCCAGTAATGTGATAACTTGTGCTGACCTGACATTTATGAAAACATCTTTGTTCTTAGAACATAGTTCAAGTAATTATAGTTCATCTTCCTTCATTATATAGTTGACTCTCACCTGTGCATATTAACCTACAGACTAGCATATTCAAATCCTTATTATAATAAATTACACATATGCAACTTTCTAAGAGGATAAACAATGTGTTAAGAAAAAGAAGTACAAGATGCGCAAAAATAACAGGTTTATTTCACTTTGAAATGACAAACCAGTGACATGTAAAGTACCGAGAGTTCCCTTCATTAACCACAATCACACAAACCTCATAGTATTTTTCCGCAGGAAACACACAAACGCATGTCCGCGTATTGCAACACGTTTTACTGACTAGGCGTTGACCCATAAGAAACACAAGCTATTTTTTAAACAAGTGGGTGGTGTGAATTTATACTTCCTTTGCCTTACCACTAGAAGCTGTTTATCTCCTAAACAGGCCTTGTTTTTATAAACCTTTTTTTAAACACCAAAGAATGTGTTCGCATTCCCCAGAAATATTTGAGGATGTAATAATATGACAAAGGGTATTTGTAAACCATAAAACATGCACATCATGCAAGCCAGCATGAATAGACATGTCTATGCATGCATGCAAGAACAATTAAAGAGACAGCTCACTCAAAAAAAAAAATAAAAAATAAATAAATAAATAAAAAATTTACTAATCACTCATGTTGTTCCAAACCTGAATGACCCTGAAACGCACAAAAACAGACTTTAGGCAGAATATTAACAAATGACAGTTTCAGTCACCATTCACTTCCATTGCATCTTACTCCACTCATTGAAAGTGAATGGAGACTGGGACTTTCATTTCGTTTTTCCAGCTAAAAGAAACTCATACAGGTTTCGAACAACATGAGGGCGAGTCAGTAATGACGATGTTTTAATTTTTGCACTATCCCACTGAAATACACACACGCGTGCGCGTACTCGCGCGACCCAGGTGCTTCCTGGTGCTTTATTGCAGGATCACAGCCTGGGGAACCGAAACGGTCAGCAGCGCGTCCAGGAAGCGTCACCGGGAAGCACTCACGCCGACACATAGAGAAATGCAGCAGTGTCCGCGACTCTCCGTCAGGTAGCCGCGAAACTAGAAGGTTCGCAGGCAGGGCGCGACGGTGTTCTATTTTCCCGCCGTCGGCGCAAACTGCTGCTGACGCGATGCTTTAGCCATGGACAGCAGGATAAAGTAAGTCCACACTTGTTTACCTTACACATTCCTCCGGGTTGTCGCGCTACGCGTTATCAGTCTCCGTAATAAAAGTCTGGCGCATGGTTGAAATGAAGATAGCGGCTATTGTAAATCCGTTAGTTAGCTCATTTGGCTAATGAGAGGAGATGACAGGTCCAGCTGACCGGTTAGCTGTTTACCTCAGACATGCTAACTAGCCTAGCCGCATTCCTCTACAGCCATTTAAACTTGACAGCTGCACATATTTGATTTCACTGCAATTGGACGCCATAAACATGTCTCACTATTAGCATTTATGAATTTGTTGTGTAATACAGCACGTAGGAAAAGACGATATCATGAATTCCCCAAAGGAAACTACTACATACTTTATTCTCTAATGACATGTCGAGCTTAGTTCACTTAAAAATTAACATTAAAACGCACAACTTTGTCTAAAGCAGGTGTTAGTCGCCATTCACTTTTGTTGTATGGAAAATATGCAGTGAGAGTGAATGGGGACTGAGACTGTCAGTTTACATAACTTATTTTGTGTTTTTAGCAAGCGAATGAAAGTCACATTGGTTTGGAAGGACACCACAGAGTAAATAATGACAAAATGTTCGTTTTGGGACAGACTGTTCCTTAAATGGTCTCAAAGAGTTGTTTTAAAGTTAGTGAGTTGGACTCTTATTTCCTCTTTCAGCGAGAATCCTGCGAGAACATTTGATTTGGCACTTCAGGTTGCATGTCCATCATCTGAAAATGAAGGTGAGCCTTCATTTCTCAATTTTGTTGTCTGTTTTGTTTGGGTATTTGTTTAATTTGACTCAAAACTCATAAACGGATATGTTCGAGAGACTTTTAAGTCAGTTACTGTATCTTCCTTGCTGGAAGTATGCTTTGAAGTGGATATGTTTATACATGTTTATGTAACACCGCTCATATTTTGTGGCTTTTAAGTGATAATATGTGGTGTTCGTATTGTACTAAGATGTTTTTGCCAAGTTTCCAGTTTAGTGTCAATGGTGACATACAGATCAGAGTGACTGATTTATGATATTATGGTGATGAACATTATGCAAAACTATCTAAAAATGAGGCAAATGAGACATAAATGACACTTCTGAAATAAAAAAGCACTTATTATGAATCAGATTTTCTGAAAATTCACAAAAAAGAGAGAGAAAATTAAAAAAATTTGATTATGCATTGGATAAAACCATCTCGAAATGAGGCAAATGAGACATAAACAACATTTCTGAGATGAAAAAGCACTTATAAATATAATTTTTTGAAAATTCACAAAAAAATGAAGAAAACTGGATAATATCTAAATATAAATTTGAAAAATCAGTGTAACATCGATATGGAAAAACTCTGTAATGTTATGGTGGTATTCTTTATATAATACTACCTAAAAATTAGGGAAATGAGACATAAATGACGCTTCTGAAATAAGAAAACACATTATAAAGCTATTTTTTTGAAAACAGAGAAAAAAATGGCAAATATTCCATTATACATTAGATAATACCATCTCGAAATGAGGCATCAGTAACATTTCTGAAATAAAAAAGCACTTATAAACAATTTTATATAATACCACCTAACATAAATGACACTTCTGAAAAGATGATTAAAAATGTGCAAAAAAAGAGAGAGAAAATGGCGAATATTTGAGTATACATTAGATAATACCATCTCAAAATGAGGCAAATGAGACAAACAACATTTAAAAAAAAAACAAAAAAACAAAATTAAGCATAATTGTATTAAGCTTATAATCAATTATAATAAATATCTCTAACTACGTAGCATCTGAAAGCCTTTATTGTGAAACTTTGACTGCTTTTGTATGCATGACTGTAGTTTTGGGCTGATGTGCTTAGCTGTTTTCCGTGCTTGAAATGGATGAGTAAATGATGCGTTTTGCATCTAGGGGATTCACGGGAAGGAAATTATTGCTGTAGATATGTGGGGTGGTCTGATCTGATGTTCAGATCTTCTGATGGATTGGCTTGGGTGCATTTCCATCACGTGCTTTAGATCAGCACAGTTTGCATTTACTTTTTAGATAAACCTGCAGAAGTATTTGGTGTAAGAAGTAGGTTGATTTGCAGTGATATCGATCTTGGTTTGTGAATTTCTTCATATGCTTTGAGCTCTGCAAGGCTGAATAGAAACCACGCAGCTTTAACGGACCAAATAACGACTGCTGTGCTGTGCAGTGTAGTGAGACCATTATGAACTTTTTTTTTTTTTTTTTTTTTAGTAACCAGAAGAAACATTCCCATGTTTTGATTCAATATGAGGTAAATGGGCATGAAAAACTGCATGTTAGACGTTCAGCATATCTTATATCACCAATTTTTGTTTCTAAACTACCATTATTCTTTCTGCTTGACATTTAAAGAGGTGAGGAGCAGGTGGTTCACAGAAGCAGCTGTTGCTCTGACCGAAAAAGGAAAATATTCCCGGTTCAGTCGCTGACGTAAAAGTTGAAATAAGCTATAACCCACTTCCCTCATCATCATATGTCTGCGTTCGTCTCATTTCCTGACCCCGACTCTCAGGATTACAGTGTCATTTTAACCCTCATTGTTGTGTTCCCATCATTTTGACCTGGAGGGGATTTTCTTTTCTTTTTTTGCGATTTTTTTTTTTTTTTTTTTTTTTTTTTAAATTTATTTATTTATTTATTTTTTTTTGCAGATTTTGCTCAGGCAGAGTATTAAGTAACTTCCCAATTTTATATATATATATATATATATATATACTTTTTTTTTTTTTTTTTTTTTTTTTTTTTTTACCACTTTGTTTTGGGCATGTTACTTTAAAAAAAAAAAAGTAATTAGTTATAGTTACTAGTTATAGTTAAATTAACTAGCTATAGTTACTTTTCACAAATAGTAACTGAGTTACAATATTATAAAAGTAACCAATTACCAGGGAAAGTAACTACTGTGTTACTTTAAAAAAAACGTTCAGATATGTCAGATAACTTGGATGCCCCCAATATTAAATATGTTAAATGAATGAAATTTAAATGAAATCAATAAAAATTTGTAGTTTACTCACCAGATATATAAAGCTTAATGGCTTTTTTTTTTTAATATCTGAATGTATACTTGGCATCAGTCAGTCAAGCATTATAATATGACATTATGATAATTTAGCATTAAACTAAACCATGGATATTGACTGAACTTAGGACTGGTGGTGGTGCTTCTTAAGATATTGTTTGTAATTTAGTGTTTCTATTAAAAAAGGGGGGAAAAAACCCTAAAAATAATACTGAAAAGAGAAAACTGCTACGAATTCTACTACTAATAACAATAAAAACACACTAAGGATTAATGAGCTGCTGGGTTTATGACTATTAATCACGTTGTCTGCATTCGCTCAAACTGATTTGCTGAAATTCAAACAGGAATGATAATAGGTGAGTGCCAGCCAATGAGCTTTGCGTGTGTGTGAGACAAAGCAACGGTTAGTCTTGTGCCTTTGCACTAGAGTTTACGGTTCGTCACATACAGGTACACTGCGCATCCATTCAGATGAACTGAAAAATAAAATTATAATAATATAATAAATCATAGTATCACCGCATTTTATTCTCAGTAATGGTAACGGCGTTGTAACGGGGGAAACAGTAATTCATTTGATCACTCGTTACTGAAAAAATAACGCTGTTATTCCCGTCACTGATTATTGTTATATTGTTACAAAATGTTGGATTCAACTATTTTATCAACTTGTTTCTTTCAATTATCACTGGTTTTATATTTTCTTTTTGGAACTGACTGATCTTTTGCCTCATTGAGCTGAGGCACCTCAGTTTTTAATTGAATCAGGGCATTTCTCAATACATTGGATAAGGAAAATTCGTTGTACGAAAATAAAACAATGCGAATATTAAAAAATGTAACATTAAAAAAAGTGTATAAATCATTTGTTTTTTTTTAAAGAAAAATTTTCCTACAGGGACAGCAGGTGAAATTAAAGCGAGAGTCCATGTCTCTTGCCTCCCCTGAGCCCACTGAGTTTTATCAGACTTCCTAAAGCGTGTGTTGAGTTTGGAGCAGGGTAGTTGAATGGAGGAAAGTCACATGAGAGGAGGTAATACCTCTGTCTTGATATGATTGGATATGAAAGGTTATGATTGGCTGTGATTGGTTCATGTGATAAATATCGCCTCTTGTGTTCGTGCGTGTTCCGCGTTCGCACATCGGTTTGAATGAATAATATAATGGCGTTAATTAATTAAACAACTCACACACTTAGATATAACTACTTTGTTATGTCAAAATAAGACTAGAAATGGCATGAAAACATGATTTGTGGGAGGTTTTAGTGAGTAATCAGTTTGGTAAAATTTAAAGTAAATTTCTAAAGAGAAGAAATTGTTGAACAAAGTCGTTATTTTTGTTTTCTTTGCACACAAAAAGTATTTTCGCAGCTTCATAAAATTACGGTTAAACCACTGATGTCACATGGACTATTTTAACAATGTTCTTACAACCTTTCTGGGCCTTGAACATGTCAGTTGCATTGCAGGCTCAGAAAGCTCTCGGATGTTATCAAAAATATCTTAATTTGTCTTCTGAAGACGAATGAAGGTCTTACAGGTTTTGAACGACGTGAGGATGAGTAACAAATGACAGAATTTTCTTTTTTGGGTGAACTGTCCCTTTAAGAGGCTTTAGGGCCAAACAGAAGTTCATCAAGGACAGGAACCAACTCCAACCTGAGATAACAGACATGTTGTTAGCCACAGACAATATCTCGTTGCAAACTGGATGTTATGGTTTACAGAATAAAAGATCTTTTCCCGTTTCCAGTTGAAGCATGTGATTGACTGCTCTCTGCCCAGTTCTTGAATTTCAAAGGTAGACCTGAGGGATCTTGGTTTGAGTATTTCTATAGCCAAATGGGGTGATTCTAGAGCTGTTGTGGAAATATGAAGCATTCAATGGGATTCATTGTATCTCATCAGACATTTTACCTCTGTACTCACCTCATGTGTCATTTAGCCTAATTTGATATTTGATCAGCTTAGCTTCTCTAGAGAGAAAAACTGAAGTCAGTCAGACAAATCATATGGACTTACATGTACGTTTCAGTTATATTACATTTTGTTTTATCAGTTGTTGGGAATCTAACCCTTGATCTTTTGGTGTGAGCTACAGCGACCACTAGGAGTGGCAAGGTCTTTTTTTGGTGTTCAGCTAGCGTTGGTCAGTTTATTACTAGATACCAACACGGTTAGAGGAAACCACCCTCTGCTTTTGTGTCATCTTTCATTTCCCACTCTGTCCACACCAGTTTACTCTTAAATGCTTTTTCTAGTAGTGATGCATTTTAGTTTCACAACATATCACGTTGTCTTGTTACCTGTTATTGGGAGTTTTTTTTTTTCAAAGGCTTGAAAATAACTTGTCAACTACTATATATATTAAAGCTTGACATTATGTAGTAGTTAAGCTGCTAGACAGTGTGTACAGTGAGACCTTTGTGTTTTTGAAATTTAGTTTCCATTTGAAGCACTGCTACTGGAACAGTACACTTAACCACTGTGTCGCGTCTTGCACTTTTTTCAGCATCCTGCTTTGAACAATGTGTTTGAAGACGGGGTGTCAAGTTTAAACACTTTTAAACGTATTTATCACTCTGTTACAGTTTTTGAATGCTGACATTTAAGTTTTTGGAAAAAAGAAAAAAAGTATTGACCCCAAACTTTTGATTAGTAGTGTATGTAAACCAAGGTCAATTGAACCTGTAAACAGCTTCATTACAGGCTTCTTTAAGACAGTTGTGGCAACCCACTAATCAAAAATGTTGCTTTGCACATCTCAAATATAACTAAAATAGTTGTAACTAATTGAAGGATACTGTCATTGTTTCTTTCTCCAGCGCAGGTCTGGGGTTGACAGGCCCAGAGACAGAGTAGGTGACTTATTTTAGCTAACATTAGACGATGAATACTTTGCCAGATTGGATTAAGCATGACTGCCATGCTTGTGCTTGGCACTAGCGAGCTGCATTGATGTTTTTCATGCCCTGTGCCAAAGCCAGCAGATGATGCTGACTGTGCCAAGGCAGTAGGTGGAGACAGATGCTACCTGTCTTGCCTCCTCTTTTCATCCAGATTGCACCCAGTAATAAAGCAATAAAAAATAATAGACCTGAAATTTACAACTACACTTGTGCTGCAATTAGCAAAGTGATTTTCCAACGATGACCAACAGCTTTATTTCTCTTTCGCACACAGGCCATGTGTATTTCATTGGTGTTAAAGACCAGCTCGGCTAGGTGGTAAACTTGGTGCCAGATTGTTTTTTCTTGGATTTGTCACCTGATAAATGAACTCTATTTTTTAATTTTTCCATACTGTTTTGAATTATTTCCTGATCATTTACTCACCCCCATGTCATCCAAGATGTTCATGTCTTTTTTTTCTTAAGCCGAAAAGAAAGGTTTTTGAGGAGAACAATCCCGGATTTTTTTTAAACATCCACATGAGGTGCGCGGACATGTAGGTAAATGCCCACATCACCTACGTAAACAAACGTAAACATTCATCAAGTTCACCTCGGCTACTTTTTGTTTCCGGAAGAAGATGCGCTAAGAGGAATAAGCCAGAATTTACCTCAGAAGAAGAACGCAACGTGAAAATTATAGTGACGTCGCATTTTATTGTCAGTAACAGTAACAGCGTTGTAACGGGGGAAACAGTAATTCGTTTGATTACACGTTATTGAAAAAAGTAATGCTGTTAGTAACGGTGTTTATTTATAATGCCGGTTTCACACTGCATGCGTGAGCAGGCGCAGCGCATATGTTTTTCGACGCCCATGTTAACAGATTAGAGCATTCACACCGCACGCAGTGGCCGCGATCCTTTCTATTTTTGCTGCACCGCTTATGCTGGATTAAAGCCACAGTGCACTAGTCTTGGTCAAAATTGAGTTGATTAACATTAAAAATAATAATTTTACCATAGAATCATGTAAGTGAGTTTCGTGTTTCACAATCACAGGTTAAAATGCTCACCCGCATGGGGCAAAAAAACACAGTGTATAGCCTACTTTAGCTAAAATAATGTTGTTGTTGTTGTTGTTGTTGTTGTTTTTTAAATAATGTTATTAATAAATATTAAGCTAATACTTGTTCAAAACAATCACGTTAGCAAAGTTTGTACTATTTTCTGCTTATTTTGATCAATCAATCAATGAATTAATCAATCAATCAATGTTAACATATTTTAAAATGCAGAAACAAAATCATTTTAGAAAATGAAGATTCTGAAAGCATTGAAGGAGATCGCATAATAATGTATTATAGATTTACAGTAGTAACAACAAATGGTATTTTTTTTTTTTTTTTTATAAATGATATATTTAATATCATGTTTTTAAATATGATGATTTCATTATAAACATGGTGATTATCTCTATAATATAATATTGTGTATATATGTATTATAATATTATACATAATATACGATTTTTACCATCTGAATCTAACCATGTCATATCAACAAATGGAAAAGTCAGCCATCTGTTAATTATCTAATTATTGTGCCTTTCAGCCCTAATAGCTGGGCCGATTTTTACCCCAAATACCCTACTTTTACATATTCTTTTCGTTATTGTTGTTTTAATTATTTTAAACCAAAGTGGGAATCATTAAGACGACCTTTGTCTGAAGATGTATTTAATAATTTAATGTTATTGCTCAAGCTTAAAAGGCCTGTTTACATTATTAAAACTAGAGCCATTTATTAACTTTAAGATGATTTTTTTTATCTTGTAAACTACCAATGTACAGCATGTTATATGCACGTGTGTGTGGGACAGCGGGGAGCACGGCCGCATCATGTTGCCTATATCATAAATCAAAGCACATGAAAGACACTTGTTGGAGAACACCTGAAAAGCGTGACCGAATGAATAATAATCGCTTGTATTTGCAGTACAAAAGCCGTGGTTCAGCTGCGTGCGACAAACGCTGCCAGTGTGAAAGCACAATGGGTGCGTGCTGCTCACGCTTCTGCGCTGCCTCTGCTCTGCTTGTGCATCCAGTGTGAAACCAGCGTAACGCCATTATTCCCATCACTGGTCGGATGTCACGCATGTTCTTTTCAACATAATTATGTAATGTGTGAAGTCGAGCTGGTGCAAGACGAGCATTTGTGGTTAAAAAGTATAAAAATGTGTGTGTTTTTTTTTTTTTTATGTTTAGAAAATGACTAATCGTTTCACTAGAGAAGAGCTTTAAGGTCATTGCACACAGTCCAAAATTCTTGTCTGAAATTTTTACGCGTTAAAAAATAAATATGACCTCACGTTGTGTCAGTCATGTTTACACATTGCCTCTGAAATGTTCATACATCATAAAACACTGATCGAGTTAAATTTTCTGCGTTTTCGCATCCGTAGCAAGCATTTTGAGAGGTGTTTGGACACCTTTGAGGTTCTGTGCTTAAATTTTGATGAATACGAAAAAACACATGAAAATTCTCTGTGTGCAAGAACCTTTATTCCTCAGCTGAGATTGTGTAGAGTGCTTTGAAGCTGCATTAAAACTGCAATTTGGGCCTTCAACCTGTTGATCCCCATTAAAGTCCACTATATTGAGAAAAATCCTGGAATGTTTATTTCAAAAACCTTAATTTTTTTTGTTTTTTTGACTGAAGAAAGAAAGACATGAACATCTTAGAGGACATGGGGGGAGTAAATTATCTGGAAATTTTAACTCCTACAGGTTTGGAACAACTCACGATGACAGAATTTTCATTCTCTGAGCGAAATGTCACTTTAGTAGCTGGACAAACTGTAATTTGAGCATCATTTGTTACTTGCACAAATGGTGTGGGAGTTACATGTGAAATGAAGTTGAATAATCAGGGTTAGTTTTTTTTTTTTTTTTCTTAGAATAATGAGCAATAGTAATAATGAAGCTTGTTTTTTTTTTTTAGCAAGGTAAAAATAAGGTGCCAAAAAGAAGCTGTACCCATTTCGACTTTTTCTTTAGAGATCAAGTTACATTTGTTGGGTGCAAGTTTAACCTGTTTGACTTCGTCAGATAAAGTTTGAGTCATCTAATATATGAATATTTTTCAAATGTACCTGTAGCTATGAGAGTCCTAGGACATTTATTTCCCTGACTCAAGTTTCACACACCAGCTTTTGACAGGTCTTCAAGCCAAGGGTCTTTTTTTTTTTTTCGCCATTTGACCCCCACCTTGTTAAATAACCTGATTGGCGCTCAGCTGTGTCTCGGGTTCAGCGCCAGCTAACACTTTGGTGGGGCTCCGCTGTCAGACTAACAATGCCGCTGTGCCTAAGATGGTGTTGATTGGCCATTACTCATAACGGCTACGGGCTAGTTTGCGCGTGATTTTCTTTTTCTTTATAGTCATGCAGATTCAATTCGGTTTGATCTGCCCTCATTATACTTGGGCAACTTCATCAAGTCTCCCGGTTCCACTTTGCCAGCATCACCCAAAAATACAGCCTAATGATGGAAAAAAGCTTTAGTTTGAAGCTACGGAATAAGTTATCCCACCCAGCCCTGCTCAGAACTCAAATCAGATTGACCTCCAGTTCTTCACGTTACGGATTTTCACTTCGTGAAACTCTGGGTGCTTTTTTTTCCCCCCTCTCGCCGTGCTGAAGAGTCTCGTTAGTTGTGAACAGTCTGAAGCCGTTTCACTGGGGCTGTGAATATATGAATTTATGATTACGATGGAAGTTTTGCCAAATTCACCAGCGCGACATTCGCTGGTTTCTAAACTCCTTCGTTTTTGCCGTGAGTGCTGCGCATATAGAGGATCTTTTTGATTTCAGATGATTGATTTTGATTGACCTGCTAGTGGTTTTTGCTCTACAACAGCTGGATGGCAAGGCCAGTAATGTAGCGTCCGGTCTTGGCGAGTGAAGATCAGCAGATGTGACGGGAACAGTCAGGCCCTGCAGGGTGGGGGCCTGTTTCTTCTCAGGTGGTTTGACCCACACACCCTCCCTCTACACGGGACGGGTGTTTTGCGTGCACGTGGCAGCAGGGCGAATCTGCTGATTGGTGTAATCTGAGAGGCAGCAGACCGCAGGGCTCGTCACGGCACTCCCAGCCATCCAGACTTCCTCGTTTAAGTGCACCGTCGTCGCAGGCAGTCTGCTAGAACATGGAAAGACTTCTTGGCACGTCTATTCTTGGGGTTGCGTAATGACATCGAAAGCAGGGATGTGGTAAATAATTTATCCTGCTGATTTAGATGATCGCGTCGTGTCATTTCAAACGCTGGAGACTGAACCCAGAAAGGAAGTTTGCCTCCTTCACTTTGACAAGTACTAAAAAGGCCAACTCTGAGCCAAGATCTACTAAAAGTTACTTCGGTTCTTCCGTAGGATTCTTTTTTGGGTAGAATTGAGAGAAGTGCGTTGCTTAATGATGATAGTAATAATGATAATTGTGTGATTTGCATATCACACACACTTGGAAACGTCTCGAAATGAATGTCTTTTTCCAAAAATAAATTGCATGTATACAAATCGTATAATATCCAAGTACACATTTCTAGTAATTGTGCAGTTAATTCTTATATTGGATTTTCAGAATGTTTTGGAATATTTGTCACTATCGAAACACAGTAATAATAATAATATAAATAAACAAGTTATATTAACATGTTAAGATTTTGCTTACATCTTTTTGCTATGTTATTAAAACATTTTGAGTAGGGCTGTGTATTGCCAAGAATTTGGCGATATGATACGTATCACGATACAGGAGTTGTGAGATATGTTGTGATACACTGCGATACTGTAAACAGAGCGATTATATTGGGATATTTCTTATTTTAAGAATAAGATACACTTTAAGGAAAGCAATAATTAAGAACACACCACCATATGCAAGTTCAGTTCAAAAAGTTCAAAAGACCAGTCATGTAACATTCTTATTGACTTACTTTTTGTGCAGTATGAGGAAAGGGGGAAAATAAAATGCCTGCAGGATTCTTTAGTTATTAAATGTATAAAATGTAAGCTTTTATAAACGGAGCGTATATATTTTTAGACCCTGCTTTAGAGGTTCACAGTTTAAGTTTACAGATGTAACATACAAAGGCACTGGCATGTTTTAAGATCAATCAGTGCAAGTTTCTTTCAGTTGAAACTGCTCAGACTCACATTTTAGTCTGGGACTAGGTTTTAGCCTGGTCTGTGAAACCAGGGGACCATGTCATAACATTTGATCTGAACTTAATGATTACATCTGCTTAATATCAGTGAGAAATAAAGTGCTTGCAGAAATCCTAAAGAAAACAAATTAATTGTAAAACAATCAAATAAATACATGTATTGGATATTCTGAGAACCTTTTTGTTCTGACAATTTCACAAGTTTGGATTTCCGCGTGGAATCGTCCACTGCACAAATGCCCCCACCACGAGAGAAAGCTACCACACCGCCCGCCGCAAAGACCCTTTCACACAGGACGCGGCAAGCAGTGGCAAGCACCCCTCCGCACAGCAGAAGCACCCCGTGGCCTGTGCAGCCGAGGCGGCGCCTGCACCGCGGTCCCAGGGCGGACGTTACCACAAAAGCCGAAATTATGCCACACTTCAACTTTGTACACCAAGGCGGTAGCAGGAACTATTCTTTCATCCTCCATTATTAGCAGCGATAACATTAGTGGCGTGCCTTTATGCTAAGGTTTGCTTTCACTGTTTAAATTTAGAGATAAGAAGACAGTCATCTAGCGGTCAGGATATAAACTTAAAATGAAGCATCTGCCATGAATCTTGTATGATTTTTTTAAAATATCGAAATTCCGTTTTTTTTGAGAATCGATAGTATCGCCAAACAAAATACTCACGTGTATCTGTATTTTCTTACACTCCTAATTTTCAGTGGTAAATCAATAACAATTAAGTTTTTAACAATATTTCAAGTGTGATTTATGAGATTTGTTGTATTTTGAATCCAGTTTTTCTTTGTAAAAGAAACAAAGTGGATCCTGGATACTGATTTCAAAGTTAAGGATTCATTAGTTTGAATATATATTGAACCAAACACCATCATAACATCTTAGTTCATAATTAGGTATACTTATTTTTGACGGTAGTGACTGTGCATTTTCGGAAGTGACAGTAATGTTTTGGTAGCGACCACATCATATTACAGAATTTTAACCCACATACTAAAACATACTAAAATACAAAAAATGCATAACTGTACTAAAATTTTGTTTATTCCCCCAAATATGAGGATTATGTGTTCCCTTTTGTCACTTCCGAAACAATGATAACATGTTTTGGTTGTAACTGTTCAGGTAGTGACATTTTTATGGGATAACACCCAAAAATACGAAGATGTCACTACCGAAATGCCACCAAATGTTGTGGTTGTGACTGTTTTGGTAGTGACAATTTTATGGAATATATAACACCCAAAAAAAACAAAGATGTCACTACCGAAACGATGACATGTTTCGGTTGTGACTGTATCGGTAGTGACACATTTATGGAATAACACCCAAAAAAACAAAGATGTCACTACCAAAATGCCACCAAATGTTTTAGTAGTGACTGTTTCGGTAGTGACAATTTTGTGGAATAACACCCCAAAAAACAAAAATGTCACTACCAAAACTCCACCAAATTTTTTGGTAGTGACTATTTTATATAATAACACCCAAAAAAAACAAAAATGTTACTACCAAAACTCCACCAACTCTTTTAGTAGTGACTGTTTCGGTAATGACAATTTTGTAGAGTAACACCCAAGAAAACAAAGATGTCACTACCGAAACGCCACCAAATGTTTTGGTAGTGACTATTTTACATAATAACACCCAAGAAAGCAAAGATGTCACTACCGAAACGCCACCAAATGTTTTGGTAGTGACTATTTTACATAATAACACCCAAGAAAGCAAAGATTTCACTACCGAAACGCCACCAAATGTTTTAGTAGTGACTGTTTCGGTAGTGACAATTTTGTAGAGTAACACCCAAGAAAACAAAGATTTCGCTACGGAAACGTCACTGAATGTTTTGGCAGTTTTTGAACCTAACCCAAAGATGCTAATCAGTACATGCTTAGCTAGCACAGTTCTGAACAGTCATACAGCTATAAAAACTAAATGTTATGGAATAACCCCCAAAAAGTGTGCTTAATTGCAGAAAAAAGGTGTCCGGTAGTGACGTTCCTTAAAGTTGCACACAGATTTTTCAGACTTTTGAGCACATTTACCTCAAAATGATGGGGCCTATCTGCAATGGGGCCTAAATGATGGAGCCTAATTGCAAATACCCACTAAATGATGATTTTATCTATATTACGCTTACTGATATTTTAAATATTATTCTGGGCTTCAATAGATAATAAAAGGGTCTTAGTAAAAATCTAATACTTAAATTTGCATGTGTTTTTTGGTTGTGGGACAGGAGTTTGCACCAATTCTGTAGAATGAGATCAGTTTTTTTCTTTTTCTGCTATAATAAATCAAACGCTTTAATAATGCTTCAATGCTTAAACAGTTTGCACAAGAAAACTTTTTAAATTCATCCTTTGAAACCATCACTGCTGCAGTTTTGGAAACACAACACTTACTGTGCGTACAACATTTCTTTCTCAAAAAAAAAAAAACGTGTGAGACGCAGTGTTCAAAGATGTCCATTTAAATACACATTTAAATGGACATCTTTGACCACTGCATCTCACACTTTTTGTTTTTTTTTGAGAAAGAAATTTTGTATGTGTAGTAAGTGTTGTTTTCCGAGACTAAGTGTTAAGTTAAAAATAGTCCAGGGTTTTTTTTAAATTTTGTCTCAAGACCTTTGTGTTCTGTTTTTTTCTGTTGCAGGTTTAAATGTCTGTTGTTAAATGGCAACTGATTTTGCCATCTTTTTTCCCCACCAAAAATTTCATTTTAGTTTTGTAGGTGAACACAATTTTATGATTATCCTCAAACCCAACCAAAAAAAAAAAAAAAAAGTTTCCTAGTAACCTTAAGAGCAGACTAGGTCTGCTACATTAGCTCAGATCTCATTTTTCAAACATTGCAATGTAGGCCTACCTCGGCTAAAAATGTTCACGTGCAGAGTGACTTGTGGCAATTTTTTGAGATTGGTCTCACAGCGCTGGCCTCTTTTTGGGCTTCAGCCCACTTTTCACCACAAAATGTAGGTCAGTCCCCACCGCTTGTCTTTGTGAGGGCTTTGCTGTGCTATTTGTCATTGAATATCATGTGACTCATCCATGAGGTCTTTGTTGTCACACATGGAACAGTCACTGGATTGGTCCTCGGCTCCATCTCTGATTCAGGGAGTGTCAGATGGAATTAGCATACAGCACTGTCATTAGTTAAGTGCATGAGCACGCCTCTCACATCTCCCACACTTCAAGTCATGCCACCCTCAAACCATTCATTATTTCCTGTGTGAAATGCTTGGTAAATGACGAGCTACACTACCATTCTAAAGTTTGTGATCGGTAAGATTTCAGAGTTTTTGAAAGAAGTCTCATGCACACCAAGGCTGCATTTATTTGATCAAAAATACAGTAAAATGAGTAATATTGTGAAATATTATTGCAAGTTGGAATAACTAGTTTTGTATTTTAAGGGGTTATGAACTGCGTTTGTTTTTTAATTTGTACTGTTCTCTGAGGTCTTTGATATAATCAAAATTTTTACATAAAAAAACATAACTTAGAAGTAATAGGCTATTTTCTGTCCTGTTTTTAACCCCCCTCAGCAGAACACTTTGTTTAAATAGGCATGGTGGATTGTAGACTCAAAAGTAAACGCCCACTGCTATGATTGGCTAACAGCATACATTCATTCCTCATAGATGGACGTCGCTGTGATTTACGCATAAATAACTCAAAAAAAAAAGAGACAACGTAATGAAGACAGTTACTCACACTTTTGTTGCGACGTCACTCTCAGATCCAATATAGGCGGCACAGCATTGTCTTTTAGTTTCAGTCCTTTTGAAAATCCCGTGTTGAATTGTGTCACTCCAGTTACTAACGTAACCTCGGTTACATTACCGAGGTTGAATATATTTTAAAAAAGTAATTTATTCCAGTAAACCCTTAAAATTGCGCAAATTAAAATTAATGCCTAATGGAAACACGTCAATTTCCGTCAATAACAACTGTCACGTCAATACGTCAATAACAACTCCCATTTATCGCAAAAACGTTTTTATGCTTGCAAGAGGTGGTTTCTCAGGCAATTAAAAAAAGAATATTTCGCAAAACTGCAATGGAAACGTTTTTTTTTTTTTTTTTTGCATTTACAGGTCACCTTGTATACCGAAAAGTCACATGATCATTCTTTAATGTACTATAACCTCAAAGAACACCTCATATGTGGCCGCTTACACAAGCGTTGACTACACAATGCTTGAATAACGAGGCTTTCCTTGCCTTTAAGGCTTGGATAACTTTTTATTTGCACTGTACAAATCTGTGGAGCTGATCGCTGCCGCTTTATTCAATGCTTGTTTATACCAGGTGCGCCGCAGCTCGTTTCAGTTTCAGAAGAGTCCCAGAAGTGGCTCTCCACGCTGCTTCTGTAAAGATGGATGCCTGTGTTTTCTACGATTTAAAATGAATGGCTAGTGTGATGGCTGCAACATACATAAACCTACCAGCATCCATTGACATGTAATTGAAATGCACCTAGTGTCACATGATCCTTCAGAAATCATTCAAATATGCTGATTTGCTGCTCAAGACACATTTACTGTTATTATCAATGTAAAAACACATTTTTGTGGGAACCATGCAGTATTTATTTATTTCTTAGAATTTTTTTGATTAAAAAAATGTAAAAACAAACAAACAAACAAAAAAAAAAAAACAATGTTTGAAACAGAAAGCTTTTGTAACATTATAAGTGTCTTTACTGTCGGTTTTCAATTTAGCTCATCTTTGCTGAATAAAAATATCAATTTCCTTAAAAGAAGTTTGAAAATTGAGCTCTTTCAACTTTAAAAATCTACCTTTGACAATATTTGGTGGTTAATAAAGGCCTTCTGAAGTGAATCGATGTGTTTGTGTAAGAAGAATATCCATATTTAAAACTTTATAAACTGAAATCTCTAGCCTTCAGCTAACTTTTGTACACGTGTTCATGAGAGAGTGGCGTTCCAGCGGATGATGTAGGATTTAGGTGTCGCGTACACTCCGGTGCAGGGTTGCCAGGTTTTCCCAACAAAACCTGTCCAATTGCTACTTAAAACTAGTCCAAAACTAGCCCAATCGCGTTTTGAGGGGCCTCTCCTGTTAAAAATCGCATTTAGCGGGTAAAATACATGTTTTTAGTGGGGTTCCCCTGGTAAAATGCGGACTTGAAAAACAACCTGCGGCTACAGTGGTAAAGTAGCCCAATTTGGACTTGGCAACACTGCTCCGGTGAGAATATGCTAGTCTTGTGAGAACCAAGTTTTGTTTACATCAAAGGAAAACTAGTCTCCTCTTGGCTTATATTGAAATCTTCCAACATTTTTCTTTACAAATAATAATTCTTTGTAATAGGTGTTTTGCGTTCGTCACTGTGTTTACCTACATCCTGCATCATCTAGGGCCCTATGAAATCCGTTTTATTTTTTCCCGAATTCCGTTATATTTTTTTTGTCCAAATTCTGTTTAAATTTTTCCGGATTCTGTTTTTTCCTCGTTTTAATTTTCCTCATGCTTTTTAATGGTTGAAATTAAATTTTATTAATCAAAGAGCATGTCTAATTAATTAAAATCATGAAACTTATACAATTTCACATCCATTTAATAAAGGTTTAACAGAAATGACATGTTCAGGGCCCTAAGAAATGTTTTGTTTTTTCTCACCATATTTTACTGTTATTAGATTCTGTTTTAGCATGTCTAATTATTTGCACGCATACTTAATTTATTCAAATTTATTCTTAAAATAGCCTTATGAAAGGTTTTTTTACCCTCAGACATTCCGTGTTGTGTGTTTAAAATGTTCTGGTTATCAAATGAAGGCATGAAACATGAATTTAATTTATCTTTTAATTATTGAAAATTAAGCAAACTTTTGGCACAGGAAGGGGAATTTACTATTAAAACATGGAAGAAACATTGTGTGTTGTGTGTATATAATATAACGTAGTTTTTTTTTTCTAAAATGGAACGGTCAGATGCTCTCAGCAGACATTGTTCATGTATTTATGTCCTCATTTAGTGAGACGACAGACGTTAAAATCACCGCTTCAGTGTGTGAAGTAAACAAAACCGCTTGTCTGCTCCATTTATTAAAACAGACACGCAGAACATGCAAATTCACATTTAAATGGTATTTTTGCAGCGTAATGTTTGCAGATACTAGTCTATATTATGGTTTGATTTAAGTGTAATGTCCTACTTTTGATTAATTCATTCAAACTTTCAAATTCCGTGACGTTCCGCGTTATTCAGTAAATTCCGTTTTTATGACTGGATTCCGCGATTCCGTCCGCATTGTGGAAATCATAAGGCCCTAATCATCCGCTCGAACGCGCATACGACAGTTAGTGGAAACTACAGATTACGGTTTATTAAGTTGAAACTATCGATATTTGTCTTTCACAAACGCTTCTATTTGTTTCAGAAGGCCTTTATTAACTACTGGAGCAGTGTGGAGTTCTTTTTATGATGTATGGATGCACTTTATTGGGCTTCAAAATCTCAACAGCCATTCACTGCCATTATAAATCTTGGAAGAGCCAGGATATTTTTTAATATAACTCTGACTGTACTCATCTAAAAGATGAAAGTCATATACACCTAGGATGACTTGAGGGTGAGGTAATTTTCATTTTCGGGTGAACTGTCCCTTTAAGGTTCACAAATCTTAAATACAATTCAGTGACTGATTCAAGGCAGTAACATTGAGTCTTTTAGAATGATTCACTAAAAGAATCGCTCAACTGCTGTCTTGCCTTTTCATAGCACCAAATCTTTTTATTTTCTTATCATCACATTCCATTCAATGCTTACAACATTTAACACTTTTCCTGAAGCGAATCGCACATCGTAACATATCACAGATACATCAGTTTAGAAATATTCACACGTTTTTATCCAGAAGAGTCCTTTTCCCAGAGGTCACCGCTGATCGCCCGAAGGCATATATGCACTAAACAAAAGTGTACGATACTTATAAAAACACCTTCCCTGTCCAATGCCTAATTGTCATATGCTTTAATAGATAATTGAGTTTTTCCTGCAAGGTAGCCCATTTTTAGATGTGTGTATGTGTTATGTGTGAGGCAGATGGTGCGAGCATATGGTTTGCAACTTGTGATTACCTGCTGCAGCCCCTTTCCAGCTTTTCTCCTCGCGCACCCAAACCGGAGTCGCGGCTGCCCCCCTTTAAGAGGTAAAGACATTTTAATGTCCATGAGATGTAGCCTAGCTTGAGATAAGGCAGTTTGATGACTGATGTGATTAGCGAGCTTGGCAATACCTCCGGAGCCCCCTCCCTCCCGTGTCTGTACTGTGCATATAAATTACCCTTGAGTCAGGAGTTAAGGTGTGATTTGCGAGGCAGATTGTTTGAATGTTGTTTATTCTCTTTGTGGTGCGCTGGCTTTCTTTCCCAGTGTTGCATTCTCGCAATGAGCCTAACCAAATGGTATGCAAAAAGGAAAAAAAAAAATCTTTCACATGCAGACAGTTGATAAACATTCCCTCGATTGGACATGTATTGTGACAGACTGCGCTAATATACAGTGATATGCCGGGACTGTCACATAGCCGACATCCATATGCTGCTCCACTCAATCATGAAGCTGTGAAATTGGGTTGCACCCCAACTAGCTTCAGATTGTTTTATTTTTTTATTTCTCTCTCTTTCTCTGTGCTGTTTCCTAGCTGTTTTCTGAATTCTATAAGTGTATGTAAAATATGCAAATTAAGCCGCACAGGCTTTTGACAAATTGTCACACATTGCGATAAAACACGGGAATAATCAGCGTTTGATGTTTGTTGGAGAGACCATTCTTAAGCTTTGCGGTTAGCCCGCATTTTTGCCTGGGTTGGTGTACTGATCTCTATCACTTGTAGTTTTTGTAATTATAGTGCTTTATATATGAGATAACCACTTTCAGTTTTAGTCCACGGTTTCGTATATGACTTGTGAAAGCAATATGTGTCAGGTTCACTTTGACCTTAGTGTGATTTGGGTTTTTGGGTGTCGCAGGTGATTGTAAGCAGCTAATGACACACAGTGACACAGAGGTGAAGATGATGGCATTTCTCCAAATTTGGAATGAGGAGCATTTGTTAAAAAATGAGCAAAATGTTTTAGCTACAAACAGACGTGATGCAGAATGACAGAGGGTTAAACGAACCACCTTAAAATGTCACAAGAAATTAAGACAGAAAGATAGGCCTATTACAACTGCGTAATATTATTAGTAATAAAAATTGTGTGTGTGTGTATTAGTACTAATAGTATATATAATTTTAGAATGTTTTTTTAAATTCTTTATTAAAAAGTAATTTATTTTTATCTATCTATTTCATTATCATGTTTAATTCTTTATGCATTATTATTTGTAGTAGTAGTAGTAGTAGTAGACTATTTTTAGTAGATATTTGTATGTATTTATTATGCATGTAATGTTTTTTATACAATAATAGTAATAGTTTTATTCATTTTATATATAACTTATTTGTTATAGACATTATTAGTAGTACTAGTATAGTAGTGTATGTATATGTAAAACTTGTATAAAGAATATTAATATTATTATTATTTTTTTTTTTTAATTTTAGTTGTCTTTAATTGAATTTTATATATATATATATATATATATATATATATATATATATATATATATAATTTTTAAAATAATTTATAAAATAATTCATAAAATGAATTTATGTAGCTATTAAATAATTGTTGATTAGTAGTATTAGTATTGTGTATAATTCTTCGTGTTTATGAGAAGTAATAATTTAAAAATAATAAATAAATAATAAAAAATATTTAAAAATTAAAACATTATTATTATTATTATTATTATTTATTATTATTATTATTATTAGTAGTAGTAGTAGTAGTAGTAGTACGATTAGTAGTATTAGCAGTGTGTATAATTTTTCTTATCTTTATGAGAAGTAATTTAAAAAAATAATAAATAAAAATAATAATAAATAATAAAAAATATTTAAAAATAAAAACATTATTTTTATTATTATTATTATTATTAGTAGTAGTAGTAGTAGTATGAGTCGTAGTAGTAGTAGTTGTAGCAGCAGCAGTACGGTTAGTAGTAGTGTGTATAATTTTTCATATCTTTATGAAAATTAATAATTTTATTTAAAAAATAAATAAAAAATAATAAATAGTAATAAAAATATTCATATTCATATATATATATATATATATATATATATATATATATATATATATATATATATATATAATTATTTAAAACAGCTGAGTACATTTTTTTTCAGGATTCTTTGAGTCAAATATCAGCATTTATCTCAAATAAAAAGCTTTTGTAGCAATATACAATACATCATTCAAAACCTTCAGTCAGAATATATATTGGGAAAGAAATGATTAAATTAATTAATACATTTATTTAGCAAAATTGCTTTAAATTGATAAAAAGTGATGATTAATACATTTGTAATGTTAAAAAGATTTCTATTTCAGATAAATGCTGTTCTTCTGAACTTTCTATTCATCGAAGAAACCTGAAAAATTCTGCTCAGCTGTTTTCCACATTAATAATAATAATAATAATAATAATAATAATAATAATAATAATATTAAATGTTTTTTTTTTAACAGCAAATCAGAATATTAGAATGATTTCTGAAGGATCATGTGACTGGAGTAATGATTCTAAAAATTCAGCTTTGAAATCACAGGAATAAATGACATTTTAAAATATATTCAAATAGAAAACAGTTCTTTTAAATAGTAAAAACATTTCACATTTTTACTGTTTTTGCTGTACTTTAAGATCAAATAAATGCAGGCTTGGTGAGCAGAAGAGAAAAAAAAAAACATTAAAAATCTTCTAAATTTTACTGGTAGTGCATGTATAATATAGTAAGTATTATGCCTGTGCTGTAACTGTCATAAACACATGCAAATAATCAGCCTTAACTGTACAGATATGAATTATCTGTCAAAATGTCATAATCGTGATAGCAGACAGCCTTAATTGATGCAACTCGTGCAACTTCTTCTTAACTATCTAAACTTTGTACTGTTGACAGTTGCATGCTCAACTTCCAGGGTACATGTGAACTTTTGGGTTTCTCTTTTCACAGAGAAGTTCACAGGCAGTAAATGATCAGTGTGATACTTTAAAGAAGCATATCATTGCTGTAAAGTATATCCTTTTTTAAGGCTGTTGCCAGCTAAAGTAGCATGAAATGTAATGCTATTTGTGGCGTGCAAAGAAAAGTGAGAGTGAGGAAAAAAAAAACATTTTAAAACGACTGAGTGTTTTCTTTCAGTTCAAGCTTGAAAGATGCCTGCTAATCTGCTTACCCTTTTAATTGTGAGATCTGGGGGCAGAGCTGCTCGAAGCTAGAATAAACTTACTGATCCAGAAGTAAACTGATGACCACAGTTATTCCTTGCTTTTGGCTTCCAAACACTGGCCTCCCTCCCTTCTCCACTCCCCTTCATTCTGGAGGGGAAGAAAAAAGCTCCTTGTACCAACAAAAGAATTTTTTTTTTTGCCATATGTTCGGTTGACATCTTCATCAGGTTCACAGCGGGTTACCTTAGTTAACGTTCACTCCACTGCTTGATGGGATTTTCTACCAGTTCCTTGAGTAGCTGGCTCAAAGTCTAGACGAGCCCCTAAAGACAACCAGGACCCTTCCAGCATGCCAGGCACAATGGCATTATTGTGGACGTTGAGGAGCTGGTGCTTCCTCTTTACACAGACCTGTTCGGGACACAAAGACAATGGCTTTGTTCTGGGGCATGGAGTGGGTTAATCCAGACCTCTACATACTGTGAAATAAATCTTTTATAGATGAGCGAAAAAAGGAGCGGAAGAAGAAAAGGTTTCGCCAAGGAGGTTGCGAGTTCAGCATTTTAACCTTTTGGCCAAGAATGAGACTAGGAGGAGAAGGAGGAGGCACGGAGGGAGGGTACAAAGAGGAAAGGCAGGCAGGCAACACATAGTCCTTCATCTTGGGATGAAGACAGAAACCACTGGTTTGCAATGGGTTGCGCATGTTTGTCTGGTTTAGAAGAGACTTGACTGTAAATATTTTAGACGCTTCTTACAACATTTAGCTGTTGCAGTTAATCCCATGTGTTAAAAGAGATTCACTTTCAAAATAAATTTCCTGATCATTTATTCACCCCCATGACATCCAAGATCATGTCTTTCCTTCTTCATTTGAAAATAAATTTCTGAGGAAAACATTCGAGGATTTTTCTCCAAATAGTGGACTTCGATGGGAGCCAACGGGTTGAAGGTCCAGATTGCGGTTTCAATGCAGCTTCACTATCCCAGCTGAGGAATAAGTGTCTTATCTAGTGAACTGATCTGTCATTTTCTAAAAAAGATAAACATTTATATACTTACAAACCACAAATGCTCATCCGTGACTCCACTCCTTAAGTAATCACATTGGAAAAGCCACATGAGGTTAGTTCTTCATCTGTGTACTTCAGTTCAAAATGGAAGTGTAGTGCGAAAAACTCAGTTTCAGCTTGAGAATTGTTAGACTTTGTTGTTTTTAACTTTTTTTGTAAAGGGCGTTTGACTTTCTTTGCACTTTTGCTTTGTAAACACTGGGTTGGTACTTCCACCTACCTTTCCAACGTGATTACGTAATGTGTGAAGTCGAGCCTAGTGCAAGATGAGCATTTGTGGTAAAGAAGTATATACATTTTTATTTTTTCAAGAAAATGACTAATCATTTTGGTGGATAAGACCCTTATTCCTCGGCTGGGATTGTGTAGAGCCCTTGTTGAAACTGCAATTTGGTCCTTCAACCCGCTGATCTCCGTTGAAGTCCGCTATATGGAGAAAAATCCTGGAATGTTTTCCTCAAAAACCTTCATTTCTTTGTGACTGAAGACAGAAAGACATGAACATCTTGGATCACATGGGGATGAGTAACTCTGGAAATTTTATTCTGGATGTAAACTAATCCTTAAATTTGAGCTTTCACAAATTAAAACTTATAAAGATCATAAATCAGAGCAGAAAGTCTTACATTAGTAAGGTCATTGCCAGAAATGAATATCTTCCTCAGTAGTTTGTTTTGTTTTCCTATACAAATACGGAGACCGATACAGTTGAGATATTTAAAATACAAATGAAAGCATGAAAACTTTTTTCCCTTTGAATTAAGTCCATTGGCAGCTATTTGGTCTTGTTTTAATCATAAACTCACTTTATTTTGCTAAGTTTCACAGAAAACAAGAGTTCTTTTCTCATGGCATGTTGTTTCTCAAGTAAATGTATCTTAAAGGAGAAGTCCACTTCCAGAACAACAATTCACAAATAATTTACTTAACCCCCTTGTCATCCAAGATGTTCATGTCTTTCTGTCTTCAGTCGTGAAGACATTATGGTTTTTGAGGAAAGCATTTTAGTATTTTTCTTTATATAATGGACTTCAGTGGTGCCTCGATTTTGAACTTCCAAAATGTAGTTTAAATGCAGCTTTAAAGGGTTCTAAATGATCCCAGCTGAGGAAGAAGGGTCTTATCTTGTGAAACGATCTGTCATTTTTTTCAGAAAATAAAAATTTCTATGCTTTAAGCACAAAAGCTTATGTAGCACAGGCTCAGGTGAGAACAAAATTTACAGATAATTTACTTACCCCTTTGTCATCCAAGATGTTCATGTCTTTCTTTCTTCAGTCATAAAGAAATTGTTTCTTGAGGAAAACATTTCAGGATTTCTCTCCATATACTGGACTTCAATGGTGCCCCCAAGTTTGAATGTCCAACATGCGGTTTAGACGCAGCTTCAAAAGGCTCTAAAGAAGATTCTTATCTAGAGAAACAATCAGTCACTTTCGAAACAAATTGACAGTTTATATACTTTTTAACCTCAAACGCTCATCTTGTCTTGTCTCTGCGATACGCATGCGTAGTCTGTGTGATCCAGGTCAATACATTTAGGGTATGTCGAAAAACTCCCGTCTTGTTTTCTCCTCCAACTGCAAAATCATCCTACATTGCTGTTTTACCTTTTTTTTTTTTTTTTTTTTTTTTTTCTTTTAGTAAAGGGCGTTTGATCTTCTGTTTGATCTTCTTTCCATGTTCATTTTGTTAACACTGGGTCGGTACTTCTGCAGGGATGTAGGATGATTTTGAAGTTGGGAAAGAAAATGAGATGGCAGTTTTTCAACATACCCTAACTGTATTCAACCAGAATACACAGAGTTCACACAGAGCTAGACAAGACGAGCGTTTGAGGTTTAAAAAGTATATAAATTGTCAATTTGTTTAAAAAAATGACAGATTGTTTTGCTAGATAAGACCCTTCTTCCTCGGCTGGGATTGTTTAGAGACCTTTCAAGCTGCATTTAAGCTGCAATTTGGAAGTTCAAACTTGGGGGCACCATAGAAGTCCACTAAATGGAGAACATTCCTATAATGTTTTCCTCAAGAAACATAATTTCTTATCGACTAAAGAAAGAAAGACGTGAACATCTTGGATGACAAGGGGCTGAGTACAGTATCTGTAAAAAAAAAAAATTCTGGAAGTGAACTAATCCTTTAAAGTTGTCCAAATAAAGTTCTTAGCAATGCATATGACTGACGTCAAGCGTTGCCAAACTGAATTGTGGGTCCGTTGCGTTGCGGTTTAAACAAGCTAAAACATTTTTCAACTTTTCAAGCGCCAGCGCAGGCGTCAGCCAATCAGATCGCCGTATGCAAATATACTAGTGCAGACGCTAGCCAATCCCATTCTGTCAGACGCTGGCCAATCAACGTGAAGCTTCAGACACGCCCTCCTTGAAGCATTAACACTGATGTCCCGTGTGAATGTACCGTAATGTTATGAAGTTACAAGAATACTTTTTGTGGACAAAGAAAACAAAAATAATGACTTTATTTAACAATTCCTTCTCTTGCATGTCAAGAGTACCACTACCTTTCTGGGCTTTAAATGTGTCAGCATTGCGAATTTCATCAAAAATATCTTAATTTGTGTTCTGAAAATAAACAAAGGCCTTACGTGTTTGATCGACTTGATCAACATGATCGACGTGAGAAATTAATAACCGAATTTTAAGAGGACAGTGGTATGTAATAAAGACTTACAGCCTTGTACTAATATTTATGTCATGTGATTACTACATTAACGGGCGGTTTGCCTTTCAACACTTAGAACGCAGTGCTGTGATGCACAGTACATTAACAGCCAATCAGATGTTAAATATTAAGTCATGTGGACAAAATGTCCAGTCGCTTATCTTGCAGACTTTGTCCACTTTTCCAGGTGGTAAAGTGGAATTGTTTTGTCCTGGACGGTGACAAGTAATTTGTCAGTCCACACTTAACGCACGAATTTTGCGCAGTGCGCCACAGTGACAGCAAGTAAGAACATATTTAATGTGAAAATGTGATTGGACGCCGCTCTTGCTGTTTAGTAATTTGACAGACGTCTCCTTTGCCCTGTGGGTTCCACAGTTTGGACTGTACTTCGATAATACTTAATACTATGATAATGACACCTCACGTGTTCACAATACTTGTTGACACAGTTTATTAAACACAGTTCGATCCCAAGGAGCCATTAAGGCATGTTGAGGTTTTCCATCAGCGTACGATGACAGCTTGGCAACTCAATCGGCTCGGCGTGCGTTCGGCGTATTGGCTCTACACCCATCCCGTTCGCAGATAGACAGACAGAGGTGGTAAAAAGCGGTGTCAGCTGTGAGCTCTTTCCACCACTCACCTATTAACCTTCTTCCCCCCGGCCTCGGCTCTATCAAAGCGGCGTGTATCGACTTTTAAAGACAAGCATTCCCGGGACGTCAAAACATTGATTTGCGACTGACCCGCACTGTCTGCGCTCGGGGCGGCGGCGTGTTGCCACGCAGCGGCGGTCCTGTCGAAGGTTAGCCGTGCACGAAGCCCAGGGGGAATCTCTGGAAGGGCCCTCCCAAGCCTGCCATCACCCACGGCCGGCTTCACATTGGGTGCGAAAGCAAAAAAGAAAAATAGCTCGCTCCTCCGAGGTGATTTCAATTCAATTCTCACCCATTAGCCGCCGTTCGCTCCACAGTCAAATTACTTGCCGGCTCTGATGCGAGCGGGGCGAGATTGTTTTCCTTGCCGTCGACGGCGGCCGATGGGTTTTTAGACTTCTTCGAGGTGTTTTCAACGGTGGTGAGATGAAAACAGCGACGGCAATACATTGAGCTGCCACCACCTTGACGTGTTACGTCAGATTGGAAGTGCTGAGACTAAGTGTATGATTGGTAAAGGTTGGTTGAGTGCAAGTGACCCTGGACAGCTGTAAACAGGCTTGTGCTTTAAAAGCGTTATTTGAGACATTTAAATAATGATGAAATTCATGCTGTGTCTGTTGACTGTTTACTGTATGGCTGTCCAAGGATAAATATTTGGGGTGGTGTGACCAAAATCTAAAGTAATTTTCACTTGTAAACACACTTTTGTATATTAAATAACTATGTGGTAATGATATGTACAAATTCAGATTTAAGCCGCTGTAAAATAGCTAGTTGATTGGGGCAGACTACTTTTTAGCAGTTTACAGAAGTACTTTTTTCTCATTAATTTTCCCCAAAATTTTCAGTCTTAAAAGGCTGTGTACTTCTAAAATCTTTGTAAGGGAAAGAGCCATAGTGGACCACAGTCCAGTGAAGTACTACAAAGATGTAATCAAATTAATCAAAAAAAGATGACAATACAAATTTTTTGTAATTAGTATTAAAATGACGCATTTTGAACATATTGCAAAAGATTCTTATGTAACATGTAGGTTGATAACACCTGATTAATGTTATTTTTTTATTTTTGTATTTTCATTATTTTAATTTTAGGTTTTGTGATTTTTTTTTATTTTATTTTATTTTTTTTGATTAGGTTTTAATGTTTATATATTTTAATATACTTCCAATATGTATTAATATATTTCACTGTATAAAGAATATATTTTAATTTTAATATGTTGAAATATTAGAACATTTTAACCTTTTATCAAGGCCTTCCTTGAATGTTTTATTTTATTTACAATAACTATTTTAGTACATCTTAAGGTTTTCATTAACTATAAAACATTTTTGTGATTTTACTTTACAAAAAAACTATTGACTGTAAAACTATTTTATTTTATTTTGTTTTATAAAAACAGTTATTACATTTTTTTTCAGTGTCTTCCTTGACTGTAAACATTAATTTAATTTAATTTAATTTAATTTAACAAAAAAACATTGTTTTATTACACTCTTCCTTATTATCAAGTTCTTCCTTCACTGTAAAACTTTTTCTTTTCTTTTTTTTTTTGTTTAGTTTAGTTTAATTTACAAAAACTGTTTTTATTACTTTTATCAAGGTCTTCCTTACTAATTAATATAATAATTTAATAATATAATTTAATTTAATTTTACATTCTTCCTTATTATTAAGTTCTTCCTTGACTGTAAAACATATTTTATTTAATTTAATTTAATTTAATTTAATTTAATTTAATTTAATTTAATTTTATTTTATTTTATTTTCCAAAATCTATTTTTATTACATTTTAACACAAGGTCTTCCGTGACTGTGAAACTTTTTTTTTATTGTATTTTATTTTATTTTATTTTATTTTAACAAATATAAATAAAAGCTGTTTTACCTATTTTATTAAACATTTTATATTCTAGTGTCCTGCTTTTAAATGATACTTGGAAACTTTTTTTTTTTGTTTTCTACATTTCTTCTGTGAAAGTATTCAAATTTTAATCAAACATCAGTCTGAAATATTGTATTTTTTTTTTTTATTTATTTCCCTCTTTTAAGCTTTTTTTTTAAATAAATAAATAAATAAATAAATAAATAAAAGTATTGTTAAATAATTGTATACAATTCATTGAATTATTATTGTTATTTTGACTATTTCAAATCTTGTTATTTTTGAGTTTGCCATGAATATAGCCTTGATTCGAAATATGACATTAAACAAACAAATAAATAAATAAATACATACATACATAAATACATGCATGAAATGCTTCATAGGAGTGGGGGTAGCTGCAATTCCCTGATTGGTGGATGATCTTCTTAGGATTATGGGTAGTGTAGTTCTTCCCCTTGTTTAAAAAATAAAATAAAATACACACATCTGTAACTGCACATCATCTGAATCATATATGACTGTATGCGTTGTCTAATATCTTGTATTTATCTTAATTTATTTCAGACACATCTGCCTCCGTATTTCACATTTTTTTCCGACTGACACGTTTCTCCCACTGTACGTTCTATACTGCCCAGCCCTAGTTGAAACGTCTGTCAAGTTGGTCTGCCCCTCTTCCTGTACGTGGGTGTATGTGTGTGCGTGTGTGTGTCTATCTGTCTGTCTGTTTCCGTGTCTGTGTGTGCCCACTGGCTCGGGGCGCTTCGCAGACCTGCTGGGAACAGGAGCGGCCTCAGTGTGTCAAGCCCAGGAGGGGAGGCCGTTGGGGAGCGCGAGGGGCGAGAGGGGGATTAAGCAGCCCCAGGTCTGTCACGGTGACATTTCTCTCCCTGGCTCAGCAGCAGGGGTTGGGTTTACCCTCCTAACCTTCAACTTTCAGCCTTAACCCATTAATCCCTTTGTGTCTGCCCGCCCCGCGCAAAAACACACTCACAATATGGCAGCAGGAGGCTGCGGAGGCAAGGAGCCGGGGTCCCTTTGACAGCTTTTCACCCACAGACAGGGGCCTTCATCTCTCTACATTCCCCAGTGTACAAACCTCCCCCCTATCCTAAAAACAGACAGTTGGTCACCCGATCGGTCACTTTCCTACGTTTTTCCATGTGTGTGTCGTTTAAAAGCTGCATTAGGCAGGTTAATTGCTAAACAAACAATCTTTTAAAAGTGTTACCTGAACGTGTCAGGTGATAAAACGTTTACATCTCCGCTTTGAATACTCATACTAGATGGCAAACATTTGATTGCACCGCTCAGATTCGAAGCCGGATCTGGCTTGTCGAAGGGACAGAGCGGGTGTTAATAATAAAAGAGCTCATCTGAATTTTTGGGGCTTTTCATGTGAGCCCCCCCGTCGTGCCAAAATCCCACCGGGATAGAGATTTGCAAGTCCTTTGCCTCTGTGTATGAATAAGCATGTGTCTCAAGGTATTTTTGAATCTGTAAGAACACGGGAGCCTCCAGGATATGCAGCACAGAAGGTGCGTGGTTGGAGGGCAATGCCCCTCTGTTGCCCCTCCCTCTCACCTATCACTTTCTCCTGCCTCCATTTGTGGCGTTGCATCTCTTTTTTACTTATTACACTTTCGTTTTATATCAAAGTAGTCGACGCAAGAGCATTGAGAGCAGTGTCCTGCACTGTGACATCTAAAACTGTTTAAACATCAGTTTTCTGTCTCGTTTCGCTATCGCACATGCATTTTATAACAACGTTGCTGTCATTTTTGCTTAATTTAAAGGTATAGCTCACCCAAAAATGAAAATTACCCCATGATTTACTCACCCTCAAGACATCCTAGGTGTGTATGACTTAAAAAAAAAAAAAAAAAAAAATGTTCTGGCTCTTCCGAGCTTTATAATGGCAGTAAATGGGTGTTGAGATTTTGAAGTCCAATAAACTGCATCCATCCATCATAAAAAGTACTCCACATAGCTCCTTGGGGTTAATAAAGGCCTTCTGAAACAAATCGATGCGTTTATGTAAGAAAAATATCTATATTTAAAACTTCATAAATGGTATTCTCTAACTTTCGTTAACTGTCGTACACGTGTTCACAAGAGAGTGGCGTTTCAGAGGAAAAACGTAAGACACAGGCGTTTTCTTTTTAGGAGCACTTGTGCTCTTAACTTAAAAAATTTAGGAGCACAGTCAAATTTCAGGAGCACCTACTAATCAATAATCAAAAAATCTGATCAAATATTCGCAGCCTTCCTATTACGAGGTGATATTTGACTCCTTAAAGTGAATTGGAGGGGATTTTTGTTTTTACCTTTGTAATGGCATTTTTCTAACTTTATTAAAAGTATGTCATCTTTTATGCCAAATTGGTAAACGGTTATATTTTATAGGCTTTTTAAAATTTCTAATTAAAACAACAGAATAGGAACGAGTATAATAAGAATAAGTTACCAGTCAAACGAAGTCAGTATTAACAAAATTACTTTGTACTAGAGGTGGCGTAGAAGAACACAAAAGTAGCTTGTAGGTGTATTTTCATGTTTAATGAGGCTCAGAGGTGGCATGCGTGCAGTCAAATTCATGAATTAATGTTGAGATTAATTATTTAAATATACAGCTTTAAATATAGAAATATTAAATGATTTAAATAACTGAAAAGATACTTTAAAAATGAAACTAAAACTGCCAGTAGGTGGTGGCAAGTCATTGATTTTAACACTGAATCATTCGTTCGTTTGATTCGTTCAAACAGCTGATTCATTAAAGGAGAAGTCCACTTCCAAAACAAAGATTCACATATAATGTACTTGCCCCCTTGTCCTCCAAGATGTTCATGTCTCTCTTTCTTCAGTTGTAAAGAAATTATGTTTTTTGAGGAAAACATTTTAGCATTTTTCTCCATGTAATGGACTGGTATGGTGCCTCGATTTTGAACTTCCAAAATGCAGTTTAAATGTGGCTTCAAACGACCCCAAATGTGGTTGTAAACGATCCCAGCTGAGGAAGAAGGGTCTTATCTAGAGAAACGGTTATTTTCATTAAAAAAAAAAAAATAATAAAATAAATAAATTCAAATTCAAATTCAAATTTATTTGTATAGCGCTTTTCACGATAAATATCGTTGCAAAGCAACTTTACACCAAATTGACATTTTTACAATACATGTAGTAGTAGCTTGATGTACAGAGATGTGTGGTAAAGATCAATTAATGACGTAATCAAACTGACAAAGAACACTATTATAGCAGAATTCTGTAGTGCTGTATGTTGTTTCAGGGTTGGCATCATCTGAAGTCCTCTGTGAGGTTGGCATCATCTCTTCTTAATTAAATACTTTTTAATCTCAAACGCTCATCTTGTCTTGCTCTCCCTGAACTCTGTGTATTCTAGCTCAAGACAGTTAGGGTATGTCAAACAACTCTGATCGTATTTTCTCCCTCAACTTCAAAAATCATTTCAAATTCATCCTACATCACTGCAGAAGTACCGACCCAGTCTTTGCGCAGTGAACATGCAAAGAAGATCAAACACCCTTAATAAAAAAGGTAAAACAGTGATATAGGGCGATTTCGAAGTTGAGGGAGAACATGAGATGGGAGTTTTTCGACGTACCCTAACTGTCATGAACTGGAACAAAAACAGTCCAGGCAGAGTAAGACAAGATGAGCATGTAGCATTGAAAAGTATATAAACTGTATTATTTTTTATGAAAATAACCGATCGTTTCGCTAGATAAGACCCTTCTTTCTCAGCTGGGATCGTTTACAACCGCATTTGGTCAGGGCACCATATCAGTCCATTATATGGAGAAAAATGCCGAAATATTTTCCTCAAAAAACATAATTTCTTTACGACTGAAGAAAGAAAAACATGAAAATCTTGGATGACAAGGCGGTGAGTACATTATCTGTAAATTGTTGTTCTGGAAGTGGACTTCTCCTTTAAGGAATAAAGCAAGTGACTGTTTTTTTATTAATGGGATATTGAATCATTATATTGACTCACTAGATTCGTTTAAAAACGCACGTTTATTCATAAATGAAACACCGCTGTGTTTGAATGGAGATTCAAACTATTTTTGATGATGAAATCAGGCAATGGTGTTATAGTCAGACAATGTAACTTATTAACTTCTTGTTTATTTAACTGTTGTATTAAATCAATATCTCATTTACAAACTCCCTTAAAAATCATTAAAAGCTGTCAATCATCCTTAGTTTTGCCATTATAAAGCCAGGAATTTTTTTTTTAATATAACTCATACTGTATTCGTCTAATAGAAGAAAGTCGTGTACACCTAGGATGGCTTGAGGGTAAATCAAGGGGTAATTTTCATTTTTGGGTGAACTAGCCCTTGAATGCATCCTTGCTCAATAAGTATTTTTTTTATTTTATTTTTTTTTTTTTTAAGCAGTTTGATCCTAAACTTTTGAATTATTATTATTATTATTAGTAGTAGTAGTAGTAGTAGTAGTAGTAGTAGTAGTATTATTATTATCTTTATTTTTATTTTATTTTTTATTTTTATTTTTTTGAATGAACGAAAGAGTCATTTGTGTGTGAATTGGACTCAGTTGGCTCCCTGTATGTCCAAATACAAAGTTGTTTTGTTATATAATTGTTGCATTATTTTGTTCCAATCCAGTCTAGTTATGATGTTGTGATGAATCACTTTGTATTGAAGCTTAGAAGTGAATAGAAAAAAGGTAAAACAAATTAGCAGTCAGAGCATTTAAAATGTATAGAGTCGTACATTTTAACCTAAAATGTTAAAGATGTTATTGTCAGCTAGCCATCATTCTCTCTGTCTCTGTCCGTATCTCTTTTTTCTGTTCTCTTTCGCTCCCTGTCCCTTGTGTTCCTCTTTCTCTCCCTGGCAGTGGTTCCCATCCTCTCACCCATAAAATCAGCATAAAATTGACCTGACTCTGCCAGATCAGATGGAGGAGTTGGGCTTCAGATCCCTGGGGAGAAGGAAATTCAGTCTTTGTAAAAATATTATAAGACAAGGTCCGTGAAATCTCACAATGGGATTATGTAATGCACCTTTGTCAGTCTTTTCACTTTTTTCTCCCCCTCCCTTTGCTCTCTTGAACTCTGGTCAGCGGTGGAGGAGAATATCCTGGCATATTTACGTTTGCCATGCAGCGCAACGACTAGGGTGGATTCCAACTAGAGGCACAGATACAAAAAAGAAAGGGATGGGTTATGAAAAATGGAGAGATCCATCCGGTGAAGGAAGGTTGGAGGTTGAAGTTGGGTTCATGCCCGACATGCTAAATCATCAGAGCGTTCATTCTTGCTAGTCACTGCTTTATCTAACGTCGGTTTCAGCACAGCAGAACTGAATCATCAGCACTGTTGCTGTGGATTAGATCAGAATGCGGAAGCAAGAGTTTCGGTTCAAATATGATGGGAAGTTCATATTGTTAGTCTCTAAATTGATGCTGACATGAAAGAGGAAACAGTTAACATGCAAATACTCTAAATTTAACTCGACTCATTGAGCTGGTTCATTGAAATGCCGTTTGAAACGTTAAAATAATGCATGTACACATTACAACTAAATTCTGTTGTTAATTCAGCTGAGTTGACCCATAAATGCAGGTAGTGGCAGCCGCTTTTACAGAAATTCTATGCAATGTGTGCAGAACCGATCTGAACTAGTTGTTTTCAAACACATATCAGAATTGTGTGTCTCTTTTATATGTGCAGTGCAATAAATCACATTAAACAGTGTACGTCTTCACTCATTAGTGTTGCCAGATCTTGTTACAAAAAAAAAAAAAAAAAAACACAAATAAGAACAAGCCCATAATAAATCTCCACGCAATTTATCTTGGAAAATAAGCTACATGCAAACCTACAAAATATTGCAATTTGCACGTACAAAGCCACTCAAAATGCATAGTAAGCATCGCTTTTAATAAGTGGACATGGCAACCCTTAAAGAGTGTGTTTTGTGAAGTAGCCTTCCAAACATAAACAAAATACGATGACTCTGTTGATGTAGTTAAAATCTAAACATAGCAAGCATTTAGTGGCTGTAATGTTACTTGGGTGGATACTAAACGTGAGATGCACTGTAATTTTGGGCGATACGCTCAATTTTCATATTGCCCTGTCGTCAGCCTGTGAGATTGCCGATACACGATATTATCCCGCTACTTTATTTAATTATTTACTTGCTTAGTTTCATTGCCCGCAAATGAACCAACACCAGCATACGGCTAAAAGCATAATGTTTTCAATATGACTTAATTTGCGTTTAACATGATAACAATTTAATAGAAACATTGTAAGTTACTAATGCGTACATTTCCTTAGTTATTCAAAAAGCAGCTACAGAAAACGAGCAAAGAACGTCATCACTGATTAGCCTGGCCTAGCGCGAGTTTATGCACTTTAAAAAAACACTCCTGGTACCGTAAGTGAAACAATAGTTAGATCACTGTATGATGAATACATTTCTTACCCCTTATTTACACTGCACACGTCTGCGGTGCGAAGTTAAAACGAGTTATTGTGCCCTTTTCCATCCTCCCCCATCCTTGCTGAACGGCATTGATTTCGAAAGTGAAAGTAAAACGGGAAAAACAGCGTGCATAAGAAAGTGATTGCACGCTTTCGTGCGCGTCAGCAACTGCACGTAATTGCAGAATGCATGCTTCCCACCCAAAACGACCTCCCGCACATTGTGATTTGTGCCTTTGTGTTTATACCTGCCACCTCGCGGCAAGTTTCTGAAGCGCCCCAGAAGCAGCTGTCCTCATTGCATCGCTAAAGTTAGGCGCCTAGTCTATTTTTGACGGATAATCATCTTGCTATCATCAAAGGCATCAGCAACAGGCGATATCTCTGACTATCGTCGATACACGATATTACCGTCTATTGGCACAACCCAAATGCACTGTAAAAAGTTTTCACCAGTTTTAACTTAACTTAAAATTGCCTTAATTTTAAGTTAAATCAACTTAAAACTGCAAGTCATTTTAACTCATTACAATAAAATTGATTGAATAAAGTTGACTTAACTTACAATTTTAAGGCAGGTGCTTTTTACAGTGAGTCAGAACGCTGCTGTTGTTGCCATAGTGTCAATTTCGTTATTTCCGTACATAAACAAAATAGTAATTTTGGGGATTTGCTCTTGTATATAAATGTGGTTGTCATTCCTGAAACTTTATAGTTTTTCCATGACCCTAGACTGGTTATCAGGACGTTGCTTTGTAATTGATATGGAGTTAGGGTGTTCTAAGTGGCTGCCAGGTACTTACTTTTTTTTTTTTTTTTTTTTATTCTGCTGCTTTGTATTTTTTGCTTTACACATCTTTTTAGTTGATTTAGTCTACATAGTCTTAAGGTGTGACCACATTAGTGAAGTTTTTGTGAAATTTCTGACCCTGGACCACAAAACCGGTCATAACAAAGTCGTGACGAAGACAAGCTGGATAAATAAGCTTTCCATTGATGTATGGTTTGTTAGAATAGGACAATATTTCGCTGAGATACAACAATTTGAAAATCTGCAATCGGAGGGAGCAAAATAGCAAAACATTGAGAAAATCACCTTTAAAGTTGTCCAAATGAAGTTTTTAGCAATGCATATCACTAATCAGAAATTAAGTTTTGATATATTTGCGGTAGGGAATGTACAAAATATTTTCAAGGAACATGATTTTTAACTAATATCCTAATGAATTTTGGTGTAAAAGAAAAATTGATCATTTTGACCCATGCATTATATTTTTAAGACTGGTTTTGTGATCCCGGGTCACATTTTGCAACAAAAAAGTTCATTATCAACAGTGTAGCACAGAAGTCACTTTCAAACCAAGCCACCTTCTGGTGGTCAGAACTCGAGTTTGTCAAGTTTGCTTGACCAACTTGAAAATGAGCAAAATGTGCATGGGGACATCTTTCACCCTCATGCGAAACTCCCAGTCCCATGATTTTTAATGAATGCTTTTGCTTGTGAAATTTTGCTGAGCAATTGTAAACATGACCGCACACATTGAGTCCTGCGTCATAGTTGATGTACTAGTTCTGTATGATCATCTGATCTCTTTGGAGAGTGTGTTAATCTTTCATCAAACAGGATATTTGAACTTCCTGTAACAGACCGGTGTTGCGGGGTCAGTCATACTATAAATACCACCTCACCTTAAGAGGAAGACAGAACAGAATGATATATATATATATATATATATATATATATATATATATATATATATAGAGGAAACTTTCGATTGACAGTTTTATATATATACAGTATATATATATATATATATATTGATATATATATATATATATATACACATCCGTTCAAAAGTTTGGGGTCAGTACATTTTTATTGTTTCTTTTTTTTTTTTTTTAAGAAATTAATACTTTTATTCACCAAGGATGTATTAAGTTAATAATTAAAAGTTTATTAAAAGTTAATAATAAATAATTTACATTGTTATAAAATATTTATATTTTGAATAAACACTGAACTTTTTAAACTTGTTATTCATGAAAGAATCCTGAAAAAAAAAAAATTACAGGTTCCAAAAAATATTTGGCAGCACAACTGTTGATATTATCCAACATTGATCATTCTAATAATAAATCAGCATATTAGAATGATTTCTGAATGATCATGTGACACTTAAGACTGGAGTAACAGCTGATAAAAATTCAGCTTTTCATCACAGGAATAAATTCTATTTTAAAGTATGTTAAAATAAAAAACATTATTTTATATTGTAAAAACATTTTGCAATATTACTGTTTTTTTTCTGTATTTTTAATCAAATAAATGCAGCCTTGATGAGCATAAGAGACTACTTTAAAGACTATTACAAGTCTTACTGACCCCAAACTTTTGAACGGTAGTGTATATATATTTATTTATTTCGAGTCATAGTGATTTATTCTTAAGAATAAAATTCTTAGCTGCTTCTTTTTATTACGTTCTACTTTTGTCGCTTGAGAATTAAGTTAAGAATATTTAGTATATTTGTATTTCTTGACAAAAATAGTTCTTCTGATTGTTCTAAAGACAAAACTCGGAATTCCTGAAAATGGTGTTCTAAAAGAATTAGTTCTTCCAGAATAAAAATTTCCTGAAAATGTGCTCACCCCCAAGTCATCAGGAAAAAAAAACATTGCAAGAAGTGAATTCTTTTCAATGTGCATAGCACATAATACTGAATTGAAATTGCATCAAAGTGTGCAGAACCCACTGCTATTGTTGTAACATGGAGGTGTTAGATCAGCCGTACCTTGCACGTCACATATGAGACTGTTTGCTTTTGTCTGTGCACCGAACTCATTGTCTGGTTTCAGGGTCCTCTCATTGACCTTCAGCAGACATTGAGTTGTTGTTTTGTGGTCCAAGCTGATCTTTTTAGAGTGAGTCATAGTGGAGGCGTCTGGAGTTCTGCCTTATTATGTGTCACAAGGCGTGTCATTTTTTAAAAGTCTGCACACACTTATTTATGTCAGATCATGGCATTTTACCAAACTTCAAAATAGTATTGAGCTGTTTAAAACTATATTAAAAACTGCTGTCGTGATATTGAGTTGTGTTCAGTCAGTAACAAACCCTGGTTAGCACGCATGCTCTGACACATTGAGCTGTGGTGCTCATCTGTAGCTTTTAACAAAAAGAAAGATAACTGGAATAATTAAATTTAAATTAAATTAAATTAAATTAAATGTCTTAATGCTAATATTGTAATATATTTGTAAATTAAATACATTAAATATTATATTAAATATAATTTGTATATTTGTTTTTTTAATATAAAAATGATATTATAAAGATTGTAATATAAAAAAATAAATGAATAATAATAATAATAATAATAATAATAATAATAATAATATTTTTTTATTTTAGATATAAATATATTCAATTACATATCTAATAAAAATAAATTATTACTGTATTGTATATAATAAAAAAAATTCATGAATCTGTCCCTTGGATTGAATACATAATTATTTTTACTATTATTATTATTATTATTATTATTATTATTATTATTATTATTATTATTATTATTATTATATAAATAATTATTATATTGAATAATAATAATAATAATGTATTTGTATTTACTATTTTATATAAAAATATATTAAATTACATACAAATAATAATAAATTAATAAAAATAAAGAATTTATATTTATCATTCATGAATCTGATCCCTAGATCAGAAATTATTGTAATTTTTAATGAACCTTTTTAAAGTGTATTCATGGAAAATAATGTGTTATTTACATAATACATATTTAAAACAAATATAAATAAATGATTTATTATTATTATTATTATTATAATTATTATTATTATTATAGTAGTAGTAGTAATATTACACATATAAAACAAATAAAAATTAATAATACCTTATTATGATGATGATGATTATTATTATTATTATTATTATTATTATTGTTATTATTATATAAAATGTATTTATTCTGTATTTGTTTTATTTAATAATAATAAAAAACTACTACTACTACTACTACTACTACTACTACTACTAATAATAATAATAATTGTATTAATTTTTTCTAAATATACATTACATATCGAATAAAAATAAACAATTAGATTTCTTTATATATAGCGTATTATTATTATTATTATTATTATTATTATTATTATTATTATTATTATTATTATTATTATTATTATAAAACAAATAAAAAAAGAATTATACATTACTATCATTATTATTATACATAAATAAAACAAATAAAATTCATGATTATTTTGCACATATAAAACAAATAAAAATATTTGTATTACTTTTATTTCTAAATATACATTACATATCTAATAAAAAATCTAATAAAATATACCCCAAACACACACACACACACACACACACACACACACACACACACACACACATATTTAAAGAAAATTAAAAACAAAAAAACGATATAACGTGTAATTAATATATTTAATATAATTCATTATTATTAAAAAATATATATATATATTTTCAGTATAAATTGCAATTTGAACATTATATTTTTAAACGACTGCAGTGAAGGCTTTCCTTGAACAAATTTAGGTGTGAAATATTAATGCAGCGCCACACATCTGCTGTTTCTGCAGGTAGTCGAGTATTGTCTGTGTCTCTGTGTGTTTCTAAAGGCCTCTATCTAACCGGATGACATTTGCATATGCAGAACGTTCCATGCCTGCGCTCGTTGCCGCGGTGTGCCGACACATAGGAGAATCCACCCTTGCCCCCACCCCCTTCATTAATATGTATGTGTTCTGAACGGTGCGTGGTTGCTGATTAATGCTGTCTGTCAATTTCTTACAGATCCGACAGTGCTGTGGAAGTTCCCTCAGGACTTTGGAGACCAGGTTGGAGACAGAGGAACTTTTTTTTTTTTTTTTTTCTTTTCTCTCTCCATACCCCCCATCCTCCCCCACCAGCACCACATCCACGACCCGACCCCTCCTGCTCCTAAAGGCCTCCCTCCTTCTTCTCTTCCTTCCTTTTCTCTATCTCCCTCTCTGTCTCTGTTCTGTGCGGTGTGATGTTGCTGATAATGAAAAGCGGTGAGCAGGTCTTCAATAAGCGTTGTTCTAGTAATTATCAGCTGGCTGTGATGTGAATGGGTGCGGATGGAGCGGCTTCGTACGCCCACCGCTGTATCTCACACCAGTACAGCTGTGTGTCACTCAGGAGTTGGTACTATATAGCACTAGTAACGCATGATTTGCAAGTGTGATTATAAGTACTGAGAGACTGATATACTACCCTAATCAGTTAATTCATCAGTCAATCGGTTTTGAGATTATCACATCAAATTGAGTTTATTTTAAAAATATTTTCTGAAGAATTTAATGAATATTAATATTTTGTCTAAAGGTTTATGTATTTTAAAAATTAAATATTAAAAATATATTTACAGTATGGTAATATATAATATATACATGTATCACTATTTGAATATTATGTAAAATGTAGTAATTTAAATTCAGCAGTTATGAGTACATATTTGTTGTGTAATTAAAGTAATTAAATTGTCAGTGTGAAGATGGATGGATGATGTTTTTAAATATTTGAAATGGTGCAAATAATGAATATTTCTTAAAATAATATTAAATAATATTTATTTACATTTATTATTTAAATTATTTAATTATTATTAATACATTTCGTTATTTATTTAATTAAAATGTGCATTTAAATTCAGCAGCTGAGCACGTACTTCGCATTGTATTTATTATTTTTAATAATTTCTAATTTAATAGTATATTTAATATGTATTCACTCATGCCTTCACATTAAATAGTTTAAATCCAAATTGCAAAGGCAGATGGATGTTTAATGTAAATATGCAATTTGAAAATGTTATTTATTTATATTTATTTAAATGTATTTTTTTCATTTTTTAATTTATTATTACTAAATTAAATTGTATGTATGTATATATGTATATGTTTTTGTTTTTTAATATTATTCATATATTTATATTATTTTGTATTATTTTATATATATATATATATAATTATACATTCAGCGCATACTTCTCGCATTTTTATATTTTGTAATATAAAATTTAATCTATTAAATATATATCTATAAAGATGTCATATATACACATATATGTAATTATATATATGTATATATATGTGTGTTTTATTCTTATACTATTTTTTTAAAATGTGTGCATTTAAATTTAGCAGCTGAGCACATACGTTTTGCTCTAATTACATTTTTTAAACTAATATATATTAAATAAAAAATAGCTTTTTTTTGTTTATATATATATATATATATATATATATATATATATTTAAACTGTATGCATTTAAATTCCAGGGCTGAGCACATACTTGCTGTTATTAATTTTTTTTGTTTTGTTTTGTTTTTAATATACAATTTAACATATATCAATACATATCTCATATATATTTAATAAAAAGGGAATATATATCAGCTACGAATATTGATACAATTTATATTTAATATGCATTACATATTTCATATATTATTTAAAATCTTATGTTTTATAAATTGCATATATTATTACATATAATCTTTAAATTATGAATTAAATGATTTAAAATGTGTACATTTCATCGTAGTATTACATATTACATTATATATTTTCTGCTCTCTAGCTATGAGCATCAAAATCAATTACAAGTGCACTAAAAATCTGAAAATGTTCTAATTCATCATTTTATTTCCCTCTTAATTGCACTTCTTCCAAGTAGGCGTTGCAGAGCGTGTCAGATTCTGATCGGTAAAAGAAGAATTGAAATGTCTGCGTTAGTGTGTTTGGCTGAAGCTAGAGTTGTAGTTCAGGTCATGTGTGTTTTCTCTCTGCACAAGGAGAAGTGGGTCTGATCCTGGGTCATAGTGCAGCGCTGTGGTTTTCACACTTTTTTTTTCTGCTCGCTCGGCCTGAAGGTCTTCATGTTCAAGCCTCTCTTCTCGCGCAAAGCAAATTGGACGCTTCGTTACGAACCAAAGCGAGAAAAAGACGTGACCGTCTTTGGCTTTCGTGTGCACTTTGCTCTTCGTCAAGCTTTTGCACCGAAGCTTCAGCAGCTCTTTTTGGTCTAGGAGAAGTGTGATTTAAATATAAAGACTACGAAAACTCCACCACGCCAGTTCTTGTTTGGTGACAAGATCGTTTCTGGTTTAAGATGTGTACAGATGGATCGGCCTTTTCCACGTCGACATAAAGGCTCTCATTGAGTCGCCTCATTACCAGGATTAGGCTCTTTTCGCGTCTTTGTACGGCTGCTCCCTCTCTAGCCGGCGAAATCCCTTTTTTCCCCCAAGTTAGCCAGCATATGGCAGCAGCAGCTCCGATCTCTACAGGCCTCCTTTGTTTATCCTCTTATTGTTGCGGCGCGTAATGACAGTTGTAGGCCGTAGATCGGGGTGGAGGGGTTACTTTACCCCAGGGGAGCGTTCGCGAGAGAGAGAGAGAGGGTGAGGGAAGAGACTGAGACAGACAGGACTGTGGATTATGGAAATATGAATTGATTTTTTATCCTCCTCTCTTCCACTAGCCGCTCTGCTCGAATAGGGACTCTAAATGAGGGCCGAACAGACTGGAGGCTGGCACAGAGGGCGGCGAAATATGAAGTGCGATCCCTCGGCCCCAGAGACTCGGCGAGGCCGCGGTCACCTACAGCTGCCATGTGGAGCGGCTCGCGCGCCGTATATATCTGAATCACAAGGAGGCCATTTTTTGCAAATGAAGCAGACAGATGGAAAAGCCACACTTTAGCTCCGGTGTCTCTCAGATCTCCTTCCGGATGTCAGTTTAAAGGGAAAAATGAAAGGAAGTAAACTGATATGCATATGCGGGTTATTCTGTGCTTTCTGTCTTTATTTGACGATATTTGAAAGGATTTGCTATGAAGCGCCTTGTGCATTTTCATTGATGGCGGGTTAGGGAGCAGCAGCTTGTTAATAACTGGAGAGATTAGCTGTTCTTGTCTTTTACGTTTCTGTGCAGTGGATGTGTCACTGCGCCTTGAACCCTTTATAGTCTCGTGCGCTCGCCGGTTTGTGGTCGGCGTATGATCTCGACGGGAAGTTTCATCTGCAATTATTGAGCAGCACTGAGAAATCTCAAATCACTTTTTTTCTTGATGCTTCAGAGCAGCGTGCAGCATGTATTAATGCTGCTTTTTATTTACAGGTCCAGTTATGCTTATTAACAGGCCCACGTGGAATCTGCGCTTGCAGAGTGCTTGAAAGATTTTCACAGTATTTGTGCATCATACATATATTTTGATCAATTTTATCATGTTTTCAGCTAGATAAGGGTGTAGCACACAAGTTATTATATTATATTATATTATTAATTTATTATATTATTAATACACTTTTCCTTTTTTTTATTAAAACTTACGGCCAAAGGAGAACAGGAAATTATGTAAAGGAGAGAGGAGGAAGTGGCAATACATTATTAAAAATAAAATAAAATAAAAAATAAATAAATAAACAGTCAGTCTCTTTGTTTATTATTATTTAAATATTTATCATATTATAATATATTATATTACATTATATTACATTTATATTCTATTCTATTCTATTCTATTCTATTATATTATATTATGTTATATTATGTTATATTATATTAATTCATTAATTTGAAATAATATAAAATAAAATAAAATAATTATTCCACTTGACTTTCTCTTTATTAAAAGTAAAATAAAATAAAATAATTAATGTCAAATTATTATATTATATTATATTATATTATACTATATATTCATTATTTAATTTAAAATAAAATTCTTCTACTTTTTTTCTTCTTCTTCTTCCTCTTATTATTTAAATTGTATATTATATTATGTTATATTATATTATATTATATTATATTATATTTAATATAATATAATTATATAATTATTATTATTATTATTATTATTAAGTTGTATTAGATTTTATAATATTATATTATATTACATTATATTATATATATTATATTCATTTATTCATTTTAAAATCAAATAATTATTCCAATTAGCTTCCTTTTTATGAAAACGAAATAAAATAAATTAAGTCTCAAATTAAATTATTATTGTTATTATTATTATTATTATTATTATTATTATTATTATTATTATTATTATTATTTAAATTGTATATTATATTATATTATATTATATTATATTATATTATATTATATTATATTATATTAAAATGAAATGTTTATTCCACTTAGCTTTCTTTCTTAATTAAAAGAAAAAAGAAATAAAAAATAAAAATAATCAAATTAAATTACTAGTAGTAGTAGTAGTATAAAATGATCATTTAGTTTTATGGATAGGAAATGATGAAGAAGATGAATAAATCTGACTAAACATGTCAGTAAACTCCATAGTTTCTGGTCTAAAATCTAATCGGGTTAGCCGTTTTCTAAATTGCTGCAAATTAGCCAGTTTCCAATGGCCACACATCAGTGAAATTCTATGCTAATGTTGCTGTTTTCTACATTTCAGCTCTAATGAATTAATGTAATTATTGAATATTTATGTCTATCATATCACCGTTTAATAAAAACAAGAAAACCATTAAAGGTCGTGATAAACCAGATTTGGGGTTAAGCAGGACCTAATATTCTGCATTTAGGAGATTATCATATTGCCTTGTTTATCCGTCTCAAATTTAACCTTTAACCTTGACCTTATCATGCCCATCCTTGCGATTTACACATCTCTCCAGCACTGCTTTGTATTCCGACGGGAATAGCGCAGCGCTAACATCACATTCCAAGCCACCAGCGGAGTGCGTTTGACCTGATGGATGTTGGAGAGTTTCACAGGAGCCTCCAGATGTCACCCGGCCCTCCATCTCCTTAGTTAGGCGGCGAACCGGCATGCTGAGTGAAGCTACAGCTCATGTAACAAAGCGAGAAACTGCGTTCCCCAGAGCCTCGCGGGGCAAATATTTGTCTAGCTTTGACACAGTGTACAATCATATGCCCCAAGCCTGACACTTCATGATTGGTAGCCTTTCCCCCTAGCCTCGCCCCCTCCTCTGCAGGACACGCACCAGCAGCCCGGGGGGAAGGCCAGCCAGCGGAGCATCATCAAGGAGCGCGAAGAGCGCCGGTGTGATTTCGACGCTTTAACATGGAGGGCATGAGCAAGATGAGCCGTGATTGAGGAGAACTTCGTCTCCTTGCTTGTGGGGTATCACTTACTCGTCTCATTTCTGAGATTTTCCTTCAGTTCAGATCTCCAGAGAGCGGGTAATGTGAGGGCTGCGCCCAGTTAGCTGGCCTTTGCATCAGGCTAGTCGAAACTCCCTCGCTAAGGCCACGCTGTTGCCCGTGGCGCCTGATTACCCTGACCTTAGGGCTTTGAGAAGGGAAAAAAGCGTTCTCCTCACAGTTTCTTCTGTTGGCGGTGCCAGAAACGCTGGGGGGTGCTTGTAGGAAACGGTTTGCAATACGTCGGAAGTCTCCGACTCAGAAAGTGACATCTTGCAAAAAAATAAAAGGATATTTTTTGCCTCTGTCTCACGTCCTCTTTGAATGTGGAACGGGATGATTGGTCACACAACGGTTTTACTTCCCTCTCCAGCCACAGTTTCGGTCCACCTACTGAACCGAAATTAAGAACTGCACCATTTTATGAAACGTAATCGTTTAGTATCTTAAACCTGAGCTGAAATTTTAGATGGAGGAAGGAACTTCTTGTCGTAGAGGATGTCCTGGTTAGTTGGAGGAAGAGATCGACGAAGAAAGAGAGAGAGAGAGAGAGAGCGTGAGGGGGTGGTGGTTGTGTTTCTCAGAGACTCCACACGCTTGATGTAGCTTCTAGCCACAGCTGAGAGAAAGAGAGAGAGAGCGAGAGTGAGTGAGTGAGTGAGCGAGCGAGCGATCGCGCGGTCCAATGGGAGTTGACAGCTTAAACGCAGAAAATCCCCCAGGCCACTTGGCACTCAATTAATGATGTTTCTGGCTCTGCGGTTCTCGGGCATATGTAGCTGAATCTCGGCTTGGCCCAGTAGAATATCAGTTGTGTATTCTGAAGAACAAAAACCACTCACCCGTCACGTTAATGTATTCATCGCAGGGAATCTATCCTCTTTTCGAAATTAAGCGAAATCTTGTTGTTTGTACACAGCTTTAGTAGCCTAAATGTCGTAGAGACTTGTGGGTGGGCTTTTTTGATGTTGAACCACCTAGAAACCACTCAGAACACCCTGGAAATGTCCTAGCATGTACGTAGTACGTAATTGGCTAATGAGATAAATTGGATTGAATCTCTTGATAATTTACTCACCCCCATGTCATCCAACATGTCTTCATGTCAGGTTTTTGAGGAAAACATTAAAGGATGTTTCTCCATGGGGATCAAAAGGTTGGAGGTCCAAGCTGCAGTTTCAGTGCAGCTTCACAGGGCTCTACATGATCCCAGCTGAGGAATAAGTGTCTTATCTAGCGAAACGATCTAAAAAAAGATAAAGTTTATATACTTTTAAACCACAGATGCTTGTCTAGCACTAGCTCAACTTCACACATTACGTAATCACGTTGGAAAGGTCACGCTTGACGTAGGCGGAAGTACCGACCTAGTGTTTACAAAGCAAAAGTGCGAATAAAGTCAAATGCCCTTTACAAAAACAGGCAAAATAATGATGTTGAATGATTTTGAAGTTGGAGGAGAAAATTAGATTTGAGTTTCTTACCCCTACCCTACCTTTTTGAAACTGTAGTTTGGACCTTCAACTCGTTGGTCCCCATTGAAGTCCAGGAAATTCCAGGATTTTTCTCCATATAGTGGTCTTCAGTAGGGATCAACGGGTTGAAGGTCCAAACTGCAGTTTCAGTGCAGCTTCAAAGAGCTCTACACAATCCCAGATGAAGAATAAGGGTCTTATCTAGCGATACAATCTAAAAAAAAAAATTTAATTTATATACATTGTAACCACAGATGCACAGTACCAACCCAGTATTTACAAAGCGAACGTGCAAAGAAAGTCAAATGCCCTTTACAAAAAAAGGTAAAACACTGATGTCGGACTGTTTTGAAGTTGAGATTCAAGTTTCTTGCCCCTACGCTACCTTTTTGAACTGGAGTACACAGACGAAGAACTGAAGCTGCAATTTGGACCTTCAACTCGTTGATCCCCATTGAAGTCCAGGAAATTCCAGAATTTTCTCCATATAGTGGACTTCAATGGAGACCAGCGGGTTGAAGGTCAGAATTGCAGTTTCAATGCAGCTTCAAAGAGCTCTACACAATCTGAAACTGAAACAGTCTAAAAAAAAAATGACATTTATATACTTTTTAACCTCTCATGCTCATCTTGCACTAGGTCGACTTCACGCGTTACGTAATCACGTTGGAAAGGTCGCGCGTAACTTAGCCGGAAGTACCGACCTAGTGTTTACAAAGCAAAAGTGCGAATAAAGTCAAATGCCCTTTACAAAAACAGGCAAAATAATGATGTTGAATGATTTTGAAGTTGGAGGAGAAAATTAGATTTGAGTTTCTTACCCCTACCCTACCTTTTTGAAACTGTAGTTTGGACCTTCAACCTGTTGGTCCCCATTGATGTCCAGGTAATTCCAGGATTTTTGTCCATATAGTGGACTTCAGTGGGGATCAATGGGTTGAAGGTCCAAACTATAGTTTCAGTGCCGCTTCAAAGAGCTCTACACAATCCCAGATGAGGAATAAGGGTCTTATCTAGCGATACAATTGAAAAAAATGTACATTTATATACATTTAAACCACACATGCTTGTCTTGCACTAGCTGGACTTCACACATTACGTAGTCGCGTTGGAAAGGTCATGCTTGAGCGAACATGCAAAGAAAGTCAAACACCTTTTACAAAAACAGGTGAAACTACGATATCTGATGATTTTGAAGTTGGAGGAGAAAATGAGATTCGAGTTTCTTGCCCTACCCTACCTTTTTGAACCGAAGTACACAGATGAAGAACTAACAATGCATGACATTTCCAACGTGATTACGTAATGCGTGAAGTCCAAAACACACATCGCAGGGCTAGTGCAAGACAAGCATTTGTGTGGGATTGTGTAGAGCCCTTTGAAGCTGCATTGAAGCTGCAATTTGGACCTTCAACCTGCTGATTCCCATTGAATCCAGGAAATTCCAGGATTTTTCTCCATATAGTGGACTTCAATGGTGATCAGCGGGTTGAAGATCCAAATTTCAATTTCAGTGCAGTTTCAAAGGGCTCTACACAATCCTAGCCGAGGAATAAGGGTCTTATCTAGCATAACGGTTGGCTATTTTCTAAAAAAAAGATGCAAATTTATATGCTTTTTAACCACAAATGCTCGTCTTGAACTACCTCTGCGACGCACATCTTGGACGTCACGCATTATGTAATCAAGTTGGAAAGGTCACACATTTTTTTGTTTGGTTCAAAACGGTAGGGTGCATTTTTAAAAATAAACATTCCAAAAGGATGTTTTTGCAGTGATGCCATAGAAGAACCACTTTTGGTTCCCTCCCAAAAAAACCCTTCAGTGAACAGTTCCTAAAAGAACCATTTTGAAGAATATTTTAAAAATCTAAAGAACCTTTTCTGACTACAAAGAACCTTTTCTGCATTTGAAAGGTTTCATGGATGTTCAGGGTTCTTCATGGAGCCCTTTGAAGCTGCTTTGAAACTGCAATTTGGACCTAGTCCATGCTGGTCCCCATTGAAGTGCACTACATAGAGACAAATGGAATGTTTTCCTCAAAAACCTTGGATGATATAGACCTGAACATAGACATAAATGTATTTGATGACATAGGGGTGAGTAAATTATCAGGAACTAATCCTATAAATCTGGGATATTAGGAATTGTACACAATTTTCCCGCATTTACATTTCACTATTTTTGTCTCAGAGGCCAATTTTTGTTTGTTCGCTCTATAAAACTCTGGTTTCCAGTGTCCACAGGCTTAGTGAAGTTGGTGTTGGAAGGCTTGGGGTGGTTAGCGTGGAGGTTGTGTATCCACACTGCCCCGTGTCTCGTCCCAGCGGTCCTGTCACGCACTTGTCAGTTCTTTAAGTGGGCAGAGGATCAATACATCACCTGCTACATTTCCTTAAGCAGTCTCACACAGACGGCATGTTTGCGCGGGAAAGAAATAACCTCTGTGCCAGCACACCGAATATTAGCTTCTTACCACCTAAGGGTCAGCGCAAGAAGCCGCGAAAAGAAAAGGAAGACAAGGGCTAAAGAAGAGAAATCAACCACCTCCCGCTCTGCTCGGCTCGTTTCAAGTGAAAATGTAATGCCCTGTGTCAATTTGAAACTCTGGAAGAGCTACCCCTTTAGCACTTTTCCTCGGTCCAGGGGCGAAGTCGGCACTTATTAAAGGCGCGTAGTGCAGGGTCAAAAGCGGCAAGCCAGCAGCATACGATTAAAATGTAATGAAAGGAATCTCGGTTGGAGATTTGAGGGTCCAGAGAAGGCAGAAGATTATTTTATCCCCATTGATGTGCTGTTGCATCAGACAGCGTTGCTAATAGAGAATATATACGCTTTAAGCTACAGCACCTCAAAAAAGTGCATGACCATTATATGGATGGACACGGCCTTATGTGCGGATCTGAGATCAGGCATTATTCATTTTAGATTTTAGTTTAATATGATCTTGTTGGCAATATGTAAAGCTCATTTCTAAATTGATTTTAATATTTACATTTTAATTAAAGGTTTGGTCTTTTTTTTTTTTTTTTTTTTTTTTTTTTTTTTTTTGGGAATACCAATGTTAAATACAAAAGAATAAATGGGCAATTGTGCAAAACAAAAACAAAAACAAACAAACAAAACAAAAATTGTCGAAATTTGATAAAAATTTGAAAAAGGCAAATGTGCTAAATAGTTAAGGTTTTGAGAAGTAGTTACAATTAACCTTAATTATTGTCATTACGGCTTTTTTAAAGACTAAACCTAGATCACAGAGAGTAAATTTACATACGAAAATAAAGTAATTATAGGAAATAAACTTGTCAATTTTTTTGAAGACTAAAAGTAAAGCATAGTAAAATTCATAATTAACTCTTATACTATAGCTTAATAATAAATAAATAAATAAATAAATAAATTGGGAAATAAATCTGCAAATGTTTTTTTAAAGACTAAAACTAAACCATAGAGCGTAATTTACATTTGTATAACTAACTAAATAAAAAAAAAGAAAAAAATAAATAAATTTGTTAACTAAAACTAAAGCATAGAGAGTAATTTTACAATTGAATAAAATAATGAATGAATGAATGAATAAATAAATTAGCTATGTTTTTAAAGACTAAAACTAAAGCATAGAGAGTAAATAAGTTACGAATGAATGAATGAATGAATGAATGAATGAATAAATGAATGAATAAAATAAATGAATAAATTGGCTATTTTTTAGACTAAAACTAAAGCATTGATAGTGAATAATTTACAATTGAATGAATGAATAAATAAATTAATTAATTAATAAATTAATAAATTAGCTATTTTTAAAGACTAAAACTAAAGCATTGATAGTGAATAATTTACAATTGAATGAATGAATGAATGAATGAATGAATAAATTAATTGGCTATTTTTTAGACAAAAACTAAAGCATAGAGAGTCAATTTAATCAATTAAATAAAGTCAATTTAGTCAATTTAAATTGAATGAAAGAATGAATAAATGAATGTATAAATAAATAAATAAATAAATAAATTAGCTATTTTTTTAAAGACTAAAACTAAAGCATAGAGAGTAAATAATTTACGAATGAATGAATGAATAAATAAACTAGCTATTTCTTAAAGACTAAAACTAAAGCATAGATAGTAAATAATTTACGAATGAATGAATGAATAAATGAATAAATAAGTAAATAAATAAGCTATTTTTAAAGACTAAAACTAAAGAATAGAGAGTAAATTTACAATTGATTGATTGAATCAATGAATAAATAAATGCATAAATAAATACATTTGCTAACTTTTAAAAAAGACAACCCAAAGCATAGAGGAAAATTTACAATTGTTTGAATAAATGAGTGAACAAATAAATAAATACATTTTGGGAAATAAACTAGCAACTTTTTTTAAAGACTAAACCTAAAGCATAGAGCAAATTTACAATTGTCCAAATGAATGAATGAATGAATGAATGAATGAATACATACATACATACATACATAAAATCTCAATTATGGGACATAAATTTGCAATGTAAAAAAAAGATCTCAAAGAAATGAGAAATAACTGCAGTTGTTAGATGAAGTACCATTTACCATTTAGAAACAGTTGCAATTACAAGAAATACACAATTGTGTGATAAATTGTGTGATAAAACATTGCAGTTCTGCAAAATAAAGTTACAATTTTAAGAGTTACACTTGAAATTAATAGTTTTTTCCCCATTCATCTGTAAAGTTTTTAGAGGCTAAACTTAAAGACTAAAGAACACATTTGCAATTGTGCAAAAAAAAAAAAAAAAAAAAGTTGAGAATTGCTAAAGTAACACTTATGCAAAATGGTTGCAATAACGAGAAGTAAAGTTTCAATTGTGAGATGAACCATTGCAGTTGTGCAAAATAAAGCTGCGGATAAAAATGGGCCTTCAAATTACATAGATTTACATTGTAAGAGGAATATCAGTAAGCAGACGCCTAGCAACCATATAACGCTATAAACCAACTACCACCAATAGCATCACCTGGCATCATGGCAGCGAATTTCGCACAGACGAGCAGCACTTATGTTTTCTTCAGAAACTCTAGTTTTTTGTCTGTTGTAGTAGACGCGTTTCATTTTAGACCCAGTAGCGTTTTCGTCATCATAACCACAGGGTGCTGCATGTGTTGCGACCGCATTCTCTGACACCCAGAGAGAGAGAGGGATACGGAGAAAGAAGAAGCAGGACTTAATTGGGGTTTGGGGGTACAGTGAACACTGACCTGTGGGGAGATTGGGTTTGAACCTGTCACTGGGATCTCGGTGCCGTCAGCATGGTGGCTCTGCCAGTCTCTGTCTGTCTCTCTCTGTCTCTCTCTCTTTCTCTCTCTCTCTGTCTTTCCTCAGACACACACATACACACAATCACACACTTCTCCCCTGCTGGAGACAGTTCCATAGCGCCGTGTAGACCTGCTGGCTGGCAGAATTTTTAAAGAGCATGGAGGTTTAAAGACAGAAACCCCTGGGGAGGAATCCCACCAGCTTGGAGAGAGAAAAGGGGGAGTTTGCTGTCTCTCTCTCTTTCTCTATATTCCTGTCTTTCTCTCACCTTATCTCTTTTCTCTCCTATCTCCGTCTGTCGGTCTGTCTGCCTGGATGCCTGCCTGTCTATATCTCTCAGTTCTCATGCTTTCTCTCCCTTTCCTTCCTTCTGCCTCTTTCTCTCCTTTTCTTTCTCCCTCTATTTCTTGCCACATATCTCCCGCACCCCCACCTTCATCCCAGTATTGACAGAATGAAGAAATGCTTTTCACTCGCTCATCCGGAGCACCGCTTAGTTCCCGCTCACAACATCTTTCTCTCTCCTTTTTCTTTTTCTCTCTTTTTCTCCCTCCCTCCCATTCTTGTCTTGCTGTTCCCATCTAAATATTCAACTCTAACATTCACATCACCTAGTAACATTGGCTACGTTCACGCTGCAGCTGAATGTGGCCCGAATTGGATTTTTTCCCTCACAGATGTGACACAGATCTTTTTTTTTGTCGTGGAAGCCCGTTTCAGAGTAAAAAATAAAATTGTGGGAAAGTCGCGGTAATGAATAGTAGTCTCAGTCGTACGATATAGTAACATGTATAAGAAACAGCTACAGTTACGAGAAATAAAGTATAGTTGTGAGATGAAAAAAGTAGCAATCGTGCAACATAAACTTGCAATTGTGTAACATACCTATAGTAGTTACATAGTTACAACTGTGGAAAATAACATCACAATAGTGCAAAAAAAAAAAAAAACAGTTGCAAATGTGAAGTAGTTATAGTTATGAGACAAAGTTGCAATAATACCAGAAATAGTTGCAATTGTGAGTTACAAAGTAACAGGTGTAGTTGTGCAAAATGTAGTTGTGAGCAGAGATTGTGCAAAATAGTTTACATTTTGAAAAAGTTTCAGCTGTGCAAAAGAACATCACAGTTGTGCACAAAATTCGTAATTGTGCAGAATAGTTCAAATTATGAAACTGTTTCAGCTGTGCAAAAGAACATCACAATTGTGCAAAATAGTTTAAATTTTAAAACATAGTTTCATTTGTGCAATAGAGCATCACAGTTGTGCAAAATAGTTTAAATTTTGAAACTGTTGCTGCTGTGCAAATAATATCACAACTGTGCAAAATAGCTTGCATTTTGAAACAGTTTCATTTGTGCAATAGAACGTCACAATTGTGCAAAATAGTTACAATTTTGAATCTTTTATCTGAGCGAAAGAACATCACAATTGTGCAAAATAGTTTGAATGAAACTTTCAGCTGAGCAAAAGAACATCACAGTTGTGCAAAATAGTTTAAATTTTGAAACGGTTTCAGCTGTGCAAAAGAACATCACAATTGTGCAAAATAGTTTAAATTTTGAAACCGTTTCAGCTTTGGAAAAGAACATAAGTGAGCAAAATAGTCGCAATTGTGCAAAACGGTTCAAATTTTGAAACAGTTTCAGCTGTGCAAAACGGCATAATTGTGCAAAATAGCTTACATTTTGAGTTTCAGCTGTGCAAAAGAACATCAGAATTATGCACAATAGTCACAATTGTACAAAATAGTTTAAATTTTGAAATTGTTACAGCTGTGCAAAACAACGTAATTGTGCAAAACAGCTTACATTTTGAAAGTTTCAGCTTTGCAAAAGAACATCACAACTGTGCAACAAAATCACAATTGTGCAAAATTGTTTACATTTTGAAACTATCAGCTGAGCAAAAGAACATCACAGTTGTGCAAAAATAGTCGCATTTGTGCAAAATTGTTTAAGTTTTGAAACAGTTTCAGCTTTGCAACAGAACTTCACAACTGTGCAAAATAGTCGCAATTGTTCACATTCTGAAACCGTTTCAGCTGTGAAAAGAACATCATAATTGTGCAGAATAGTTGCAATTATGCAAAATAGTTCAAATTTTGAAATTGTTACAGCTGTGCAAAACATGATTATGCAAAATAGCTTACATTTTGAAACTGTTTCAGCTGAGCAAAAGAACATCACAATTATGCAAAATAGATTTGCGGGTGTGGAAAGTGGACAGCTTGAAAAACACAAATCTCAGTGAATTTGGCATTTGAAATATTTACAATCTGCCAATTATTAAAGAAATAGTCACAATTGTTAAAGTAGTTTAATATTAATAATCAATAAATTGATAAAGTAGCATTTATGAGAAACCGCTGCAGTTGTTCAAAATATAGCTCTAAAATCAAAAGCAGCAATTGTGCAAACTAGTTAGAACAAACTAGTTACAACTGTGCAAAAGAATATCACAATTGTACGAAATAGTCGCAACTACTTGAAATAGGTTTACAGTTGTGAAAAATACTTGCAATTGTGCTTTTTTTTTTTTTTTTCAATTGTGAAAAATAGTCACAATTGTGCAAAATAAAGTTACAGTTATGAAACACAAAGCTGCAATCATGAGAAATTCTGTTTCCAGAAATACTTGCAATAGAAATAGTTGCAATTGAGAGTAATGTAGTCATAAATTTTAATTAATTAATTTTTGGGGGATATTTTTTAAATTATAGTGTGGTGAGTAAAAATTACAATCAATCTGGCTTTTCCCCCATTTAGTTCCAATATGAGCCAATTTCATTTTAGAAATAAGTTGTGTGCAGTTTCTATAATTTGTCAATCTAACTATTAGATTTTCATCGTAATTACACTTTGAAAGCAACCTTTTATACATCCTCAGGTGTTTGAAGACACTATGTGTCTGTGTTGTGATTCCATCGTTTCTGGCTCTGATCGTGCAGCCATTCCTTCAAAATCGGCCAGTTTGGCTTGGGGTTTGAACGTCATCATTATGCAGAAGCCGAGTGAAGCAGCACATCCCCTGATATGCTGCTGCTGCTGTTGATGCCAGTGCTGGATCTTCTGCTTCCATCCAGCCCAGGAGAAGCTCCATTCCTCTGCAGGGAGTTCAGGGAGGGAGCGGTAGTGTCTCCCGGTAGCAGGGGCGGTAATAAATGCTGCTGGTGGAGGAGAGCGAAAGAGAGAGATAGTGATAGAGGAGAAGCTGTGATTGCAGGCCTCCGCAGTGGGACTAGGGGGGAATGGAGACTGCTGTCTCATTGAGTGATATCCCTGTCTCAACAGTAAATAAATAATGCAGCCTGCAGAGTTCACCCTGCCTCCTCCAGTGAGTTGTAAATGCATTAGCTGTTTTATATTCTTTTGTCTTGGGAAAATGCTTGGGAGGGAGGCAGGGAAAGGGGGGAAAAAACAGTACAACCAAACAACAGGAACGATAGCAACTCACATTACACCTCTTCACACGATTCGACTCTCCTCCCAGAGCACGCTTTGGTATAGTCCCCTGATCACCTGGATGAATAGTAATAAAACGGTGAGAGAAAAAACGTGCGTAATGCACATGCGCACACAGATTTAGATCTACTAAAAAACCTTGAGGCAAATCGTGAGAATATTTCACTTGGATGCTAACGGATATGAATGGATTTTGAAAATCACTTGAAGTGATCAGATCAGTTTCTGGTATTTTTAGTCTTTATGTTCAATCCAAATTTGTTCTGCAATGAAATGTCTTCTGCAGAACACAAAAGGTTTTTTAGGCCCATGCAATGAAAGTCAATAGGGTCCAATTGTGTTGTTTTGGACCCCATTGACTTTCACTGTATAGATGAAACAATCTTCAAAATATCCTCTTTTGGTTTCCTCTCAATTTATCATATCACAGGGTTTCCGCAGGTCTTAAAAAAAGTCTTAAATCGCTTTTCCGTGAATTAAGGCCCTGAAAACGTCTTAAATCAGAGCAGCAAGTCTTAAATTCATATGATCATGGCATTCATTTTCATGAGGGATTGTTTACTTGTGTGTCATTTTAAAGTAAAGCGAAAGCGTAATTTCTGTGCTACGTGGCTTAGGTCGCTCAATATTCATTAAACAATACGCGGTTGATGGCGGTATGTGCTGCTTCATCTGTCAGTCACCCGAAGAAGAATTTTTTTTATTGTAATAAAAATCATTTTGTTCAGTTAGAGAACAGACAATGCAATTAAAACTGAACGTGGCTGCTCAGTGCAGTGTGCCGAACGACAGTCGCATCACGGATCAGATTTCATTTATCACGTGAAGAGACAATTTTTTTTAAATTGATTTGCAGTTTTGTATACCTATTTAAATGTTGTGCAAGTTTATCATTTTATATTAGGCATATAACATGGTGTATTTTTATTCGTTTTGTTAATAAAAGTTTGTTACGTTACGTTAATGCCACTTATTTAAAAGTGAAAGTAAAATGCAAGCTTTTACAAGCTACTTAAAACGTAAGGAAAGCGAAGAAAAGAGGGAAAACTCAAATGAACTAACAACAAACAACTGCTTGATGCCGAATTGTCGCTAATTTGAAAGTGAAAGTAAAATGTGCACGCCGCTTTTACCGAAGGAAAGTGAGGAAAAGAGGGAAAACTGAAACTAAAAACAAACAATTGCTAGACTCTGAATTGCTGCTAATAAGTGAAAGTAAAACTCGAACTATACTTAGAGAACACATTGCTGTATTGTTTTCCTTTTGATTTTTTTATTTGATATTTTTTTTTTTTTTTTTTTTCCTTAAATTTTCTTTAGTTGGTCTTAAAAAGGTCTTAACCCCCTAACTGTCACCGTCCAGTATACAGGACACCTACGTTTACTTTACCATATTACAAATAAATCCTAATCTAATCATGACAAACTATATATCGTTGGAAAGGCCTAAGACTCCTAAATAGATATTTTACCACTGTTTTGTGTTACAAATTATGTAGGAAAAGTAATAGATTAATTTATGACAAGAGTGCACCACAAAAAAATCTAAATCATAACAGGAGTTCTGACCTTTGTCACAAAGACTTTCTTCGTTGCCTTTTTCCTTATCACGCTTTAGATGGATATAAGAAATTATATATCAGTTAAAAACTTAAAATCTCAAAATTTATCCTTTGAAAACCATTTTAAAATTAGACATTGCATTACCATTGAAAATGTCCACTAAAATCATATTACAAAATGTTTTTGTTTATGAATTATACAAATTAAGTCTGAATAGTGCGTTTTCACGTCTATGTTCAAAAATGGGGGTGACAGTTAAAGGGTTAAAGTCTTAAATTTACCATCATTAAACCTGCAGAAACCATGCATCAAGATCACTTTTTGCAATCAAGTACCTTTTATTTTAAAAAGGCACATGCTTAGAAGTTTCAGTGTTCAAATTAAGGTTTTTCCTGGAGTTGTGAATGCATTCATTCAGCTGCATGTTGTTACAAATATTGCCTTTCGTTTAGTCCGAATGTTATCTCCATTGTGAATTCCATCCTGTCAAGCGACTCAGATTGACAGCAGCGACCAGCGTTGACTGGCGTCAAGCAGGCCAGTTTGGGACCCGCGACAACTACCGCATTTGCGAAGGAGACAATTTTATTTGCGTTGCATCCGTTTGCATACGCTTCTGCAAATGTGTGGCGCAGCTTGGCATAAACACTCGGGGGAAGCGCCTATAGGAGTTAATGATAGTAGCAGTCACATACGGCAGCATCAGGCTTGCGTACGCGTGACAGCTTTACTGCCGTACAGTCATCCGCCGCACCACGACACGGCGAGGATGTTTCTGCCGCTGCCAGCGTTCCTCTCTCGCCTGCCAGAGCCTTCAATCTCCTCGCTGCTCTCTGTATCACATACTAACTCTCTCACTCTGTCTTCCCCCATCAGCACCACCGCCTCCCACCGAGAAAAACAGCAACCAGTCATCATCCGCGCCTGCATATATGTGCGCAAATAAAAACAGACACCCTCAGACTAGCTCACATCATGCGCACAGTGGACGATTAATTTTGTTTTAAAGGTATGGAAGCTGGATTTGAACTACCCAGCTGCCCCTGCGCCGTTCATTTGAATGGTCACAGCTTGTTATACTTTGAGCAGGGGATCACTGGCAGTTCCCCATGGCTAGTCTACAGTGCAGGACTGGCCAGACGTGGCTAACCCATATGGCTATGGAAATCCATATGCTGCTGGTGCTAGGACTCTCCCTCTGGGGTTGTGCGGGAAGGTAAAACCCCAAAGGCTGGGCCTGCTTTTGCCCCCCCCCTCCTATTCTTTCCAAACCTCCTCTGAACCCCTGGTGCTGCTCAGCCATTGTTCCAACAATCTGCCGTCACCTCCGCCGTCCCCACACCTCAAACGAAACGATCAATGAGTTAATGGCTGCTAATTATATTAGCCTCTGATCACCCTCCCCTTTACGTCAGCTTGATGTCGTTTCCCTTTAAATCCATTTGTTCGCCAGGTACTGTTCTGCATAATGACTCGTTATTGGAATAGACTTGTCCTACAAAAAAAAAAGTGTTTTTGCTCTTCTAATCAACTTAGGATTTTTATCTGGCAGACAAAAAAAAACAACATTAATTCCTTGAACATTACAACCATATCTAGGGTCCAGAAAATTATAGAGCAATGCAAATAAAGACATTTAGCGACGCACTAAAATTTAAAATGTATCTTTTCGTTTGGGGCATTTGTTTGTCAGCTACTTTTCTACTTACTGAATATTTATTCAAAATGAAACTTTGCATTACAAACCATGAAGTTTGAGAAGAGGTGCGCCTTCACTTTTCTAATCGATTATATATAGGATTTTCGTCTGGCAGACGAATTCTTTAAATTTACATTAGAGCCATATTTAGGGACTAGAATATTATAGAGATGTTGAGACAATATGCGGCCAACAAGCAACCATTTAGCAATGCAATTAAAAACATTTAGCAATGCACAAAAAAATTTAAATCTTTTCATTTCTGGGTATTCGTTTGTTGGATACTGTTCTACTTAATATTTATTTGAAACTAAACTCATTATTAACACAGTTTGTGCTACAAGCAATGGAGTTGTGCTTTTACTTTTTTAATCGAGTACACATAGGATTTTCGTCTGGCAGACGAATGCTTTAGATTTACATTAGAGCCATATCTAGGGACCAGAATGTCATAGAGAAGATGAGACTATGCAGAAGCCTTTCAACAATTTAGCAATGCAGTTAAAAACATTTAGCAATGCACTAAATATTGACATTTTTGTTTGAATATTTGTTTGTCAGCTACTGTTTTGCTTAATGAATATTTATTTGAAATTAAACTTATCTAACACAGTTTGTGCTACAAACCATGGAGTTTGAGAAAATGTGTGCTTTGGCTTCTAATCGATTGCGCTTAAAATTTCGTCTGGCAAACGAATCCTTTAGACTTACATTAGAGCTGTATCTAGGGACCAATCAGAACTATTTTATCTGATTAATAGTTTGTACTGAGAACCATGCAGTTTGTTGAGAAGAGGTGTGCTTTTATTTTTCTAATCAATTGTACTTAAGGTTTTCGTCTGGCAGACGAAAAACTGGTGGAAAATCCCTTAAACTTGCATTAGAGCCATATCTAGGGAGTAGAATATCATAGAGACATGGAGTTTGGCTCTTTTGACTTGAGACGATACGCGGCCACCCAGTAACCATTCAGAACACCATAGCAACCATTTATTAATAAAAAATAGTGTATAATGCTTTCGCTTGCTCATTTGTTTGCCAGTTACTTTTCTGCTTATCGAATATTTATTAAAAAAAGAACCATTTGATCTAATTAACAGTTTGTGCTATGAATCATGCAGTTTGTTGAGAAGAGGTGCGTTTTTACTTTTCTAATCAATTGCACTTATAGTTTTTGTCTGGCAGACGAAAAACTGGTGGAAAATCCCTTAGACTTACATTACAGCCATATCTAGGGACCAAAATATCATAGAGACATGGAGTTGTGCTCTTTAGAATTGAGACTTTGAATCGAACATACCAACCATTTAGTAGTAAAAATAGTCTTTAATGCTTTCGTTTGCTCATTTGTTTGCCAGCTACTTTCTGCTTAACGAATATTTATTTAAAAAAAGAACAATTGTTCTGATTAACAATTTGTACTACAAACCATGCAGTTTATTCAAAAAAGGTGTGCTTTTACTTTTCTAATCAATTGCACTTACGGTTTTCGTCTGGCAGACGAAAAAACTGGTGGAAAATCCCTTAGACTTGCATTAGAGCCATATCTAGGGAGTAGAATATCATAGAAACATGGAGTTTGGCTCTTTAGACTCGAGGCAATACGCAGCCACCTAGCAACCATTCAGAACACCATAGCAACCATTTAGTAATAAAAAAAGGGTATAATGCTTTCGTTTGCTCATTTGTTTGCCAGGTACTTTTCTGCTTGAATATTTATTTAAAAAAAGAACCATTTGTTCTGATTAACAGTTTATGCTACAAACCATGCAGTTTATTCAAAAAAGGTGTGCTTTTACTTTTCTAATCAATTGCACTTATGGATTTCGTCTGGCAGACGAAAGACTGGTGGAAAATCCCTTAGACTTGCATTAGAGCCATATCTAGGGACCAGAATATCATAGAGACATGGAGTTTGGCTCTTTAGACTTGAGACAATATGCAAACATAAAAACACTTTAGCAAGAATTTAGCAATGCAATAAAGAGTTTAGCACTGCACTAAAAGCTGAAATCCATTTGTTTGCAAGCAATTGTTCCGATTTACGAGTATTTATTTGAAACTAATGGTTTCACTGGATTAAAACAGTTTGCGCTGTAAACATGCATAATATTTCAGATCATGCCGTTTGTTAAGAAAATGTTTGTACTTTTCAGTTAGGCTTCAGTTTTTCAAATTTTTTTATTATTTTTTTTTTTTAACAAAAATTAACCTGTTATGTCACACAATCCTCTTTATCGCATCATGGCATGTCATAACCGTTAATTAAGTCATTAATTAATGCTTGTCTGTGAATCAACTGTCTTAGTGAACAAAAACACGATTTGCATGGCTCTTAATGTCTCTTTTGTTTCTTTTTAGGAGGTCCTGCAGACAGTGCCTAAGTTCTGCTTCCCATTTGACGTCGAAAGGTAGGACGTCCTTCATGCTTCCGGAAAATAAGTTAATCGATGTGTGAATTGGGGAAAAATGAGGATGTTTGTTTATCCAACACGCATTCACACATGCACAAGAGGCTGCCGTAAATGACTCACAGGGTGGAGCCGAACACCTCTTTGGGTTCCAGTACTTCTGTTTCTAATGTCAAACCTTTCACAGAGAGGTCCGCAGAAATAAAGCACCTTTATAGAAATTAAGATCTCCGCCCCCCAGTAAACAATGTTTGTTTGCTTGTCTGTCCTAACCGGCATGATGTTAGACACGTCTGCTGAATAAATGTGTTCTTCTCACAGCGGTATGTGTGTGTGTTTGTGTGTGTGTGTTGGCTTGTTTGCTCTTGGAAATGAAAAATGGAAAGCTCTGTTGTATAGTTGTATGTGCTGTGTGAGAAGTTCACTTCCTTTCAGCTGAAGCTTTGTTGCTGCCATCTAGTGGAGATAGACTACACTGTCAGCTTTGGTTCAGTTCTTACAGGCTTAAATGTAATACAGTCTTTCTGCTATGGAATGGATATGAAATTAGTAAATGCATGAATGCATTTTTTTAAAATGTTAGTGTTTTTAATGAACGTGAATGCTTAAATACAGCATTTCCATCAAGTATATTTTAAGTTTATACTTAAAAAAAAAAAGATGATTTTTTTCTTCTCTCGTTTTGGTGGGCTGCAGAGTGTCCCAGACTCAGGTGGGCCAGAACTTCACATTCGTGCTCACAGACATTGAGAGCAAGCAGAGGTTTGGTTTCTGTCGGCTGACGTCCGGCTGCAGGGTCTGCATCTGTTTGCTCAGGTAAGAGATTTTTATGCATTTATTTAACGTGCTTTTTTTAAACTTTTGAAGTGTATAATTTGAGTTTTGCCAATTTGCATCACAAAATCACTTTCGTCTGCATAAATAATAAGAGATTTCATGGTCGTATTAATAATATACTATTAATATATCACAGATAAATAGAAAGTTTAATGGATTTTGGAGATGTTTTTTGAGAAGTGTCAGTTTTCCTGTATTAAGGAAACAAATTCTGGATCAGTTCTGCATAAAGGGATTTGAAGCGAACAATACTTCGCTTTTATGAAATAATAATAATAAGCACAGATAGCAATACTCCTTTTGTTTGTTTTTAGATCATAATATGATAGCAAATGCTTTCATATTTTCACTCTCAGCTGTTCCACTGAGATTGTAAAGCTGGAGATCGAAGACCGTGTGTTACATAAACGCTAAACCAGTGTATTTAATAATACAAATACATTTAGTAATTCAGAGCAGCTCAACTGGGACGCATCACAATTTTTTCCTCTCCCTCTACATGGTATTGATGGACAATCGCAGGTTTATCATTGTCATGATGAGCTCCTGTCGAGATCTCTCCTCCACCCACCCCGGCCAGAATGGCCTTTGTTTTTGTGTGTGAGTGTGTGTATGTGTGTGTGTGTGTGTTTCTCTCTTTCTCTCCCCTCGTTATTCAGGCACAGAGGCATGCCGGAGACGGTTCACCAATAATTATGCATGAAGCCCTGCTGCCAATTAGCAAGAGTCTCCCCTGTCCCTTTCACTGAGTTTTACATGCTAATTCATTTGACATATGATGTATAAAATTCATTATGCATTCTGAGTAGTTTGCATGGCTTCCTTCATTCATAATAAGAAATGCATTCAAAGTTTTCTTCGTTTTTTTTTTTTTTTCTTTAAGACCTTAGACTTCTTTTGTTTATGTCATCTATTTGGAAAAGAACATGGTCAAATGTAACAAAAGACTTGTTTTTCTGCTGCCTTTTGCTGAAGGATAGCAAAATAGATTTATTAACTAAACGTATTTATTTAAAAATACGTATATTACAAAAATTATATCTGAATTTTCTATTGATCTTTTTGATCTTATAAGACACAAATTGATACATAAATGTGACCCTGGACCACGAAACCAGTCTTAAGTAGCACGGGTATATCTGTAGCAATAGTCAAAAATACATTGTATGGGTCAAAATGATCAATTTTTCATTTATGCCAAAAATCATTATATGATATGAAGATCATGTTCCATGAAGATATTCTGTAAATTTTCTACTGTAAATATATCAAAACTTAACTTTTGATTAGTAATATGCATTACTAAGAACTTCATTTGGACAACTTTAAAGGCAAATTTTTAGCACCCTCGGATTTCAGTTGTATCTCAGCCAAATATTCCATCCTAACAAACCATACATCAATGGCAATCTTATTTATTCAGCTTTCAGCTGATGTATAAATCTCAATTTCAAAAAACTGACCCTTACGACTGGTTTTGTGGGCTAGTTATAAAACAATTTTAGTTTTGATTTTGTAAGGGGAGACTTTTTCTTATTCACTCACATTTACGCTCTCCACCAGAATATAAAAGAAAAGTAATTAAAACAGTTTGTGTCCCTGTGATTGTTGAAGTGCTGGGACCATAAAATTGTCACCTAAGCTTACACGAGGAAGTTGCCTAATGAGAGGGACAGTTTTATGTGGACAGCCCTTTGTAGCTTTGCAGGTTTAGCCCAGGCCAAATAGGCCAGGGTTCCTTCAGGCCAAACCACTTCAAAAACACAAGCGTTCCGTTTTACCCCACCCTCTCCGCCTATTCGGCCCTCGGACACAGCCTTCGGACATATGCAAGACCCCAGATGAAATAGACCCCCCTCTCTCTCTCTCTCTCCCTTGCTTTCGCCCGTTTTATTTGATGGCTGAGACCCGACTTGGCGTCTTTCTCAGACAGCAGAGGTTTTCTTCAGTTAGTGGTCATTTAGCGATATTTCTTTCCCTCTGCTGAACATAAAACTCAGGAAAAGTCAGGGTGTAATCGTATCTCATCCTGGGAAGGATACAAGGTGCAAGTTGACTTGCTTTTAAAGCTCCTAAATACCTCCAGTGATTTAGGATGCATGTTGATTTAAGGGCCGATTAGATTGTACAAGACGAAAATAAATGCATAATATGACTTTAGACTGATTTATAGTGCAATTTTGAAGTTTGAGACCACTAGTGAGATTATTTTTTATTTTATTATTATTATTATTATAATTTTTTTTTAAAACAGTAAAACATTTTATTATTATTAAAAATGTATATAATCAGTAGGGCTGCAAAACAATACTAAATGTGATTAATCACTTTCAAAAAAATCACTGTATGTGACCCTGGACCACAAAACCAGTCTTAAGTAGCATGGGTATATTTGTAGCAATAGCCAACAATACATTTTATGGGTCAGAATTATCAATTTTTCTTTTATGCCAAGAATCATTAGGATATTAAGATCATGTTTCATGAAGATATTTAGTAAATTTCCTACCGTAAATATATCAAAACTTAACTTTTGATTAGTAATATGCATTGCTAAGGACAACTTTAAAGTTGATTTTTCTCAATATTTTGAGAAATCCTAACAAACCATACATCAATGAAAAACTTTTTTATTCAGCTTTCAGTGATGTATAAATCTCCATTTCAAAAAATTGACCCTGATGACTAGTTTTGTGGTCCAAGGTCACAATGTATGTGTACTGTGGATGTTTATTATGTGTATATATAAATACACACATACATGTATATAGTAATAAAACAAATACTTGTATGTATATGGGTCAAAAGCCGTTAAGATGTCCACATCAAAAGAAACTTGCAAAAGTGATTTTATGTTCATAAAAAGCACATTAAATGCACATATTAAAGCATATAAGAGAATAAAAGAGCATATTAAAATTTATTGCGTTTTAAATGAGTAAAAATTTCTTACTGACAGATGGGCAAAATCTAGGATAGTGGCAAACTTTATAAAAAAAAAAAGTAGAATTACAGCTAAGTAGTATTTAGGGTGAAAGTAATTCGTCTTTTAATATGTCATAAATTAATTTTTTTTGTAAATATGCCTGGTAAGATTGTTACACTGAATGACATTTTAGTGGGTGTCTTCTGTAAATTAGAGAAAAATGTATGATATGTATTATATATATATTTAAAATAAATAAATAAATTATCAAGAAATTGAGAAACAATTAAGAAATTGAGGCATTTAGATATAGGTCTATTTATACACTATTTAATTCAGCTCAGAGGGACATGAATGCATTTAACTTGCAGTTACAAATGCATAAATAATATTTGTTATTTTAAACAAAACATTGAATACGGAAATTTACATGTATTTTTGAAATGAAGATGCTTTAAACGTGAAATCACTGTTAAGTAAGTGAGTCATTGCTATTAAACTGAATCATTTAAGGGGTGATTCATTCAAGAACGAAACACCGTCATGTTGTTCAAATACGCAAAACAGTGCTGTGGCTGTGTTTGTAATGGTTATTTGTTGGTGAAATAGAGAAAAAAACAGGCAATATGCTGTCTAAAATGTAAGTCTCTTAATATTAACTTGTTTATTGATGAACTGGTGCATAAAATCAGTATCACATTTGTAATCATGCTGAGGCCCTCTTCGTTTGATATTGGCTAACTTTCTAACTAGAGAATGAGACAATCAACATAAATGGCACTTAGTCTTTCAAAAAACATAGCTAACTTAGGGACATCATAACTAACCACCATTAATTTACGGTCTTTAATATGTCCAGCCTTTATCGGTTTGTGCGTCAGTAATAATGGTCCGTGGGGAAACGCAGTCTGTGTAGTTACAGAAAATGGACTAAACGAAGCCTCTGATTTTTTTGTATTCGAGTTACTCAAGGAATCATTTCAGCCCTATTAAATATTATTAAATGTTATACCCTTTTTCATCTTTGAGATATGTGTGTGTATTTATATATACACAATAAACATACACAGTACACACACATATGGTATGTAAACATAAACCTTTATTTTGAATGCGAATAATCGCGATTAATTGCGATTAATCGCGATTAATCGTGATTAATCGTTTTGCAGCCCTAATAATCACCATAACAGTTTGTTTTGATAAGATTAATTGAAAAACGAACAATTTGATAAGGAATATCCCCCCCTTTAATGACAGCAGCATTTGATTAGTGACCTCGAAATAGTGAAGAATGTTCAATATTGTATTCATTTTATTCTATTTTTATGCCCTAATGCACTTTCTTTTTATATTGAAAAAACGTCAGGTTTTAAATCCCATTTTTTCAGTGTCTCTTCAGACTTTTTGGCTGAAAAATATATTAAAAACTCAGCATTTGTCTCGACTAAAGTTACATTTCGGCTCGGAAGTAGTACTCAAGTAAATTAATAGTTTTTCAGCCTTAATAATCAGCATAACAGTTTGTTTTGAGAAGATAAATTGGAAAAAAATAACAATTTGATAATGATTTCCCCCTCTTTTTTGCTTTATTGACGGCAGCATTTTTCATTTTGATTAGTGACCTAGAAATAGTGAAGAATGTTTAATATTGTATTCATTTTATTCTATTTTTATGCCATAATGCGCTTTCTTTTTACATTAAAAAAACGTCAGGTTTTAAATCCCATGTTTTCACTGTCTTTTCAGACTAAAAATAGAATGAAACTCAGCAGCTGTCTTGACTAAAGCTTGACTAAAGTTACATTTCGCCTCAGAAGTAGCACTCAAGTAGTTCACACTTAAATCTTGAAAACACAGATTCATCTTTCCTAATCATGTCGTGACCTCGCATTCTCTCGTTCGCTGGTGGTCAGTTTCTGTCTTTTCTTTTCCGGCTATCAAACCATTTGCTCGAGCTTATCCGATGCTTCTGGCTGTGGAAACAGGGAGCTCGAGTTTGTTAGGGATTGCCAGTAAGCCACAGATAAGTTGGTTTACTCTCCGTATACACACGGCGCTAGAGAACCTAAAAGGGCCGTTGAGATTGGCTCGTCTCAGCACAGTTCAGCATGATGAATGTTCCTCTATCAGAGGATTTGCCGAATACAAACACAGTTTTACTTACTAGCTGTGAAGCGATTGGGCTGGGGTGCCGTGCTCCCCTCAGCCTGTTTCCAAAAAGTTAAAACGAGAAGAAAAATCGTGCCTTTCTGCTTTATGACTTAAAATAAAAAATGACTCCAGGATTTCGTGAAAGGTATAGTCCTCCCTGGATGTCTTCATAAACGCACGCTGATTTATTTGACTTTAAAACAAAAGATTTACATGCTCTCATTTAAGAGTATAATGAGTGTTTGTGCTCTCCAAGGCCTGCCGTGCCTTTCTGACAAGGAGAGGCTCCTGTTTAAATCCCCTTTACATGTGAAAAATGAAGGATTAGCATCTAGGAGCCTCGCGTTTTAAACAAAGAGCGAGCGAGAGAGATAGATAATGATTTTTTTTTCTTTGTTGTGCAATGCAGCTCGAGCAAGGTGTCAGTCGATTACGAGATTTCAAACAACACGTCATGCTAACCAAAACACCGCAATCCAGGCCAATGGATCATTTTTTCCCTCATCCGTCTAGAAATTTGCATAGCCACGTTTAATAGTGTGACCTGGTTTGCGTACGTCGTCGTGCACGTCAAAATATTGGCATGTTAAGAGATGATTGTTTTAGGTTAATGGTCACCCAGACTTGAAAGTCTCACGCTTGAACGCACGTCCCTGGGAACGCCGCGCCACTGGCCCCTTTCTAGGATTCGGCAATATGAAAATTTGCATTAGATACACTTGCAGTTGTGTTTTTTTGTTGTCTGTTAATTCCAGTCTGCTGGAGAGCTCACTGACCCATGGAAGGATAAAAAGGGGGAAAAAAAAAAAAACGCTTTGGATGAGAGTTTTCTTCTTCTAAAATTACCACATCCATTAATTCAAGCGTCGTCTTTTTTCCTACATCTTTGCCAATTAAACTAATCAAGCATTAGCGGCAAACAAAAGTCGAAGCTTTGCGTTTGAAAAGAATAGCTGATGTAATCGCTCTCGGTTAAGTGTGAGATTTCAGACCGAGTCGAAATGCATGTTGTAATCACGCCTACATACCGGGAAAGAAAAAGTCAGAGCCCGCTAGCGGGCCGCATTTTTTCACTAGATTGCATAACAAAATAAATGGTGTGTGTTCTTACAACCTTCAAGCCAAAACAACACATTGGCCGCGTTCCATCTTTAAAGGCCTGTCAACTTTGCCAAGATTCTGTCAGGCGGCAACACACACAATGTTGCAGATACTCTTGGCGAGTCATTGTGTGATTAGTTAATACACATCGATAAGGTGTGAATTATTTTTTGTACTCCTGCTAGGAAATTAATTTTAAGGAGGCGGGGGGAAAAAAGACGTGTAGTACGACGATGAGGTTCAGGTTGTGCATCTGGGCGCAGGATGCTTGTAAACCATCCCATCCCTGGTTTATTACAGGCTACAGTGGTCCGGTCGTGTTTTTGTTGAAGAAACCAAATACTTTTATTTAGCCCGCTCCGTGGCTGGAATGTTTAAAATGCAAGTGTCAGCGAGTACAAAGAATGTGATAATAAGGTTCACCGTAGCTGAAAATGCTAAAGCCCGCTAGGTTAAAAGTCAAGGTGAGGAAGAATCGGCTGTGGTGGATTTGAGGGAAATTATGTCCGCCCTTTTGAATGTGGCTGTGGAGTTGTTTATAGCTTCTAAGTATTGTAATAAATCATTGTTTAATGCATTTTTTTCTTTTCTTTTTTTCTTTTTTTTTTTGACAGCTATCTCCCATGGTTTGAGATTTATTATAAGCTGCTAAATACCCTTGCAGACTACTTGTCAAAACACCAGGTAAGTTAAGGGAAGTCTTCAAATTGTCTTCACTTGGAAAAAATTAGCACAAATGCAGTGCACAAAAATACATAGATTTACATAGAAATTTGCACTTTGTTTGTTTTTATTATTTGATTATTTAAAAAAGATCATGTGGAAATTTATTTTAAGAACAGATTTATGAACAGTTGTACACGTTATCGCATTTAATGCAGATTTTTAAAACACCAGCTAAGTTGCACATTTCTCAAAATGGCTTATGATTTGGACCAGAATGTATATTAAATACAGCAGTTTATGCAAGAATAAATTATCAATTAAATCAAACAATTAAATAAATTATCACATTTAGTCCACATTTTTAGTAAAATCACAGCTTGTAAGAATAGGTTTATAGAAGGTTAATTCAGAATATTTTATGTAAACTTTATTATAAATTTGTTTTTAAATAGCAATTTTACACATTATCGTACTTCATGCAGACTTTTTTTTTTTTTTAAACACCAGCTAAGTTAGAATTGCATATTTCTGAAAATGGCTTATGATTTGTAGAAGAATGTATAGTAAATGCAGCAATTTATGCAAGAATGGTTTTAAGATTTACTCAAATTTGCACTATATGCTATATTTTATGTAAAATCTTTAATAAAACCGTTCTTAAATGATCACATTTTATGCAAATTTTTAAATGCCGCTATCTGTGGAAAAAATGAGCAACATGCAATAATGTTTTTATGAAAGGTTAACACAGAAATTTGCATTAAATCTGATTAAATTTTACTGTAAATCTGTTTTAAATATTTTAACACGTTATCACATTTCATTCAGACTTTAAAAAACAAAACAAAAAAACACCAGTCAAGTTAACAAAGTTAAAGTTGCACATTTCTGAAATTGGCTTATGATTTGTACAAGAATGTATATTAAATGCAGCAATTTATGCAAGAATGTTTTTAAGATTTACACAAATTTGCATTGTGTGCTATACTTTATGGGAAGTCGTCATAATTTATGAAAGTTTTATTATAAAATTTGGTTTTAAATAAGACTTTTACACATTATTGCATTTCATGCAGACTTTTTTTTAACACCAGCTAAGTTAGGGTTGCACATTTTTGAAAATGGCTTATGATTTACATAAGATGGAACATTAAATGCAGCAATTTATGCAAGAATTTGCATTATATGCTGTATTTCATGGAAAATCATTAATATAACTGCTTTTTACATTTCTCGTTGAATGGGAGTTTTTAAATACTGCTACCCATGGGAAAAAATGAGCAAAATTACAACATGCAAGAATGAGTTTATAAAAGGTTAACACAGCAATTTGCATTAAATCTGATCATTTATGTAAATTGGATTAGAAATCAGTTTTAAATAACAATTTTACCCATTGCATTTCATGCAGACTTTAAAAAACAGCTGTTAGGGTTGCACATTTCTGAAAATTGCATATGGTTTACACAAGAATGTATATTAAATGTAGGAATTTATGGAAGAATTTTTCAAGATTTACACAAATTGCGTTATATGCTATACTTGCTATATGCTATGGAAAATCAGATTGTTTATTATAAATCAGTTTTTAAATGACAATTTTAAAGGTTATTGCATTTTATGCTGACTTTTTTTTTTAAACGCTAGCTAAGTTAAAGTTGCACATTTCTGAAAATAGCTTATGATTTACGTAATATATATTAAATGCAGCAATTTATGCAAGAATGGTTTTAAGATTTACAAAAAAATGCATTATATGCAATACTTCATGGAAAATCATTAATAAAACCACTTTTCACATTTCACATTTAATGCAGATTTTGAAATACTGCAACCCATGGATAAAAACGACTAAAATTACAACATGCAAGAATGAGTTTATAAAAGATTAACTAGATTAAATGTGTAAAAATCTGATAATTTATGTACATTTTATTATAAATCAGTTTTTAAATGACAATTTTACAGGTTATTGCATTTCATGCAAACTTTTTTTTTTAACACCAGCTAAGTTAAAGTTGAGCATTTCTGAAAATGGTTTTATGATTAACATAAATTTGCATGCAGTTCTTGCAATTAATGCTGGAATGGTTTTAAGATTTCTGCAAATTCGCATTATATGTTGTAATTTATGAAAAATTGTTCTTAAAACCATTCTTAAATGATCATATTTAATTATTCAAATCTGGAACATGGAAAAAGACATGAGCAAAAGTTGAACACTTAAGAATTTTTTAGAAATTCACACCAAAAATTAAATGTGACCATTCTCGTAAAATCGCTCATAAAACCTTTAAGGAAATTGTCACATTTTAATGTAGATTTTTAAATACTGATGCAGATTAAAAGAGACTTTAGTTTCAAATGTTCCGTTTGTTTTCATAGAAGTTAAAATCTCAATATTCAAACAGATGAAACAGTATCTGAAAGTTGATTTATGCAGAACTGTAAATATTTAAAAACTTTTCTCCGTGAGGTCACTTTTTCATGTGGCTGATTGCGCCATGCCAGACCCCCTATCAAGCGAACGGCTAATGTCACAAATAGCACTGAAATTAGCCGCGTTCCTGCCATCCAGCTCGTGAGCCAAAAGTGCCACTGCAAAGCAAAGCTTGAGTGTTTTGTTTTGTGCGAAGACAAAGCAAAAAAGCAAAACGTCATCTATAATCCATCTCAGCGAAACAGGCACAGTTGGTTGGTTGCGCTTTGCTTTGCAGCGTTGTTGACATTTAACAGACCGAGCATCGAACAGGAAGTCAGTCCTTATGATATACGGGAAAACAAATTGTCAGGAAATACACTGTGCCAAATCGTTTTCTTTCTGAAAGTTTCACAGCAGTAGGAGACGAAGAAAAGTTTGAATTAGGAAAAGGGGATGAAAATATTAAGCTAACATCAAATGAAAAACAGAGTCTGTGTTGAGCCAGCGTGTAAGAGAAAGTGGAAACTGAAGTGCTCCCGAGTTTCTCTATCAGTCTGTTATCGTTCAGTTATGTGTAACCGAGCCGCTGAAAGAGAAGTGAGGAAGTCCAAGCCTCCTCTACACAAACAAATCGTGGGCTAAGTACACTGTGAGTCACAGGGGTCAGGAATTAAGCCGTTAGATGCTCGGTGTCATCGACCCGCACCATTACCAAAAGTATGCCTTTTTTTTTTTTTCCGAAACCCCAAGTTTTCCCTCGTTCTTTAAATTTATTGTTGTTCATTAGGTAAAGTACATTCTCTTTATGATTTTCATTTAAAACATTTAACAGATGCTTATTCAGTGCGACTTTCAAAGTCTTGTCGCTTCATTTATGAGACTGTAGCGGTCAACAGATGGTAGAACTGCAATTCAGAAAGTTTTCTTTTGGGAAAAGAACTGCTGCCTGTACAAATAAGTACTACTTGATACACAAATTAAAAAAAAAAAAGCCTGCAGAATATGTTTCTAAGCGGTAGAAACAGTGTATTGTTTAACAGTGCAACAATTTATGTAAAAATGACTTTACAACCAGTCTGCACACAAATTTGCATTAAATGCGACAATTTATATAAGAATCAGTTTACACGGTATATGACACTTTTATGTGAAAATGTTTTTTTTTTTCTTATAGAAATATTTGCATTAAATGCAAATATTTATATAAGAACATTTGTACAAATTCTTATTCCACAATTGCACAATTTATATATGAGTGTTTTTGCAAAAGATTTATGCTTAAATTTGTGTTTTGTGTTAGAATTTTAAATAAATTGTTTTTACGTACAGTTCAAACCAAATTTTGCATTAAATGACAGTTAATATTTCACATTGCACCAAAATGTAAATTAAATTTGACCATTTCTCTAATTATGGGCCTTATTCTAAATATGAGCACCAAAATATGCCTAAATAATTCATATAACTATTCTTAAGTAAGTTGTTGCATTCAACTTAGTGCAGGAATTTAGATAAGAATGAACTTGCAAACAATTTAAACATTTGTTGTGCTTTTTACAAACAATTTAGATGGACTTTTGTGTTGAATATGTCAATATAAGAATATTGCTGTTGATGTATCAAGAATGAAACAATTATATTTTTAAAAGAATAATATTATTAATTTATTTATCTACTGGACAGTGTTTGGCAGTAGGGTTATTATAGTTAAATCTAAAACAAAACTCAAACTATTAAAAAAAAAAAAACATTTCTCATTTTAATTTAGTTCAACTTGTTCAACGTGCTAAAATAATTAAAAGGAAAACTGAAATAAAAATGACTAAAAATAAAATAGATCATTATTATATTATATTATATTATATTATATTATATTATATTATATTATATGATATTATATTATATTATAATAAAAAAAACTAATAAAAATGACAAAAAAACAACAACAAAATGACAAAAAATTTAACTAAAATGAAAATGGAAAATCTAAAAATAAAAACTGATTAAAATATTAATAAAGTTATATATGCGCGCTATCCTGAGGATGGGGTGGGTGGATGTGTTTTTATTATTTATTTATTTATTTATTTATTTATTTATTTATTTATTTATTTATTATTATTATTATTATTATTATTATTATTATTATTATTTAAAAAAAACATGAAAAAACAACAAAAACCATTAAAAATGAAAAAGAAAAGACAAACTTTAACTAAAATGAAAATATAAAAATATTTAAAAAATATTTATGTAATTGTGATATGTGTTATTTTGTATGTTATTCTGTTAAAAAACAGGAATAACTCGAAGTAAAACTGGAAAATAGAAAATAGAAAACAGAAAAACTGATCAGAAATATTAATGAAGTCAGATATGCACATTATCCAGAAGTTTGTATTTTTATTTCGGTTTATTTTACTTTATAAAAGTATATTTATAAAATTGTATATGTTATTTTGTATGTTATTCTGTAAAAAAAAAAAAACAGGAATAACTAAAACTGAAAATAACAACAACAACAATAATAATTATAATAATAAAATTATATAGACAATAAAAACATCAAAAACTACTAAAAATGACCCCTCCCAAAAAAAAAAAAAAACAACCCAAAATTACTTTAAAATGAAAATGGAAAATATAAAAATAAAAACTGATTAAAAATATTAATAAAGTCACATTATCCTGGTATGGGAATGATGTATTTTTATTTATTTTTAAATTTTCTTTTTAAAAGTATGTAAAGATATGTATCATTTTGTATGTTATCTCTGTTTCAAAAACAATAAACATTCAGTTTAAAAAAATAATAGTAATAAACTACAAAAGTATGTCAGTGATGCTAAAATAACATTTTACTACATATATTTTCTCCCTTTGCTCTAATACGCATAAATGAACAGTTTGTGCGAGTAAGCGTGATCGGGTTGACTTTTGTCGTTCCGT